>CM035165.1:108750738-109354506 GCA_020205615.1 Panax quinquefolius
TATTTTCCTTAAATAAAGGAGTTTATTTAGATATGGAATAAGATTTATATTATTCAAAATAAAGGAGTTTATTTGTGAATAGGAAGAGAATCCGTGTTTCTTTTGATAAAAGAGTTTTATTTTATTTTATTTTTTACATGGAATTGATTCCATAATTAATTAAAATAAAGGAGTTTATTTTGATTAAAAGTTTTGATTAAAATAAAATAGTTTATTTTATTCAAAATTAGATAAATTAAAATAAAATAGTTTTATTTTGATTTAAATTTGGATTAAAATAAAGGAGTTTATTTTGATTCAAAATTAAATTTTATACTAACTAAATTTGTCCATTAAATGATATCAATATATATATTGAATGTTTATTATTTATCGGATGAATGTTATGTATTGATGCATATATGGTGATACGTATGATAATAAATGAGATTGATTATGATAATGAATGACCAAATGTGATTGGATTTTATTTTAGTTGGATGCATGAATGTATGGGTTTTATTAAATGGGGTCTGCATGCATGACTGCCTTCTCTAATTTTTCTGAATGTAAATTCTATCTCCTCCTATGTACTTCCCTCGATCACGATCAAGGTTTCTATTTATTTTAAATAGTTTTGTAATAGGAATAGTTAGAATTAATTTTGAAAAATTGGAGATCGAGGAGCAAGGAGCGCTTGAAGACCTGTTTGTAATGGAGCCCTAGGTTTAAATGTAATAGTTATATTTAAATATTATTTTTTACACCCCTAGGGTTTGACCTTTTGGTTCACTTGGTGGCTCTAAAGTGAACCAAACTAGAATAAATGTCCATAATCAATCCGAGTAGAATATAGTATTCTATATGTGCATGCTTATACTATATATATTATATATTATGCAAACATGCTTCGCATGTTAATTAATATGACGCGTATTTTATATATATATAAATGCTTGCGCTAAACAAGATGAGAGACAAATTAATTACAAACCCCTCAATTTTTTTATATTAAGTCCTAAGCGCTCAAAGATATTTGGAATATCGAACGTCGCCTTCTAGCATGATAAAATTAATAGAGTATTAAATATTTAATATGAGTTTGTTATGTCACCAAAATGCAAGTATTAAGTATTTAAGATGTTAATTTATCACATTTGATGCTTATAAAGAAAATTGAATAATATTGTTTTGTTGTGTCACCACAAGGATGATATTTTTCTTTTGAATATATGGAGTGCTAGGTTGGACTTAACTTGGATAATTTTGATTCTGGATGTGCCACCACTTGATCAAAATAATCTAAGAGGCAAAAGAAAAGGAGTTGCATAGTTGATGTAAATGACAAAAAGTTGTCTACCTATTTATTTATATATAGTTTGTTGTGTCACCACAAGGTCAGACACATTTGAAATGGGATCCTTATTCTCACTAAAGAAATCTTTAATTAGATTTTGTAGAACTATATAAGTGAGGTAATATTGTTTGAAGAAAATAGTGGGAGATACCAATTTAAAACAAGACCTAATTTATTTTGGTAATTAATAAAAGAATGTATGTTAAAATGTTGTTAATTACAGATTCATTTACGAAATTTTACAATGTCTAAAATTACTATCATCGCAAGCATATTAGATGCTAAATTAACCGCAAATCAATTAAATCGGATTGGTTAAGGAATTTGAGAATAGTTCTCATAATGAAAAACTATCTTATGTCCTTAATCCTATCCCCGCAATGGTTGCGATAATGCCTCCTGAGGAAGAGATTGCTACTTTTAGAAAGTGGCAAAATGATGCACATTGGCTCGAATCGATCATGCTCGCATCCATGAAAATACTTGAGCTTCAACGTCAAGATGAAACTATGGATGCTTCCTACTATATTCCCCGCACATCAAGTAGTTGATGGTGAGGAAAGTAGGATCGATAGATATCGAGGATATCTAAGGAGCTCTTCCGATCTAGAATGGCCAATGGCACTATATAGATGCATAAAAAAGTTCTTAACATAATCAATTTGATTGATCAATTAGGACAACCGGGTTTTGTCATGGATGGAGAGTTGAGCCAAGATTTGATCTTGCACTCACTCCGGACTCCTTTCACAATTGCCGTGAATTTTTCATATAAATGTTTAGATATCACCTCACGATTCGATTAAACATGTTGAAAATGTTGAGAGTGACTTTCCAACCAAGAAAACAAAGTCTTACTTGGTAGGGGCCAAAAGGATCTTCCGAAAAGAAGAACGATTCAAAGAAGGTAAATGAAAAGGCAAAAACAAAGGATAATAAGAACAAAATCGATACGGATAGCAAAGGAGTTTGCTTCCACTACAATAAGCATGGACATCGGAAAGAAATCTAAGAAGCATCTTGCAGAGGCTAACCAAAGAAGCTTAGTGAAGTTTTGGTTACAAATACAAATTTGTTCATGATTTAAAATAATTTTTTTTTTAAGTCAAGGTTCTACTTGGGTATTGGATAATGACTTTGGTTATCATAAATATAGATTTATGAAGGGACCAAATGTAGTAGAAAGTTAAACAAAGATAAGTAATCCTATGTGTGGAAAATGAAGCAAAGGTTGTTAAGATTAGCTATAGAAACTTATAGTTTAAGATCGCCTACGGCAAATCTATTAAGTCAATAAGTTGTTATTGTATTCCAATTCTTGTTAGAACATTATTTCCATTTTATTGTTGGACAATAAAATTTTTGGTATTATAATTAAGAACAATTGTTGTTCTATTTATAATAATAATGTTTTGTATAGAATCCAAATATTACTTAATGGATTTTGTATACTGATTTACGTGAAAATATATTTTGCAAATTGAACAAACTAGTATAAGAAAATGAGATGATCATTCAAAGAGTTAAATGTGTATTTTCTAAAATACAAGTATGAATTATTTGAAAGGTTCAAAGAATTCGTAAGTGAAATAAATTGATAAAGTATTAGAATTCTTTGATCGGATCAAGGAATAAATACTTGTGCAATAAGTTTCTAGATCATCTCAAATGGTTTTCTCATAATGGACACATCCCGACACGCAATAATTGATTGATGTATCCGAATGGAAAATTGCACCTCACCTTGTTGGACATGGTGCGGTCCATAATGATTTTACCGATATTCCAAAGATCCTTCTAAGGTCATGTCCTAGAAATGGTCAGCATATCTACGAAAATGGTAACCTCAAAATCCCCAGACTCCATAAAAGTTATGGATGGGGAGGATTACTAATCTTAAGTATGTTAAGATAAGGGGTTGTCCAACTTATGTGAAAAGGTTTCAAAGGATAAGCTTGGGACAAAATTTGACATGTATGATTTGTGGGACATCCTAAAGTAAGTTTAGGGCATATGTTCTATAATCCTACATAACAAAAGGTGTTTATTATGAAACACCACGCCTTCTAAGATAAAGGTGTTTTATCATTAAAGGGCTAGTGGGAGGATAATAGATCTTGAAGAGTTCATGATCCACAAAACACTATAAGTCAAATAAGAGGAACCCATAGATGAACTTATTGTACCACAACCTAATCAATCGTAATCGAATAAGTATCAAGATACCCAGAGGTATGGATTCATCATAGATGATGATGATGAGTACATCATCATGAAGATGATGATCCAAATACATACGATGAGGTAAGTGTTGTGAGACACTTTCGAGAAATGGATTGAAGCAAGTTTCTCAAATATAGAACATTCTGCTTTTGATGAGGCAATCAAAAGAGTTTGATTTTATCAAAAATAAGAATGAACATATCAGTAACAAAGGGTCATTAGGGAGCATCGTGACATTCCTAGTACTATATATTGATATACTACGGATAAGGAATGACATACCAATGCTACAATCAGTAAAGATAAACCCGGTGACATACCAAACACTTGGGTGGCTAACGTTGATCAAAGGAAGGAACCAAACCCGGTGAATTCAAGTTGAACGCGAAAGGATTTGGAGGTGAACTTGTACCTGAGGAAGCTCGATCTTCAAGGGTATGATTTTATTCTTTATCTTTTCGCTTAATTAATAATTGTGCATAAAGGGTGATCCGGGTATATGGTTTGTAAAATTTTTAAAACTCTGATTTTTACACGTTTCCTCTTATTTTCGCAATTTGATTGCGTTCTTTAATATTACAAACCTAACAGTATTATCATTTTTCCAGCTTCTCTTTTTTGGTTGGGTTGACTCATTATCGCGCTCCAATTACTGAGCCCTATTAACAACATCTGAATGCAAACATAGTTTATGAGAGATAAGATATTGATATATCTCTGGTTTCAAACCTCTTAGAAACATTCGCGTCATTCTCTCCTCATTATCAACCAAATGGGACGCAAACCAGGACAGCTTGACAAACTTGGCTTCGTACTGTGACACGGTCATGTTATTTTGTTCCAATTTAATGAACTCTACCTCTTTCATGTGATGAATACATTCGAGAAAGTACTTGTCGTTGAACAGTTCTTGGAACTTATCCCAAGACATCTTCAGTGCGGCATGTTTAGTACGCTTTACAGATTCCCACTAGTAATCTGCCTCTGCCCGCAACATGAAAGTGGTAAAGGGAACCTTTTGCTCCTCGGAGATTTTTAAGACATCAAATATCTTGTTGATCACTTTATCCACGCTCCGCCTTTAAGTGGTTTTGGCTCTCCAAAAACTCCAATGGTCCCAGCCTCGAAACTATTTGGTGGTGACCGTCCGGAGAGTTGCCAGTGTTTCCACCTGCATTTTGGACAAGATCCGCTCTCGCCTAATGTTGCATGAATTACATGAAGCCTCGAAACATTCCATCATTCATCATTTGGTCAGTGTTGTTGTTTACATGAGGATTATCACCTTCCTGATGCACATTGTCCTGGTTATTGATCTGTGGAGACTCAACGGTCTCTTGTGCTCCATTGATGTTCTCAACATTCTCGGATGCCATTTTCCAATACTGTCACAAAACAAGGGTTAATTAACATATCACATATAATCCCTATACTCTGACCGACCAATTAAATACCAAATAAACTTAGGTAGGTCATACTAGGAAGAAATTCTCGCCTCTCCCCTCCTAGTTCTTATCTCACATCTCACCAGGATCATATCCCTAAGCTTTGATACCAACCGTGACGCCCCAAAATAGGTATACATCACCCATCTTGAAAGTCGCCAAATACATGGTACTAAATTCAAATACAACTTGATTATACAACAATGGTGTAAAATACGACAAAATACATGTTTGTGAGTTTTAATACAAATATTGTCATCTAGACAATATCCACACTCAATTTAGTCCTCATTACATTTATTATCACACTATTTAATGTAATAGTGAGGACTACTAATACTATTATCCGGACCGTCACCCATTCCCCCGACTAGTCCCTACCACGCTTCTCATTTCCCAAGAGAATAGTGAAAGAAAGGGGTGAGCTCAACTAGCCCAAAGAAGAAATATTATGACTAAGATATTACGTAATAAATTATCATTAGTCCTCAACAATGTTAAATTGATAAAATATAATGACATCAAGTTTAACTCTATGAATGAACATGCAATCCATTAAAAGAGTCAAGTAGAGAATAAAATCTACTATCTTTTATGATTTAAAAGGTCTTTCATCACTTTTATCATTGAGACTCACTTAATAAATAATCCACATCATCCTCGCACTACGTACCAAGGATATTCATTAGGTCAATGCGCACCATAAATTATCCATGCACCACGGGCCAAAGATATTTGTGTATTCATCAATGGTCATGATCATGCCAACAACTCGTCCCATCAATACACTTCGGCCAATAAGGACTTTTACCACATCATTTGTAACATTACGGTCATGATTACACCAATAATCCCTCGGTCACGATCATACCAAGTCCATCTATGCACTACAAAGCCCGTAGATACTTTTTTAAAAATAATATAAACATGAGGATGATGACAATGATATAAGAATTCAATAAAACAAGTTCAAGAATTAATTTATTCAGAACTAATAACGCCCAAATTGTCAACATGATACTTCTTTGTAAAGTAAAATTCAAGAATGCTTAGAAGAATATTTCCATGAAAAGATACCGGATGAAGCGCAAATATCAAGAATATTCCACTAATTTCATGGAGTGTAGAAGTCAAACTATAACCAACCGAGTATAATAAAGAATAGAATAACAAAAGAAATCACCATGTACGCGCGTTTCATGTATGACAAGTTATTCCATCGTAATAATAAATAACGGAATCACAGTCATGCGTAATACGCACCAATGTGATATTCCAATGAATAATAAAGAATGGAATACAACAGAAATCACCATGCATGCGCAGATTAAGATGACAAAGTTATTCTAATGTAATACTAAATGACGGAACGTGTCGGTGAAATTCACACCAACAGATGTTCCAATGAATAATAAAAGATTAAACCAGTCCCACAGAAAAGCATGCATACAGATATTCCAACGAATAATAAAGATGGAACCAGTCCTAAAAAGCATGTATACGATATTCCAAATGTAATAATAAAGAATGGAATATAGAAGAATTTCACCAAGTATAGGTAAATTAAGGTACAAAAGTTATTCCAATGAATAATAAAGATGGAATAATAGAAGTTCTCTTCATGAATACAAAAGAAATAATACCCCTTACGAAAGTACAACAAATAATATCCCTTACCGTAGTAAAGAAACTTGATATCGTAGTAGTGAAGTAGCGAGAATACTTTTTTCTTTCTCTCTATAGTTTCACTCTCTGCAGTTTCTCTACAGAGTTTTAGTGAATTCGTAAAGAAATAATGAAGGAATGAGCTTCTATTTATAGAAGAATGGAATGAATAAGTAACCAATCCATGAACGGTCCAGATTGATTTACTTTAATCTGACTTTGGCCTATATTTAAAGCAAAATCTTTTAAATAAAATATAATATATTCTATTTATAATCTAATAAAACGAATAACTTTTAAAAAGATTTTACTACGCAAACACTATGCATAATAAAATATAATATATTCTAATTATTTTTTAATAAAATGTATAATTTTATAAAAGTATTCTGCTTTTTATATAAAAAGATTTTACTATTAGCCTAATAAACGAATAACTTTATAAAAGTATTCTGCTTTTATATAAAAAGTTTTTCTGCTTTTATTACGTTAATAATAATGAATTAAACAAAACGTCATCATCATCATTATTATTATTCACACTATTAATCGTCCGCATCGCTCCTGTGAAAGAGGGGCTTTCGAATAAAGATTTCTTTTATCAGCCGCAATTAGTGACCAAACCTTTCATGGCGTAACTTCTAGACTTCGTTAATAATGTAAATAATAATATTAATAACTTCGTCATCTCAATTATTGATTTAATAACATATAAAATATCGGCAATAATTGAATCAAATTGAGTGACTTCTCACATAAGCATTAATAATCAATACACGTGAACTGCTACTTACGCAACCACGCCAGACATCGTACTTTTTACTACCGAGTAGTTCAACAATATCAACGGTGAAACATCCCCCGTTATTTTCATAAAAATATTTTTTTTATCATTTTCTCAATCCGACAATAATTACATTTGGGGGTCCACCAATGATTGTCTTAGTCAGATGAATATTCCCCGACCAATCGAATATTAAATAAAAACTCACAGATTTTTGCAAAATTTATAAATATTACCCACAACTATAACATTATATTAAATTTATTCCATAATATTCAAAAATGATAATTATAGAAAATTCATTTTTATTCATAAAAGTTGGGGACTTACAAAGGGTATTTTTGTCAAGGGCAATAATAAGCATTAAATAGGATGGATAGGTGTTGATTTTGTAAGATGACAGATATCAATTTATTGTGTCATATACTGTGATTTAGTATATATAATAGATAATAGATTCGACTCAAACTGTTTCATATTGTTATTATAGTTCTTTAATATTTTTTATTACGGGCAATAAAGGCTGACATGATTTTAGCTCCTAAAAATTTGCATGCAATAACTTTTAACTTTTCTAAATAATATCTTAAGTACTGTCTCGATACTTAAATTCAAAAACTTTATGTAAACATGAAAATTAGATATAAGTGTATTTAAATTTTATTTAATTATATTTTGACCCCTAATGGTGGGTAAAAATATAAATAAGTGAAGTTCAAATACATTCATGTTTAATTTTCATGTTCACCTAGAAGAGCTCGTTACAAATATAAAGTTATAAAAGAAAATATAATTTTATTTCAATTTTACCCTCATTTTTAAGTGGAGTATAACAATAGTAATATTTATTTTTTTAAAACAAAACTAGTGTATTCTACTTAGGCCTGATATAATATTATTATGGGTTGGTTTTGATTTATAAAATTTAATTTCAGTTATATTTAAGAATTAAAATCATATTAATTATTTTTAATATAAATTGTGTGGTTAAAATCATAACTATATAGTTATGGTTCAAAATATATAGATACTTAAATCCCATACTTCACCTGTAGAGATATGGGTCCAAAACTCTGCTCAAAGGGTTCAATTCATCATTTATTAATCGGGTAATTTTGGTTATTGTAGTTCATTCAAAGTGATGGCATGTTATTGGAACACAAAATAATAGAGTGTGAATTATACAATTTAGTCCATATCACATATTTTGATTTGATATAATATAATATTCTACGTATTGAGTTTTGGTGATATCATGATGATAAAAAAATCAGGATTCTCTGTATTTTAAATAAATTGGATAGTCTCTATTTTATGGTTCAGATAGACCTGATAAAATATAATTATGGGTTATGTTAACGCTTAAGTTTCGGCCAATAGCGTCCAATCACAAGAATCCACGCTGTAGAACTGCGATAACAATGATCATCACACGAGAAGCTTGACGGCTTGTGCCGCCGGGGGATAGCTCCGGTGTGAGAATAAGTACAGGTCGTTACAAGGTTTAACAATGGAGGCTAAGTGTTTAGTACTCAAAAGTAGGTACTATCTGTTAATTATAACCTTGACCTCGTATTTATAATGCTCACACCACCTTAGAATCCTCCTCCAAGTCGGATTAGGACTCCTAAATATGGTAAGTTACCAATATTTGGGTCCAACACAATCTCCTTAAAAGGTTCAAGTGGAATCCAATCCAACGACTACCTTTGGAGTTACCTTATTCAATTATGATTAGATTCTCAACTCTCGTGACGCAGAATGCCCACCGCAGAGAGCCCAAACAATCCTACCATCGTTTTGGGCCTCTACCAAAGGACTTGAGGACCCGACCTTAACACCCCACATCGTATGGTAGGCTCAGCCCAAAAAGGACTCTTGATGTCAACCATCACACCCCTAACCTCTTCACGGGCTTCACCCATCACACCTAAAGTTTTTCTTATGTCGGACCTTCTACCACGTGAAAGCTCGAGAAATGCTCCCTAACAAAGTTAGTTTTGGTTTACAAAAGATGGTTATAATTTCATTTAAGAAGTAAAACTATATTAACTATTTTTAATATGGGTTATGTGAGTTGAAATCATATAGTTATGATTCAAATATATGTCGATTTATATTTTAAATTTCAACCTTACCTTTATTATGATCCAATTAAATAAATTACTATTAGATATATCATGTATACATTATCACTAAGAATTTATTTTATTTTTATACATAATTACTGAATATTAAAAAAAAATTAAGATGGAAGTATAATAATCACTTAGTTTTTTTTTTTGGTGTGTGTAGGGTTGGGTGGTGGTGGGGGTGCGCGGGATGGGATAGGGTGGGTGCAGTGGGGATGCGGGGTAGGGGTGGACAGGGTGGGATGGGGTGGGGGTGGGGGTGGGGGTGGAAGGGGTGGCGTAGGGGTGGAGGTGGAGGAGGTGGGGTGAGGGTTGGTTAGGGGTGGGGTGGTAGAGGTGAGTGGGGTGTATACATAATCAGTAAATATTTTTTTTTTAGAATTAGGGTTGGGGGTGGTGGTGGGGTGGTGTGATAGGATGGGGTGTGGGTAGGTATAGGGGTGGCGTGGGGGATGGGCGGTGTGGGGTAGGAGGTAGGGTGGTAGGGATGGGTAGGGGTTGGTGTGGGGGTAGGGGTGTCAGGTGGACTGGGTGGGGTTGGGGTGGCGGGTGGGGTGGGCGGTGTGGCGTGGTAGGGGTTGGTGTGGGTAGGGGTGGGCGGGGTGGGGGGGGGGTAGGGGTGGGTGATGTGGGGGTAGGGTGGCGGTGTGGGGTGTGTTGTAGGGTAAGGTGGGTTGCGAGGTGAGGTGAGGTGGGGTGAGGTGAGGTGAGGTGAGGTGGGGTGGGCGTGTATACATAATCAAATGAATATTATTTTTTTAAATCAAAAATTTCTGAATATGTGGTGAAAAGAACTTTTGATTTATATTTGGAATGAAATATGGGTCAAAAATAGTTAACCGATTTGGACCTATATTTGTTTTAAAAAATATGGTTACAAACCTTAACCAACTTAAATAAATAAAATAGTTAACCAATCCATTTGGTTCTAGTTAATATGGGTTGACCTAATAATTAACTAATTATATTGACAGGTCTAGGTTCAAATTTAAAATGTATTGAAATGTTACATTATAATGATGGAAGAGAAATGATGATAGGAAATTTATAAAGAATGGAGAGGATCCTAGTCCCATCTAAACATAACGGAATCCAAAATTTGACATAATCCATTGAATACAAACAAGACAAGTGAAAATACAGCAATGCTATGTATTGTCATAAATTTGTATCGAATTACAATTACGAAACATATCAATACATAGAATTAGATAGATTTATAAGAGAACTACAGTTATTGCACGTCTCACTAAAACAATTATCACTAATATTTATCTAACAATAAAAAAGTTAGTGCAATATATATCATTTTTCGTGAAAAAATCATGAACCCCTTTAACTTGAAGTTAATAAAAATGTGTAGCAACAAGTTAATGAAAGGAGTGTTAACAAAACTAAGCAATTAAGATCGACATTGATTGAGAATTGTCAACATCATCAAGGTCTTTGTTAATGTTAATACAGTTATAAGAAGAAAGATTAAGTTCAAAAGATATACTATTATTAAAATTGATAATAATGCAAAATGGAAATATCCTTTTATTCCGTGTCAAACATGTAGATTTTAGTGGGGACAAAAAGACTTGATTTAAATTACAATCCCCATGATATGGACATAGAGTATTCTAGGCTGCGCATGCTTGTTAATTGATTAATTAATTACTTAATTGACTTACTATTTAGTTAATTGATTAGAATCTCAATTGAGAAACCATGTACCTCTCTAATCCCTATTCCCTATTCCCTATTCCCTATTCCCTCAAAAGTTTCCAATTGTCATAACTTGTAAATATTAAAGAGTTAAGGGTATGAAACTATGAAAGTAAAGACCCTCCAAGACTTCCTCAAATCTAAAGTGAAAAGAGCGTTATTAATGTTCGACAGAAATTGTTAAACTCACAATAAAAAAATGTTATTTTCATAATAAAAGTATCGCTATAAATCCTATTGCGACGGTTTTCACTGTCGCTATATATTTACAATGACACTTTTGTTGTGAAAATAATAAAAAGTGTTGTGTATTTAATAATTTCCATGTTTGATTTGTAATTAAATTTTGCAAGGGTATTTTGGTAAACAATGCTCTAATTAGTTAGTTAAATTTAGGGAATTGATATTTTTATAAGCTCACACTCACTAACTCGCATGAGTGTGGGTTTCATTTCTATTCATATGAGAGAAATCTTGTGGAACTATAATTTTTACTTATAAAAATATTAATTTCTTAAATTTACGGTTGTCAGTTAGTAAGTAATCAAGTTGTTAGGTTTGTTAGAAGTAATAAATCAAGTATAAATTGATTATACTTTGTTAGAAGTTTTAAAATTATAGTTTTATTTTATATATACACCCTTAAAAAATAATAAAATTACTAGTTTAATAATGTCCTATGATATGAAATTTTCATAACTATCTTAAAGATATTGTCTCATTTATATTATTATCATTAAAAGTAAATTATTTTGTAGATTAAAAAAATTGATAATAAAACTCATCTTATTGACGGATGGATTTTTAAAGATCTTCTCTAAAGTTAGCATATTCGATTTTAAGAGAAACTATGTTTAATTGAGTATGCGAACCACAATTCTAACCTCCCACCTCTAAAATGTAAATAAATCGAATCAAGTCGAGTATTGAATTGTTCAGATTTAATTCACAAAATTTATTAATTATAAAATAAGATTTTATTGGGGCTCATTTAACTATTGAGTCAGACACAATCTTGAATCGAGCCCGAGCAATTTAAATTTTTCGAACGAATATAATCCAAAAATCAATAGAAAATTATAATTCAAGGAGATTCAAGTAATTTATTAAACTTTAAAATTTGCTCATATTTGAGTCGAGCTCGAATCGAACTTTTATTCGAGTGAGTACGGATCAAGTCCGAACTATTTGCTCATTTTGCAGTTTTATCCACCCAAGCCACCCCTCTTTCTCTCTCTCTTATAATTCTAACTATGAGTTAATAAACCATTATTACATACCAATCTCAATTTAATTTATTTTTTGATTGTTTAAAAGTTCAAAAAGGATTGTGAACTTTGATAATGTTTATAACAACCTTTAAATGAAAGTGTCTGATATTACCAAAGTGATAAGAGGAGTACTATTTTTATATGTATTTTTGATATTTTCACATGATTTCTTTTCAAATGAAAGTAAATTCATTGAATGCTCATGTGAAAGATGAACCATGTGAAAATATTAAAAATACTTGTAAAAATATCAGTTCCAAAATAAAAATTATGTTGTCTTTATCGTAAGTGTACCTGAAAATATATTAATATATACTTCTCTAATATAACTGCCTTGTGTTAAGTTACCGAACCTAAAAGATTCTAGGTTCGGAATTGGGCTACCTCTTGTTATACTTGGGCTTCCATTACAAGAAAAATTCTTTATTATCATGTTATAAGTTTTTGCTTTGGGCTTTTTAAAGATGTGTTTTTCTACTTTTGGGCTGAATCTATAGTCATCATGATGTTAGGGTGTGGGTTCGGGGAGGAGGGGGTCAGGGTTAAAAAGAATAAATAAAAGAATTATAAAATAAAATGTAAAGAAATAAATATGGTATAATATTATAAGCCGTCTGCTTTTTCAGCGAAATCAGAAAAAGAGGATAAAAAATGAACCGACTATAACGACGGTTTCCATCGCTATAGCATAGAAAACCGTCGTATAATCGGTTATATCTAAGGCGACGATTTTAACCGTTGCTATATTTGAGAAAACCATCACACAAGTAAAAAATTAGAAGAAAAAAAAACAAAAGGAATAACATAAATTTTAAACATTTTCTCTTGAAAAGGAGCATTCTTTGTTAAACAATCAGTCAGCTTATTTGTTTTCTTAAATACTAGTTGCGTCACGAGGTCCCACTCCTTTCGTTATAATAAAAAAATTAAATTTAAAATATTTGAACTTAAATATGTGGTTAAAAACCCAAAAATTAAGAGGTAAATGTTTATTCTTTAGTTTTTAAAATTCATACTACATAGTTTATCTTTCTAAGTTAACATATTCCCAATAAACAAGATTTTCTAACTTGGATAGTCATTGAATCGAAAAAAGTACCGGATAAATGGATCATCGGTTCAATCAGTGATCATATCGTTATTAACCAAGTGACGTCATTAATATATAAAAATATATATTATTAGTAATTAATAAAGTTTTAAAAAATCTCATTTTTTATGAACTAAAATATAATAAAGTTGAATTACAATATTACCAAAAGTGATTAATTTAAATATTAAATAAATTTTGGTAAAAAATAATAATTTAAAATCGGTTTACTTGGGTCAATTAACTGATTTTACCAATTAAACTATTGAGTTTCACCGAAGATCAATCGGGTCAATCGATTTTGACTAATTCAATAAAATCAAGTCAAATTAGATCAGACCGACCAACCGAACTAGGTTTAATAACCATGCCAATAAGTAAATTCAAAACGTTTTAGTTTTCTTTGAGATTAAATAAATTTTCAAGTTATTTCAACAATCACAGTAAATTTAATATTAATTGAAATAAGTAAAAAAATAGAATATAATCTAAAATTTAATTTCCTTTTCTATTTCAATTACCATTTCCTAAAATAAAATAAAGCAAAAACAAATGAAACTGAAAATCTTCCCCCTTTTTTTTTTCCATCTTCACTTGAACCCTAAACCCTTCAATCAATTATCAACCTGTAGCTCCTCCACTGAAAACGACGACGCCCTTTCAGGTAACTCTCTCATTCTCTCTCTATTTTCTCCTCTCTCTCTCGATTCCTTCTGTTATCTGAAATGTTTGATTCAAGGATTCACAGTATACAACACCTGTTTTTACATATAATTGTAAGTTCTTAATAAGAGCTCTATGCTACTTTATTGGGTAGGGGTTAGAAATTGGTTTAATGATTTGATCTTAATTTGTAAAATTCTTCCCTTTTTGAAGCTCAATTGACAGGGAATATAATTTTTCAACAAATTTGCATTGCAAAGATGGCTTCTTGGTTTCGTGGTATGTGAGTTCTTAATTTGTTGAGATATCTTGACTTCCATGACTTATGCTGTAGCATTGCTTAATAGCTGATTTAGGTGAATGGAGATGGGAAAAATATAATTCTTGTACAATTTTTGTTGATAAGTATAAATGTTATACAATCTAGACATAATTTAATTGTGTTTCAAGGTTAGGGGATTTTTATTTTTTTGGTTTAAATGCTTCATTTCATGTTTATTCCCGACTTTTCTCCAGCGGACCTCAAAATTTATAATTCTTTTTATTACTCCTTTTTCTGTTTTCTTGCTTTGGTCATCCATAGCAGGTCGTTCATTGTTGGGAGGCCTCAACAGCAATTCTTCTGGTTTGCTGAGAATGTCATATGAGATGACATGCAATCAGGTAAGTCTTTTTCTTTATGTAATATACCTTTGAAGTCTTTATATATGAACTTCCTCTGCACTTGGGATTTACGCAACTGTGTTGATGCGAGCCACTAAAGTGTGTACTTTTATATTGTGTTTCATGTATCGTATAGTGAATCTTATTCGTACAATACAAAAATGAAATGAAAAATATGGTAATATATATTTAAACATATAAACACACAAATTATTAGACAATCAGGCATATTAGCTTGTGTCTACAAAAAGTAAATACATTCTAACCTAAAAATAAATTTTAAAGTTAAAGTGTAACAAAAATATTCTAAATCGAATTATTAGATATTAATTTAGAAATGTTTATAGAGTAATAAGAGAAAAAAAAAATTCAATTTCACCTTTGAACTATAAAATAAAATAGAATAAATCAAATTAACAAGTGAAGATTTATGTTCTGCTTGTGCTTGTGGAAAGTGACATGAGAAAAATAAAGTGACATTTTGTAGAAGAACAGATGAAAAATAAAGCTTTTAAAAACTCATCAAACGATATAGAATATTTTAACGGCAAAAACCTCTAAATACGAAATGGTAGCATGCTTAAAAGTTATGCTTTTACAATTTTGGATTTGCATTAAAACTTTTTCAAGTATGGTTCTCACTTTAAAAAGTATCGTACATTGTATCGTTTCGTAACTGATTTGTATGATACGATCTTCTTCTCGCCCTAGGAGTAGCAAAAAAAGAGGGATTGGCATTATGGACCCAATGATAAACCACTAAAACCTTATGCATTGGGGCTCCACGCACTGGCCCTTCTCACCTCCTACAAGTCGTCCGGCGGAAAGACTTTCTAAATGGTGCAAAAGAACTTGGGATCGAGTGGCACTACTCTTTCAGGAAGGGCGTTGAGCTTGATTGATGAAGCCATCAGATGTTGCTAAACAAAATCTTTGCAAGACCTACTATTATGATTGATTGCTTTCCTGCCTACTTGACTATTACTTGTGTGCATGTTCAATACCATAATAAAAACTAGTAGAGCGAGGAGTAGAGGAGTGTCATTTTTGATCTGCGATACGTATCCTATGATTCATACAACTATGCTCGTTGTCAAGGCTGATTTTATAATTGGCTGATATGAACGCTCATGCTAACTAAAAAAAAGTACGAATATTTTTAATGACTAAAATTCTCCCTCTGGGAAAAGAGTTGTCTTACCTTTTTGTTGACTGACTCTTTTTACGCGTAGTTAAGGTTTGCATAGTGGTACACTAGTACATTACTTTTTTAGTGACTTTTTTCACTTAAAATATACTATTTGGAAAAAAATATTGCAAAAAATATGTCTGAATGTGTTATATAAAAACTTTTGTATTTGAAAAAAGAAAAAAATTGCAACAAAAAAGTAGGACTTTCTATTCTGAACTATTTTACTATTTTATAGTCCTGGAAGTTATAGGAAAGACTAACAATTAAACTAGTAGAAAGTTTTGAGGGTAGTTTTCCATATATCTTAAAAAATAATCTTTGGAAAGACCAAGTAGATAAAAGTCGAGAGATTTAAGAACTCATGTATAAACTGCAAATAGCTTATGAAAGTTGAGCTTGAAAAGCTTTCGCGATATGCAAATCCTGATGACTGGAAGAGTAAGTTGGAAATAGATGGAGTTAAGCTCTATGGCAACTACTATCTTGGGTAGCATCCTGCAAAAAAATTACCAAGTAATCAGTAAAGTGAATTTGATATCAGTAATCAGGTTGAGGATAGTCTTCTTTTAGTGTGTTTCCAAAAGGTCTGATTGACAGCATGCTGGTCTTGGTTTCAAAATGGCCCTGTCACTGTACATTTTACTGGCTAGGGTTCTGTTCATTTCAAGCAAAACATTTTCTAGGAAAGACTTTTCAGCAATATTGGATGTTTGGTATAACAATGAATAAATGGTCAACAGAAATCATTCTATGGTGCAAGCAAATTTTTCTTTATTTTCCTGGGAATGAGTTGCCACGGCAAATCATTTTCCCTGAAAGTAATTTCCAGAAAATGTTTTTTCTTGAAACAAATGTAGCCCATAATTATGCTCTTCTTTATAATCCATACTAAATCTGACTTCTAAGCTCTTGTTTAGCGACACTGAGCCTTTGCCACAAATTATTTGTTTTCTTAGTCAATTATCCCACAATATCCTGTTCTCTTGATGTGTCTGCTTTTATCATGCGAATAAAGTGAAGCTGCTCACAGTCACAGGTAAGGATCCACATGATCTCTGTCATTGTTTTAGGAAATCTTCTGTTATTCTTTCTGCAAATGGTAATGACCGAGTCGTTAAGCCTACTTTTTCATCATAATGAAAAGCAAACTTGATACTTTTGAGATAGCAACACAGGTGTTCAATAACATGGCCTGTTTTAACTAGTATTCATTATTCACTTACATATTTTCTTTTGCATTATTTGAACAGCAACGAAGGACATTTATACAGATGGGGACCAAACTCAAAGTGGCTGATAATTCTGGAGCAAAGCTAGTGAAGTGTATACAAGCTTTGAAGGGAAAGAAAGGGGCAAGACTGGGGGACACAATAATTGCATCAGTGAAGGAAGCTGCCCCAGGTGGAACAGTGAAGAAAGGAGCTGTAGTTTACGGCATTGTAGTGCGTGCCGCAATGCAGAAAGGTCGTTGTGATGGCAGTGAGGTCAAATTTGATGATAATGCTGTTGTTCTTGTCAATAAGCAAGGTGAGCCAATTGGAAAGAGGGTTCATGGGCCTGTCCCACATGAGCTAAGGAAGAAAAAGCATATCAAGATTCTTAGTCTTGCAGAGCATATGGCATGAGGTGTGGAACCCCTACTAACTTGCTCGCGTCCTTAGTTGGACAAAAAAAGCTCCCGTTTTCATTTTTTTTTCCTAATGAGTTTGCTGAATTGAAATGAACATGCTTGATGGTGTTTGATATAATAAAACTGTTTATATCAGAGTCAATTGGATATGTCATATGTGCTACAAAATTCTGCCCTTGGAACTGCTATAACCCTTCCTTTCATGAGACCTGGAGTCGGCTTGGCAATTAAAATAAATTCTATTATTTGAAAGTTGAACATGATATTCTCTAGAGAAAAGTATGCGTCTTTTCTCACCCACATTTACCCTGGAAACAAGCATGCGGATACGCGGCCTTTCTTTATGCCGGGTCAAGAAGAAAAGTGAAAGAGATGGCATAATATCTAACATGATTAGATAGTAAGTGGTGGAGAACGGATGCATATCTACAATGAGGAAAGTCATTTAAGTAAATGAGTGTAGAATTAAAACACATTAATCAGGATAGAGATTTTAAGACGCTGTTAATGGGAAAAGCAAAGCTTGCAGAGAAGTATGTCCTTCTCTCTTCATGTCTAAACCCAACAAAAGACGAACTTCGCAAGGATAAGAGGAAATTGTACTCAAGACCTCAATAAGAAAAGTGATAATGGTTGCTAATTTTTCTCTAAACAATCTCGTGACGGTCCAATCTGAATTTCCATACCCCCTTATATTTTCTGAACGCTTTGAAACTGCCAAAATTTTCAACTTAGAGAACATGCTTTACTTCACTCATCTTTTTTGTGGATTTTTTTTTTTTTTGTTGGGGGTGGGGGGGGGCGAGGTGTCTTCGCATTATATAAAATTTCTACTTACGAGTATATCAAAATTCTTGGTGTAAACAAAAGTTCCATTACAATTTTAGATTCTTAGTTCAATTGGTGTTCCCTAGAGATGGTTTTGAACTATTTATTCATGATCAGCACTAGTAGATATAGTCAAGCAGACATGTAAGAAACCCCTTAAATTTGGCTTCCAATTCAAAAACAACTTATCTAGAGTTCGTCCCTATGGCAACTAGTTTTCAGACATCTGGGTTTTTCTTCTTAAATGTGTCGGGTCTTTTCTCCCAGAACTTTAACTGTATGGTTCTGCTCTCCAACATCTTCTCCACCTCTTCAATTGGAAGTCCCTTTGTTTCTGGCACGTAAATTAGGACAAAGAACAGTGCTACAACAGATAACGCCCCAAAAATGAAAAAGGTCCAGGAAGTTCCAATAACCTGTGTTAAGGTTAGGAAGGATTGTGCAACAATGAGGTTTGAAATCCAGTTTGCTGTGGCTGCTATACCTCCACAAATTCCTCGATACCTCAATGGATATATTTCAGAGTTTACAATCCATGGGACAGTACCCATTCCCGGAGAGAAGAATATGATGTAGAGTGCTAGGCCGATAAGGGCAAGCCATCCGTATTTGCTTGGGCATCCCCTTGTGTACCATGACCTGTGCTCACCATGACATGCATCTTTCACTGTGTCATTGGATATCAAACAGGCCCCCGGAAATAGCTGCAATAAATACAATAGTGAGATGATGAAGATGTGCAAACTGATTTTAAGGAGCTTGGATGAAGTATATGATATTTGATGAGTAAGTTTTATACCTATGAATCCGATATTATTAAACTTAATTATTGTTATCTTTAATTGTTTTTTAGTATCTTTTTATCTGTTTTTGTGTTTATTTTGTGTAGGTTGGAGCTGGAGGGACAAATTGGTCATTTCGGAGAAGAAAAAGGTCAAAAATCATTAAAATTAGAGTGAGTGGCATTTTTGTAATTACGTGTTCCTGGTCAAGCGCCTAGCGCTTGAAATGAACTTGTTGAGCGCCTAGCGCCATATGCTGCAAAAAGGAGGATTTTCTACTTCCAAGTGGGTGGTTGAAGCCAAAAGGAATCTGAATGAGAGGGAGACTAATACAAATAGGAGGAGACTTTAGAAAAGATTTATCACTCAATTTTTCAAGGATTCGCAGAGA
The DNA here is from genome assembly GCA_020205615.1 of Panax quinquefolius. Lineage (NCBI taxonomy): Eukaryota > Viridiplantae > Streptophyta > Magnoliopsida > Apiales > Araliaceae > Panax > Panax quinquefolius. The sequence continues at coordinate 108,770,544 of CM035165.1, forward strand.
GAACAACGAAGAAAAACACGGCAAGGAAAATTGCAAGGGTCAAAGATCAAAGAGAGAGTATTGGAGAAAATTCGAGTTTCTTCTTCTTCTCTAGTTTTATCTTTGTAATTATCTGGGGATGTTTGGATTATTAATCCGGATGATGTTTTTCTTTATTTTTAGCATGAACTAAATTTTCATTAAGATTGCAAATCTAACTTGGTATGAAGTTTAAATTGAACCTTCCCATTGAATGAAAGTTGGTTTTTATTGAATTGTTTATTATATCTTTTGCTTATTGATTAATTGTTTGTGAACAATCATTTGGATAATCTATATAAAATTGGAAGATGGAGTATAGATTAAGATCCGGATATGATAACATCTGCTCATATAATCTGAATAGGGTTAATATGATTAGCATGTAGGATAGAATATACCTATGTGTCTTTTCAGTATCCTTTAAAAGAATTTATCGTAAACCCTAATTAACTTGATTCACATAGGAATATAGTGAATTAATTGAGAAGGTGTTCCTTGTAATTTTGTGTCTTAAGGATCTGAGTTAGGAGGATTTGTTCACGTGATTTGGAAAAAGTGTGTGAATTTTATAAATCATTCTTGGATAATGATTCATATTAATTAATTGCTTTAAATGGGAAGTGAATTGATTTAAATGAAATACCAAGGAAGTTGTAATCTTAACCTATTAAAGTCGCAGCTTATTCTTGTGAAATTTTGATTTTAATCATTAGTTTTGTTAAGTTTAAATTTCAAATCAAAACAAAATTTCGTAGTTTAAAATAGGATTAATTGCATTAGAATTAGTAATTGATAAATATTAGTCTATTTCCTCGTGGGAACGATATCCTCGCTTCTTTGAATATTACAATTGAATGCGATATACTTGCGTGGTAAAGTGCTATTAAAAATTAGGCAACAAGTTTTTGGCGCCATTTCTTGGGAAATTAGTTTATTATTTTGTCATTATTGATTTTTATATAGCGTTAATCTTAATTTAAACTTTTCTTTTTTCTGCTACTATTCAGTGTTCTTGACTAGTGTATGCAAACGCGATCGAAGAAGCTAGATTTATTGCCTTACGAGGACGACATCGACAAAAGGTTTCAAATGATTGCGTAAGTGGGATAAAGAAACCAAAGAGGCACTTGATAAGAAAGATACTATGGGTGAATAAGAGCAAAAAGCAATCATGGATTATGCTACTACCAAGAGTTACCAAATTCAATCGAGTATTACTAGGCTCGCCATTATCGCTACAAGTTTTGAGATAAAACCGGACAATACTGATGATTCAAAATTCATGTCATTGAGGGTTACCAAATGATGATCCGAATCGATCACATAGTCGACTTTATAGAAATCATGATATTTTCAAGTATAATAATGTGTCGAGGATGCAATAAGGCTAAAATTTGTTTCCATTTACTCTCGTAGATAAGGCTAAGAGTTGGCTCCATTCACTACCACCGTGCTCGATTACTACATGGAACGACTCTAGCCTGTAAATTTCTTGCAAAGTTTTTCCCTTTCGCAAAAAAAAGAAAGTTAAGAACGATATCTTCTCTTTCGCTCAAAGACGATTGTAATCACTATATGAAGCATGGGAGAGATTTAAAGACTCATCGAGAAAATGTCCACACCACGGGATTCCTAAATGGCTTCAGTGCAAACTTTTTATAACGGTTTATTCAAAGACAAAGAGATCGAGTATAGATGCCGCAATGGGAGGAGCTATTATGGCCAAGAATTGTGATGAGGGTATCAATTGCTTGAAACCATGGCGGCTAATAATTATCGATGTGTGGCAAAGAAGAACGACGCAACCAAGAGACGATGAGGGTTTATGAAGTGGATGCGATGACAAGATTATCACCTCAAGTGATACCGGATTTCGCTCTTCAAAGAAGATAGATGCACTTGGGTACAACCCGCTCAAAATGGAAACTATTTGTGAAATATGTATGTAGCCACTCAAGTGATCGATGTGCAATAAATCCCGAGTCACCCAATTTTGTTTCTAGTTATAACAGCAAAGCAGGCGCTTATCCAAACAAATACAATCCAGAGTGAGAAACAACTCAAATTTTTCTTGAGTAATAATCACCACATGCTCAAGCCCAAGCTCCAAGGCAATCATATCCACCGGATTTCACCACATCAACAATCTCAACAACACCCACAACCTCATCAACCCGATAAGCTATCACAAATGGAAGAATTGTTGGCAAGATTGGCAACTCGGTTTGAAGCCACAACAAAAACCAATCACCGCAATAAAGAATCTTGAGAACCAAATCAAGGCGGATAGCTAGTGCTTTGAATACTAGAACTCCGTGTTCTTTACCTAGTGATACGGAGAAAAATCCAAGGAATGATGGAAATGAACATCAGTAAGCAAGCACACTTTCGAGAAGTGGGAAGGAGTTGACTATGATTTAGACGGACAAAAGAAAATAATTTCTGTAGAGGATGGTGAAAAGAGAGTGGAAATTCGTAAAAGTAAATGGGGGAAAATGTTGTGAAAAAACAACAAGAAGATAAGCAAACAACAAATACGTACCACCCATGCCGCTTTCTCAAAGATTTCAAAAGCGAAATTAGATAGACAATTTTCAAAATTTTAGAAGTGTTCAAAAGTCGCAAATCAACATTCCATTCGCAGATGCTTTAGAACAAATGCCTAGCTATGCAAAATTCATGAAAGATATTTTAGCAAGAAAGAGGAAGCTAGGGATTTTGAAACCAGTGGCGTTGACAGAAGAATGTAGCGCAATTCGCAAAGAAAGTTACCACCGAGTCAAGGATCCGTAAAGCTTCACCATACCGCAAATGTCACGATTGGACCCAGCTTTTAACAGATGTTTGTGTGATTTGGGTGCGAGTATTAACTTGATGCCGCTTTTCGATCTACACGCAGCTAGGATTACCAACACCAAAGCCAACAAATATCTCTTTACAAACGCGAGATAGATCGATGACATACCCTAGGGGCATTGTGGAAGACATATTAGTGAAGGTGGACAAATTCATATTTCTAGCCGAATTTCATTGTGTTAGAACTATGAAGAGGATAAAGACATACCCATTATCCTTGAAGACCATTTTAGCCACCGAAGGACATTAATTGATGTACAAAAGGAGAGTTAACGATGAGAGTCCAAGATGAAGAAGTAACGCTTAATGTTTTCAAGGCTATGAAATTCCGAAGGAGAGGAAGAGTGCTTTAGAGTTGATCCGATCAAGAAGCAACTACAGAGGTATTTAGTGAATTTGTGAATGAAGACCCTCTTGAAAGTGCATTGGTTAGTGAAAATTTATTTGATGATTCAACCGTATAGAATGGGTTCAAATGTTAGATTCAAAGACCAAGTTCACACGAAGTTTGCAAAAATTTGAACCTATGGATTTTTGGGGAAAGCCGGATGAAAAGGTAAAATCATCTTTAGAAGAACCACCACCTTGGAACTTAAGCCATTGCTTAACCATCTACTTGAGATGCTACCTTGGTTCTTCTTCTACCTTTCCAGGTTATTATTTCGCATCACTTGATAAGGTTCAAGAAGAAAAGCTACTAAGGGTACTTCTTGAATTCAAGATCGCTCTTGGGTGGACTCTTGCGGATATCAAGGAATAAGCCCATCAATTTGCATGCATAAGATTCTATTGGAAGATGAAGCAAAACCGATTATCGAACAACAACGAAGACTCAATCCCATCATGAAGGAAGTTGTAAAAAGGAAATCATTAAATGGTTGGATGCGGAATTATCTACCCTATCTCGAGATAGCTCATGGTAAAGTCCAGGTTCATTGGTGCCAAAGAAAGGGGAATGATGAGAGTTGCAAATGAGCGTAATGAATTGATCCCACTCGAGCGATTCTGAGTTGGCAAGTGTGTATGGATTATAGAAAGTTGAACAATGCCACTCGTAAGGACCATTTTCCTCTACCATTCATAGATCGATGTTGGACAAAGCTTGCAGGACATGAGTATTATTGTCTTTTGGATGGATACTCGTGTTATAACCAGATTGCCATTGCACACCGAGAATCGTGGAAAAGACGACATTCACATGCCCATATGGTACCTTTGCTTTTCGCAGAATGTCTTTTGGATTATGTAATGCTTGTGGCGACATTTCAACGGTGTATGATGGCTATTTTCTCCGATATGGTCGAACAAAATCTCGAGGTATTTATGGATGATTTTTCGCTTTTTGGGGATTCATTTGATTATTGTTTGAAAATCTCACTCTCGTGCTCAAACTGATTGTATGGAAACGAATTTGGTTTTAAACCGAGAAATGTCATTTTATGGTGCAAGAGGAATAATCTTGGGTCATCGAGTGTCATCAAAAGGAATTGAAGTTGATAGAGCTAAGATCAAAACCATCGAGAGCACGCCACCACCTATTTCAAAGAAAGGGTATTCAAGTTTTTTGGGACACGCCGGTTTCTATAGACGATTTATAAAAGACTTCTCCAAAATCACGAAACCACTTTGCAATCTTTTGGAGAAGGATGTCCCATTCAACTTCGATCAAGCATGCCTAGAAGCTTTTGATGTGTTGAAGAAAAAACTTGTTACTGCACCTCGTAATCATAAGCGCCAGATCGGAGTATCCCATTCAATTAATGTGTGATGCTAGCGACTTTGCGATTGACGCAGCTTGGCCAACGAAAGGATAAAATTTTTCATGCTATATACTATGCTAGTAAGACATTAACGGATGCCCAACCTAATTATACCACTAATCGAGAAGGAGCTATTAGCGATTGTTTATGCATTTGATAAATTTCGATCATATTTGATTGGGACAAAAGTGATCGTGTTTACAGATCATTCGCAATTAAGTACTTAATAGCAAAGAAGGATCGGGCCGAGATTAATTAGATGGGTATTATTACTACAAGAGTTTGACTTGGAGATCCCGGACCGAAAAGAAAATGAATAATCGAGTTCTTGATCATTTATCACGATTAGAGAATGCAGAACTAAAAAAGATGACACAACAAAGGATCAATGAATTTTTCCTGGATGAACAACCTGTTTATGGTAAGGATGGATACTCCATGGTATGCAGATTACGTAAATTTCATTGTGAGAAAGGTGTTTCCACCAGATTTAACAAGTCAATGTAAGAAGAAATTTCTCCATGATGTGAAACAAAGATTTATGGGATGAGCCGTTTTATTTAAACAATGTGGAGATCAAGTCATAAGAAGGTGTGTTTAGGAAGTTGAAATGGAAAATATTCTCTACCAATGTCATGCATCTAACTACGGTGGACATTTTGCGGGGAGAAAGAACGGCAATTAAGGTGCTTCAATGTGGGTTCTTCCGCCAACACTCTTTAAGGATGCCCGTGTGTTTTCATTGAAATGTGACGATGCCAAAGAGTGGGTAATATATCAAAGCGACAAGAGATGCCACTAAACATGATCTTAGAAGTCGAATTGTTTGATGTTTGGGGCATCGACTTCACGGGACCATTTCCATCATCTTTTAGCAACTCCTATATACTTCTAGCGGTGGACTACGTTTGAAGTGGGTAGAAGCTATAGCATCGCCCACCAATGATGCTAAAGTTGTGGTTACGCTCATTCTAGACTATTTTCTCTAGATTCTTGCACTCCTCGTGCAATCATTAGTGATGAAGAAGGCACGACTTCAGAATAAGCGCTTCTCACTATTCTCGCTAAGACGGAGTCACTCATAAGATAGCTACTCGCTACCATCCACAAACAAGCTGGTCAAGCCGAGGTATCTAATCGAGAAGTGGTTAATCCTCGAGAAGATAGTGAACCCTAATCGGAAAGACCGGGCTAGTAAGTTGGATGATGCTTTATGGGCATATCGTGCGACTTACAAAACTCCGATAGGATGTCTCCGTGACAGTGTTAGTATATGGGAAGGCATGCCATCTTCCAAATGAACTAGAACACGCGGCTTATTATTAGCAATTCGAAAGTTAAACTTTGATATGCATGTCATGGGGGAGAGAAGCGCCTCTTCAATTGAACCAAATGGATGAATTCGGACTCTAATCATACGAGAACGCCAAGTTATATAAAGAAAAGGTTAAGAGGTGGCATGATGAGAAAATTCGGAAAGAAAGTTTGAAGCGGGGCAAATAGTGCTATTATACAATTCAAGGCTTAAATTGTTTCCGGAAAGTTGAAATCCCGCCGGTCGTGGCCATTTATCATTACAAAAGTTTATCCTCACGAAAATGTGGAGGTGGAAGACCGGGATGCTAAACGTAATTTCAAAGTCAACGGTCAGAGATTGAAACACTACTATGGGGGTTGTGTTGATCGTGAAAGGACATCGGTCAACCTTGCTGATTAGAACAGAGAAGAAAGTCAGGCTGAAGACTATAAACCAAGCGCTAACTGGGAGGCAACCCAGGAATTTTTATTGTTATTTTCTATTTTTTACTTTTATTTTATTTAATTTGCTTTACTGTTAGTTTATTTAGTGGTTAAACTTTTATAATTTAGGTTTTGTTACACCCCTTATGTTCTCTAACATGATATTTGATTGATTTCAGGGTAGAAAACATGAATTCTTATTTGGCGGGTTTGACTAATGGCCATTACGACTACCCAGTCGGGGGTCTCGCTCCCCGGTGAGTGAATGCCTACGCCAAATTACCGGTGAATGAGTGGGGCGTTGCAAGGAGAGCGGCTGAAGCTGAAGCACTTATGAGCTCAATAGAAGAATATCCATTTGTCAAATTCTCATATTTCTAATCATTTCCCTCATTTTTAGTGTTATTGAATTGCTAAGTGGTGTAGGTTATTTATTTATTTATTTATTTTATTTAAGCGAATCTTTAATGTTGGTTAGTTTTCTTTTATTTTAGAATGTAGTTTATCTAGGTTATGGTTTTAGAATAAGTCTTAATTTAAGTTGTGGTATGCAGTTTGGAGCACAAAGAAGCAAACAAAGAAACCAAAGGCCCAAGATATGCCCAAGCGCTTAGCGCCCACTTATGAGAGCTGCAGACGACGAGCACCAAGCGCCTGCGCCCATACCTAGGTTAAACCAGCGCTTAGCGGCCCAAGTCAAGAGCTATCAATACCCCAAGTGCCTAAAGCGGTCCAACAAGGCAATTCTAAGCACTTAGCGCCCACGCATATTCACACATATCTCTACTACCTAGCGCTAAGCGGTCCAACCAAGATACTCAGCGCTTTAAAGCCATGCCGCAACTTTTAAAAAAAATATAAGCCCTAATCTAGGCAATACAAATCCAAACCCAAATCAAACACTCTCTCGCTCTCCCACTCCAATTCAAACTCACTCAAATCACAACCTCCTCTAATTTAGCCACTATAATCAACGTTTTCTTGTATAAGCCTAATCAAACACTCAATATCCTACCCAAACCAAGGCACTTAATCTCCATACGGTCGTCCTTCATCACCAATTCGGGCACCAACTCACATTCAAGCCACATCTATCTCAAGTAAGTGCTCAACCCTCAAAAAAATTGCTCCTACAACTTTGATTGAACATCATATCCGGCTATAACCAAGTAAGTGCACAAGATTTTATTGCAAATTATTTGGTTTTGCTTGGATAATAGCTAAGGTAGTAAGTTGAAGTTGGTTATTTCATTGTGTTGGCTTAAGTGGATTTGGGTACTTCTCATTGTTGCTTGTATTGCATTGAACGACTTAGTGTGCTTAGTTATTGACAAATTTGGTGAAAATTAAGTTTGGGGAGTGCTCACCAATAGTGTTCAAAATTTGTGCACACCAAGTGTTCGATACATTGTCACAAAGAGGATCGCCCATACTAAGCCTCCTCAACATTGTCTATCAAACAAGCAATTCACACACAAGACTCATGGCTACTAAAAGGCAAAGAGGCAAGACTTCTGCACTTCCGACTAAGTATGACAAAAGAGATTTATAAGTGCTAAGTGCATCCGAAAGATATTACAATGTGCTTTCTAAGTAAAACGCTAATTCTCGAAGCGTGGATTATTGCCAGAGGCGTAAGATGGGGAGTTACTACAAATGATTGGAAGTAGAAGATGGGGTAACTTTGATCCCAACCGAATTCATCGGTCCATTAAAATTGTTAAGGAATTCTATGCCAATGCAAAAGATGTTGTTGGTAACATAATTTGGGTTCGGAAAAATCGGTGGAGGTCGGGTTTTAGGACAATAAATGCTTACTACTATTGAACATAATACCCAATAATGGTTACATGCAATATTTAGAAAGACGAGCTAGACTACGGTGAGATCATTCAAGCTTTGTGTACCGGAACAACATGGAAATTAACAGATCAACAAGAAGTTTGTTTTGTTCCTCGCATCCGCACTAAGCGAGTTATGGGAAAACATGGCATGCCTTTATTTGTACCAAGTTGATGCCGTGTAGGCATATGAGTGATGTTATAAATCAACCAAGCGTGATTGCTTTTCTCGCATTACACAAGGAAAAACGATAGATGTGGGTCATGTTATACATGATTCAATTGACAAAGCAATTCGAGGAGGGACCTCGGTGGATTACTTCACCCATCTTTGATCACTAGACTATGTCAACAAGTCGGAGTCAAATGGGATGTCAAAAGAAGCTAGACAACTCTCCTTAGTCGCGATTGACCACTCGCTTATTAAGAAGTACAAGGTATGGGGTGGTGGTACACCACACGAGAGGGTTTAGGGTTCATTATTGTGCCTCCAGTCCGCAAATAGAGCCTAATCAATAATTACACGATAATCCTCCTGCAAATTTGGAAGTTCCGGGCCACCACCAAATTTTTTGAAGATATTCACGAGAATTAAGAAATCAAACTAGAAGGATTGACATGGTGGCTACTAGAGTTCAACAGGTTTTGGCCAGGGTTGAAAGAAATCGAGATAGCCTAGCTCAAATGACAAACAGAGATGTATCAAAAGCGTAGTGCGGCATTCCTAGAGATGTTTGACAAGCGTGAATCCAGCCACCGCTCCCTACCAATTTCCCCCATCATCTGCGTGCCCTCCTACCGATCTACCCCACGAAGATGAGGTTGATGAAGAAGAAGACGAGGATACTTGACGAGGAATAAGGCGCCTATCTTCAGTGGAAGTCCTCGATTACCTAATTTCTTATGTTTTGTTTGTTATATACAATGAGGACATCAGATAGTGAAGTTTGGGGTGCATTCTTCCAGCCCGAACAGATTCATGTAGTATTCATTTAGTAGTTTTTGCATTCATGTAGTATTCATTTCGTAGTTTTTCATGTAATTTTCATTCTACTTTCTTAAAACAAAAAAAAAATTAAAAAAAAAGAAGAAGAAAATTTCAAATATTTGCATGTTTCCAGCTGTTAGATAGTTTAAGTCTGTTTTGGCCAGTGATGAGATTGGAATTAAGTAGACAAGTATAGTACTGATTGTTAAGACTGTGATGTGATTTCTTGTCATGATTTGAATCTTTACCTGTTTGAAACTGATATAATAAGGATATCACAGTAAAAACAACTATGTTGACTGATTGAGTCTAAATTGACACATAGTGGACTTCTTGAGGATAATACTAGTTTGAATGAATGAAAGACATGAATAAAGTGAGATGACCGAATTTAGACAAAAACTTAAGTTTGGGGGAAAATTTGGGATATATAAGCTTCAAAGAAAAAAAAATACTGTGGCTAGTTTTGTTTGGGGCCTTTGTTACTTGACAAAATGCTCTGGAAGGTGTGTTCTTAACACCTAGCGCCCTAAGGTCTTATATGGTCCGGGAGTCGTTGGTTGAAAGCTCGCTAAGGGGTAGCATCATTAGCCTAATGGAGTGAGACATCGCATGCTTATGGTTTAAAAAAAACAATAAAACGGGAAAAGAGCAAAAAGCCCTCGTAATGATAAGTAAGCATAAGTATCCTGATTGACTTTTGAATTTGGTGGATGTTTGACTTTAGTTGGATCTAGCTTGTTCGTGAATTTTGTGAGTTGACACTATATATACCTTTAAAGAGATCTATTATGTTTTGTATTTAGCATTATATTAGTTAGCATTGTTGTTCAAAGACACACACACTATATCATGAATAATAGGGTAAGATTTGATGATTGACTAGAAATTATTAATCTGTCTTGATATGATGTACTAAAGATGTTTAATCTGATTTCTACGAGGCTTGATTAATAGATTTTGTTCTGCTTGATCACTTTGAAATTTTAGGCACGTAGATAAATAGTATTGCATATTTAGTTATCAGATTGTGTTTTATTGCTTGAGACAAGCAATTGGTTAAGTTTGGGGGTATTTGATTTGAGAGTAGGTTTTATACCTATGAATCTGATATTATTAAACTTAATTATTGTTATCTTTAATTATTTTTAGTATCTTTTATATCTGTTTTTTGTGTTTATTTTGTGTAGGTTGGAGTGGAGGGACAAATTGGTCATTTCGGAGAAGAAAAAGGTCAAAAATCATTAAAATTAGAGTGAGTGGCATTTTTGTAATTACGTGGTCTCTGGTCAAGCGCCTAGCGCTTGAAATGAGCTTGTGTTGAGCGCTTTAAAGCCATGCGTATGCAAAAAGGAGGATTTTCTACTTCCAAGTGGGTGGTTGAAGCCAAAAAAGGAATGCAATGAGAGGGAGACTAATACAAATAGGAGGAGACTTTAGAAAGATTTATCACTCAATTTTTCAAGGATTCGCAGAGAGAACAACGAAGAAAAACACGAAGGAAAATTGCAAGGGTCAAGATCAAAGATAGAGTATTGGAGAAATTCGTAGTTTCTTCTTCTCTTCTCTAGTTTTATCTTTTGTAATTATCTGGGATGTTTGGATTATTAATCTGGATGATGTTTTTCTTTATTTTTAGCATGAACTAAATTTTCATTAAGATTGCAACGGAACTTGGTGTAAGACCCCGAAATTTTTTTAAATAAAAAGGAATTTTCTTTATTTATTATTTTGAAATAGTAAGGGTTGATTTGATTAATGTGGATAGTTAAGGGTGAAATACGCAAATATTTTAAAATAAGCAAGTGGTTATAAAATATTTATTGTTGTCGGGGAATATTAGTTTGGTCGTGGAATATTAAATGACTGTCGGGGAATATTAAATGCGACGAAGCAAATGCACCATGTGTGGGCCCATAACTGAAAGCGATTGGATGAGGAAAGCAACAAATATAAGTTGGTTAAAAATAACTTGGCGTAGTTATTACCGTTAAGACCGTTGGAATACCCGTGGTTAAAATACGATGTCTGGCGTGGTTCGCACAAGAAGATGGCAGATTACAGACAAAGATTGTTGAATTATTGATCCTTACGTAAAGTAAGCGCCACTCAATAATTATTACAAATGAGTTACCGCTCAATAGTTTGTTTTATTGATTCAATAATTCTTTGCGTTGGTATTTTATATTATTCTTTGTTTCAATAATTGTCACTACACAAGATTTCCCATTATCGGATCAATAATTCATATTATTTGAATAATATTATTAGATAACATTATTGGCAATGTCTAGAAAGTTCTGCTCTAAGGAGAGGTTTGGTCACCTAATTGCGGCGCCAAGATGAGAGAGATCCTTATTGAAAGCCCCTCTTCCTGGAACAAATTTGGTTGTTATAAATGTGATTACGTAATATTATTTGTGAATAATTAATTATTGATTCATATGATAAGGAAATATTTATTTTATATGAATATAAATGATGGATTTATTTATGTGGTTATTAATGAAGGAATTAATCTTTGAGATATTTTATTTGTATTTTGTCGGATTGGAGGTATTAAAAGATCAAATCGGTTATTATTATAGCTTTATTGTGTGAGTTATAATATTTAATCCCGATAGTTGGATCGTTGTAATTTTGGATATGTTATACATATATAAGTTGAGTATATGTCCACAAATTTTGAACCGTTAAAATGAACGAATGATTTGTTATGAATTTTAAGAGGTGGGTGATTCGGAAATTAGGTTTATAATTGATTTTGGTGGAAAATTCTAGAATTGAGTGGGCCCCACTTGTGGTTGGTGAAAAAATGTGCTGAATTTTATTTCAAATGTGGTGGGTGGCAATAGTAGCGAGTAAAGCCATCGGTGGCGTCGAAGTCTGCTTTACGCTAATATTTTCCTATAAATAGAGGGCTAAGTTAAATTGAAAATCACACCGTAAACAAAGTTTTCTCTCTTTCTCTCTATATTATTGAGCGTATTTTGTGAGTATTTAGATACTTTGAGAGTTGTTTGTTGATCATAAGTTTCATTCAAATCACTTCCGCCTTTCCTTCCGGCACCGATTCTTTGAGGTAAGGGATGTTATTTTCTTCTCAAATGATATTATTTCTTCAATATCATTATCTTTGAAATATTGGTTGGAACTTTTTATCAAATTTGAAACTTTTTCATGTCTGGGTTACTATTCATGAGTTCTTATTCACGAGTTACTATTCACGAGTACTATTCATGAAGCGTGAAGATGTTTTTTGTGGAATTTCTATCTTTTGGTGTCGAGTTACTTTATTCACGATACTGGACTTATTCACGATATGGCACTATTCACGAATACGGACTATTCAAGAAAAATGAAAATTTTCTTTTCGTCTAAAATATCTATTCGGATACTAGCTTTGATTGTATCCATGTTTTGATCATTCTTGAATTTTACTTCACTATGATTATTTATGAAGTATTTTTGAACTCGGATTGTTTAAAAGTACGAATCCATAATATTTGTCATTTTGTTTCAATTGGATTCGTTCTTTAAAAGTATTTTCATCATCCTCGATCTTAAATGATGATAGTATTGAATATCTTTGGCCCAGAGTGCAAAGATGAATGATTTCTGAAGAATATCTTTGGCTTTGTAGTGCAAAGATGAATGATTTCTCAAGAATATCTTTGGCCCATAGTGCAAAGATGAATGATTTCTGAAGAATATCTTTGGCACAGTAGTGCAAAAGATGAACAGTGTTTAAATGAACATGTCCGATCGATGAATATCTTTGGCCTTTAGTGCAAAGATGAGCGGTGTTTAAATGAACATACGATCGATGATGAATATCTTTGGCCTTTAGTGCAAAGATGAACAGTGTTGAGATGAACATGACCGATTGATGAATATCTTTGGCTGTAGTGCAAAGATGAATATTTGATTTGAGATGAATATTGATTGATGTTACGGGATAAAATATTGATGATGGATTAAATTAAATTCATATATTGTAGTAGATTTCATTCTCTACGTAACTCTTCTATGAATTATTATTTCACGCTGCGAATATTGATCTGAAACTTGTTGTCTATTGTATTTATCGATTTTTCCTGTTTGGAGACTAACGATAATTTGTTGTATATTATCTTAGTCATAACATTCTTCTTCGGACTAGTTGAGCTCACCCTTTTCCTTGTTGTTCCATTTTTCTTCTCGGGGAGGCGAGAATGTAGCGAGTACTAGTCGGGGTATGGAATGAAGGTTCTAGAGAGAGTTGTTTAGTAGTCCTCACCATTATTGTAAAATAATGTATCAATAAATGTGATGAGGATTTATTTGAGTATAAATATTGTCTGAAGATAATATTTGTATTTAAACTCACAGCTTTATTGTTGTGATAATAAAGTTGTAGTTGTTTACGTACCATGTATTTGGCGACTCGAATGGGTTAGATGGAATGGACCTATTTTGGGGTCGTCACAGATTAATATCGAGCTTAGGGATATGATCTCTGGCGTAGATCGGGAATAGAACTAGGAGGGAGAGACGAGTAAATCCTTCGCTAGTGTGTCCTACCTAAGCTTATTGTTGGTTGGTCATAATATAGGGGTATTATGTGATTTGTTAATTTATTTAATTAACCCTTGTTTTATAATGATGAATTGAGAATGTCGAATTGAGAATATTAATAGTGGTGTAAATGAGACCGTGGAGATGCCTGTACTTAACAACGAGGAGAACGTCAACAGTGGCAATGTACCTCCCGTGAATAACACCACCGAAAGCGAGATGATGAACGAGGGATGTTTAGAAGCTTTTTGCGGTTCATGCAAAATCGAATTTGTGGAGACTCGTGTTCAAAATACGAGGAGGAGATGATAGCAATTCACGGTGGTCACGAACAAGCGGTTCAAAGAGTTGGGACCACCAGTGCAGGGAAAGCGGATCCGATCATGGCGGAAACATGGGTCAAGCAAATTACCAAGATATTCGATGTCTTGGGATGCGAAGAAAACGAAAGTTCCATTCGCTACTTTTATGTTCCGTGGCGGCGAGCGGACTTCGGTGGGAATCGTGAAGCGTACCATTCATTCACACTTCTCAAAGATGTCACGGGAGACGTTTGAAAAGTTCAATGACAAGTACTTCCACGAAAGTATTCGTCATATGAAGGAAGTGGAGTTTATTAGATTGGAGCGAGAATAACATGACGGTGTCCCAAAGACGAGGCGAAGTTCATGGAGTTATCCAGTTTGCACCTCATTTGGTGGAGAATGAGGAACGATGACGCGGATGTTTCGAGAGGTTTGAAACGATACGTCGAAGATCTCATTTCTCATAAATTTTCTCTCTATTCGGATGTTTGTAAATGTGGCTCGATTGTTAGAAGCGAGATAACGAGTACGTTCAACCGAGGGACCATAACCGAGGATCATACCAAAGATAAAGCAATCATCGAATAACGATAACCAGGTGGAGAAAGAAGAATACGGACAAAGGTGGTAACCACTCCGGTGGTAATCGTGGCCATGAAAATAGAAGAAGCGAGTTGGGAGGAGATTTTAAAAGAGGAGATTCAACAACGACCATGCTGAAGACGTCGGCGCCAAAGGGCAACCGGTTCCAACGGAGGAGAAAGACCATCGGTCGTATGTTACAAATCTGGGAAAGAGGACATATTAGCCCAAACCGCCTACAACGGTTTAAGGTATGCTATAATTGTGGAAAAGAAGGACATATCGCCGAGATTATGCGATATCGAAACCTAGTGCGTGATGAAGCGGTGACTCAAAAGGATGTCCCGAAAAGTCAAAGTCAACGATTCTCGAAGAGGCGTTTGTCGTGACCGGTCAAAATACGAGGAACCCGAACGAAGTTAGCACGGTTAGTTAATTATAAATTCTTGCGAAGTTTATACCTTACTAGATACCCCTGCTCTACCCATTCTTTTATCTCTCTTGCTTGCTTGCGCTCAACGTTTGAACTTGACTACGGAGAAATTAGACTTTGACCTATTTATGGAGACTCAGTTAGAGAAACTTTCATTACATCCGTTGTTTAAAAATCTTGTTTGATTCAAGTTGGCACCATTATCTTACCCGCTGACCTTTATCTCTTTAAAGATACTTGCTTTTGGGGATTGATTGGTTAACTACTCATCATGCAAAATTGATTGCTTTTGTAAGGTTGTTAGTTTTCATATTCCTAAGCAACTTTGTTCTTCGAACTCAAGCGATCAAACCATTGTAGTCAAACATTTTCATATCAAGCCATGAAGTCATTCGTTTATTACGGATGTCAAGTTTTCTTAGTCCATGTTATGGATTTGAATAAAGACACGTCAGATTTGAATAATATTCTTGTCGTTATTGATTTTTCCTGACGTATTTCCTGAAGAATTTCTTGGCTTACTCCCAAAGCCTGATATTAAATTTTGTATCGACTTTGAACCCGGTACAAAACTCATTTCTAAAATCTCATATCGAATGGCTCCTATTGAACTTCAGGAGTTAAAAATTCAACTATAGAATTTGGTACCTGAGCCTTTATCTGGTGACTTCCTTTGTGGAATTCACCAAAGCCAAACTCTCCGTGGGGGACACCATATTCGTGCGATAGTAAACTGATAGGTGTCATTGTAACGTGTTATCCAAGGTTGGGATATGAGTCACAGTTGAGAACAACCTAAGTCGGAAATCGAAATACGTAGCTTTCTAGGCTTAGTTGGTTATTATCGGAGATTCGTTGAAGGATATTCTCGAATCGCTATTCCATTAACGCAGCTGACTCGTAGAGATACAAAATTCGAATGGAGTAAAGAATGTGGGAAGAGCTTCAAGAACTCAAGAGAGACTCATTTCAAAGATATGTTCGACCATGCCATCCTGGAAAAGCGAACGTGGTACCGACGTGTTGAGTAGAAGATCGTTATACAAGCACGAGTACGATATTGTCAAAGACTCATTTCAGTATAATATACAAATAATAGAGATGGAGATGAAAACTCTAGGTACCCGTGATGATATCTGAGTATAATCGACTTTAATCGATAAAGTTAAAGTTGTTCGAAGCTACACCGAGTGATGAATTTGAAGAAGGAGGTGCGAAGTTGTTATTTCAAAAGCGAGAGAATCGGTGAGGTGAGGAAAGCTCAAACCTTCGATTTATTTGAAATCCTCGATCGAGTAGGGCGTAGCCTATAAACTCGCCTTAACGCTAAGTATGTTGCGTGTTCATAATGCGCGTTTTCACGTGTCGATGTTACGTAAATATGTGGACAACCCAAACCACATTATTGCGTTAAAACCGATTTAGATAATGAAGATTTAACATACGAGGAGGTACTGTCAAGATATTGGATAGGAAAAGAGCATGTCCAATGTCTTCGAGGTTATACCATAAGTTAAAGTTTTGTGGAGAAACCATGCTTTATTGAGGAAATGACACGGGAGTTGGAAGCGAAAATGAAAGCGAGGTATCTTTACCTTTTGAAACACTGAGTGACGTCGTCAATTTCGAGGACGAAATTTCATAAGGAGGGAGGTTGTAAGACCCAAATTTTTTTTAAATAAAAAGGAATTTCCTTTATTTATTATTTTGAAATAGTAAGGGTTGATTTGATTAATGTGGATAGTTAAGGGTGAAATACGCAAAATATTTCAAAATAAGCAAGTGGTTATAAAATATTTATTGTTGTCGGAATATTCGTTTGGTCGTGGAATATTAAATCGTCGAGGAATATTAAATGCGACTGTAGCGAATGCATGTGTGGGCCCCCATAACGAAAGCGATTGGATGAGGAAAACGACAAATATAAGTTGGTTAAAAATAACGGCGTAGTTGTTACCGTTAAGACCGTTGGAATACCCTAAGTGGTTAAAATACGATGTCTGGCGCTGGTTGCGATGAAGACACCAGTATTACATGATGTTGTTGAATTATTGATCCTTACGTAAGAAGGCACTACTACTCGATAATTATTACGAGTTATTGCTCAATAGTTTGTTTTATTGATTCAATAATTGTCATGCGTTGGTATTTTATATTATTCTTTGTTTCAATAATTGTCACTACACAAGATTTCCCATTATCGGATCAATAATTCATATTATTTGAATAATATTATTAGATAACATTATTGGCAATGTCTAGAAAGTTACATAAAGAGAGGTTTGGTCACCTAATTGCGCTTGCCAAGAAGAGAGATCCTTATTGAAAGCCCCTCTTTCCTCGGAACAACTGGTTGTCATAAATGTGATTACAATAATATTATTTGTGACGACCCCAAAATAGGTCCATTCCATCCAACCCATTCGAGTTGTCAATACATGGTACGTGTAAAACAACTACAACTTTATTATTACAACAAAAATCGTGAGTTTAAATACAAATATTATCTTCTGACAATATTTATACTCACATAAATCCTCATCACATTTATTGATACATTATTTTACAAAATGGTGAGGACTACTAAACAATCCTTTCTAAAACCTTCATTCCATACCCCACTAAATACTCGCTATATTCTTCGCCTCCCGAGAAGAATGGAACAAAAAGGAAAAGGGTGAGGCGCTAACTAGCTCAAGAAAGAATATTATGACTAAGATAATATACAACAAATTATCGTTAGTCTTCAACGGGGAAAAATTTAATAGAATACAATAGACAACAAATTTTCAATCAATATTCGCAATGAAATAATAATTCATTAGAAGAGTTAAGTAGAGAATGCAAACTACTATCTTCTATGTATGAATTTAAAAGTTCATCGTCTATCTTTTATCCCCAGAATAACAATCAATATACATCCGAATCAAATATTCATCTTTGCACTACAGGCAAAAGATATTCATCATTAATCATGTTCATTTAAACACTGTTCATCTTTGCACTACTGAGCCAAAGATATTAATCGATCGGTCATGTTCATCTCAACACTGCTCATCTTTTTACTTCTGAGCCAAAGATATTCTTCAAATCATTCATCTTTGCACTACAGAGCCAAAGATATTCTTCAGAAATCATTCATCTTTACTACTGAGCCAAAGATATTCAATAATATCATCATTTAAGACCGAGGATGATGAAAAAATATTTTTAAAGAACGAATCCAAAGGAAACAAAATGTCGAGGATTAAGGATTCATACTTGGTTTTATCCACGTCCAAAAATACCTCAAAAATAATCATAGTGAAGTAAAATTCAAGAATGATCAAAACATGGATACAATCAAAGCTAGTATCCAAAATAGATATTTTGACGAAAAGAAAAATTTTCATTTTTCTAATTGAATAGTCCGATTTCGTGAATAGGTCTTGAGATATCGTGAATAAAGTCTTAGTATCGTGAATAGTAACTCAGACACCAAAAGATAGAAATTCCATAAAAAACATCTTCACGCTTCATGAATAGTACTCGTGAATAAGAACTCGTGAATAGTAACTCATGAATAGTAACTCGTGAATAAGTAACTCATGAATAGTAACCCCGACATGAAAAAGTTTCAAATTTGATAAAACCTCGGATCAACATTTCAAAGATAATGATATTGAAGAAATAATATCATTACGAAAAAAATAATATCCCTTACCTCAAAGAATCAAGATTTCCAAGGAAAGGCTCAAGTGATGTTTGAATGAAACTTGTCTTGAACAACAACTCTCAAAGTATCTAAATACTCACAAAATACGCTCAATAATATAGAGAGAAAGAGAAAACTTTGTTTACGGTGTGATTTTCAATTCTAACTTAGCCCTCTATTTATAGGAAAATGTTAGCCATACCAAGCGGACTTGACCAAGCTACCGATGGCTTTACTCGCTACTATTGCCACCCACCACATTTGAAATAAAATTCAGCACATTTTTCACCAACCACAAGTGGGGCCCACCAATTCTAGAATTTTCCACCAAAATCATTTATAACCCTAATTTCCTAATCGACACCTCTTAAAATTCATAACAAATCATTCGTGAATTTTTAACGGTTCAAAATTTGTGGACATATACTCAACTTATGTATGTATAACATACCCAAAAATTACCACAATCCAACTGGTCGGATTAAAAATTATAACCCCGCAATATATCTCAAAACCCCTGATTTAATTTTTAATACCTCCAATCCGATAAAATACTGATAAAACACCTCAACATTAATTCCTTCATTAATAATCACATAAATAAATCCATCATTTATATTCATATAAAATAAATATTTCTTTATCATATGAATCAATAATTAATTATTCACAAATAATATTACGTAATCACAATTATGACAACCGTGCCGCTCCTCAGAAAGAGGGGCTTTCCATAAGGATCTCTCCTCTTGGCGGCGCCGCAATTAGGTGACCAAACCTCTCCTTAGACGTAACTTTCTAGACATTGCCAATAATGTTATCTAATAATATTATTCAAATAATATGAATTATTGATCCGATAATGGGAAATATCATGCGTGACAATTATTGAACAACAATAATATAAAATATCAACGCAAAGAATTATTGAATCAATAAAATAAAATATTGATAAAGAATTCTTCTCGTGTGAAAATTATTGAGTAGTGCCATCTTACGTAAGGATCAATAATTCAACAATGTCAGTAATACCGCGTAATGCTATCTTGTCAACCACGCCAGACATCAGTATTTTAACCAACGGGTATTCCAACGATCTTAATTCAGTAACAACTACTGCCAAGTATTTATAACCACCCAAACTTTGTCGCTTTCCTCATCCAATCGCTTTCCGTTATGGGGCCCACATATGGGCTGCAACATGTCGCATTTAATATTCCCAAAAAGATTTAATATTCCACGACCAAACGAATATTCCCCACAACAATGAATATTTTATAACCACTTGCTTATTTTGAAATATTTATGTATTTAACCCTTAACTATCCACATTAATCAAATCAACCCTTACTATTTCAAAATAATAAATAAAGGAAATTCCTTTTATTTAAAAAAAAAAATTCGGTCTTACAACCTCCCTCCTTATGAAATTTCGTCCTCGAAATTGACGTACGATACTGTGTTTGAAAAGATGAGGATACCTCGCTTTCATTTTCGTTTCCAACTCCCGGTCATTTCCTCAATAAGATGGTTTCTCCACAAAACTTTAACTTGTGGTATGACCTTTCAGCGTGGGACACGCTTCCTTCCTATCCAAAATCTTGACAATACCTCCTCATACGTTAAGTCTTCGACTATCTCGTCCGGGTTCTAACTCTATAACGTGTTTCGTCGTCCACATATTTACGTAACATCGATACGTGAAAAACGTTATGAACACGCGTCATACTTGGTGGTAAAAGCGAGTCTATAGGCCACGCTCCTATTCGATCGAGAATTTCAAATGGATTAATAAATCGAAGGTTTGAGCTTTCCTCACCTCACCGATTCTCGCTTTTAAAATAACAACTTCTTGCACCTCCTTCTTCAAATTCATCAGCTCCGGTGTGTAGCTTGAACAACTTTAACTTTATCGATTAAAGTCGATTATACTCGTATATCATCACGTACTCGTATATCATCACGTGGGTACCTAGAGTTTTCATCTCCATCTCTATTATTTGTATATTATACGAAATTAGTCTTTGACAACATCGTACTTGTACTTGTATACGATCTTCTACTCAACACGTCAGCTACCACGTTCGCTTTTCCAGGATGGCATGGTCAGAACATGTGCTGAAATGAGTCTCCTCTTGAGTTCTTCGAAGCTCTTCCCACATTCTTTGCTCCATTCGAATTTTGTATCTCTATGAGTCAGCTACGTTAATGGAATAGCGATTCGAGAATATCCTTCAACGAATCTCCGATAATAACCAACTAAGCCTAGAAAACTACGCATTTCGATTACTGACTTAGGTTGTTCTCAATCCGTGACTCATATCTCAACCTTGGATAAGACGTCACAATGACACCTATCGCTTTACTATCGCATCGAATATGACGTCCCTACAGAGAGTCTGGCTTAGTGAATTCCACAAAGGAAGTCACAAGATAAAGGCTCATGTACCAAATTCTATAGTTGAATTTTTAACTCCACAAGTTCAATAGAGCCATTCGATATGAGATTTTAGAAATGAGTTTTGTCTGGGTTCAAAGTCGATACAAAATTTAATATCGATCTTTAGGGAGTAAGCCAATAAATTCTTCAGAAATACGTCGGAAAAATCAACAACAACAAGAATATTATTCAAATCGACGTGTCTTTATTCAAATCCATAACATGGACTAAGAAAACTTGACATCCGTAATAAACGAATGACTTCATGGCTTGATATGAAAATGTTTGACTACCATGGTTTGATCGCTTGAGTTCAATAATAACGGTTTGCTTAGGAATATGAAAACTAACAACCTTACAAAAGCAATCAATTTGGCATGATGAGTAGTTAACCTTAAAATCACATCAAAAGCAAATATCTCTATAGAAATAAGGTTAACGGTGTAATGTGATAGTGCCAACTGAATCAAACAAGATTTCTAAACAACGGATGTAATGAAAGTTTCTCCTAACGAGTCTCCATAAATAGGTCAAAGTCTAATTTCTCCGTAGTCAAGTTCAAACGTTGAGCGCAAAGCAAGAGAGATAAAAGAATGGGTAGAACCCAGATTCAGTAAGGTATAAACTTCGCAAGAATTTATAATTAACTAACCCGTCTTAACTTCGTTCGGGTTCTCGCATTTTGACCGGTCACGACAAACGCTCTTCCGTGAATCGTTGACTTTGACTTTTCTCGGGACATCCTTTTGAGTCACCATTCCTTTGGACTGGTTTCGATATCGTCTAATCTCGAAATATATGTCCTTCTTTTCCACAATTATAGCATACCTTAAACTGTTGTGGGCGCTTTGGTGATATGTCCCTCTTTCCGCATTTGTAACATCTGACCGATGGTCTTTCCTCCTCCTTGGAACCAGATTGCCCTTTGGCGCCGACGTCTTCACACGGTCGTTGTTGAATCTCCTCTTTTTAAAATCTCCTCCCAACTCGCTTCTTCTATTTTCATGGCCACGATTACCACCGAGTGGTTACCGCTTTCCGTATTCTTCTTTCTCCACCGGTTATCGTTATTACGATGATCGCTATCTTTGGTATGATCCTCGGTTATGGTCCCTCGGTTGAACGTGATTTCGTATCTCGCTTCTAACAATCGAGCCCTGCTTACAACATCTGAATAGAGAGAGAAAATTTATGAGAAATGAGATCTTGACGTATCTTGGGTTTCAAACCTCTCGAAACATCCGCGTATACGTTCCTCATTCTCCACCAAATGAGGTGCAAACTCGATAACTCCGCAAACTTCGCCTCGTCTTTGGGACACCGTCCATGTTATTCTCGCTCCAAATCTAATAAACTCCACTTCCTTCATACGATGAATACTTTCGTGGAAGTACTTGTCATTGAACTGCTTTCTTCAACGTCTCCGTGACATCGCCGAGTCGGTGAATGAATGGGTACGCTTCATGATTCCCACCAAGAATCGCCTTCGCCACTTTAACATAAAAGTAGCGAATGGAACTTTCGTTCCTTCGCATCATCAAGACATCGAATATCTTGGTAATTTGCTTGACCCATGTTTCCGCCATGATCGGATCTCGCTTTCCCAATTACTCGTGGTCCCAACTCTTTGAATCGCTTGTCAGACCACCCATGAATTACTATCATTCTCCTCAGATTTTGAACACGAGTCTCCTCGTCTGATTTTTGCATGAATGCAAAAACTTCTAAACATCCCTCGCTCATCATCTCGCTTTCAATGGTGTTATTCACGGAGGTACATTGCCACTGTTGCACGCTCTCCTCGTTGTTAAGTCAGCATCTCCACGGTCTCATTTACACCACTATTAATATTCTCAGTCGACATTCTCAAATACTGTCATAAAATAAGGGTTAATTAAGGAAATCAATCACATAATATCCCTATATACTGACCAACTAACAAATAAGCTTAGGTAGGACACACTAGCAAAGGATTTACTCGTCTCTCCCCTCCTAGTTCTATTCCCCGATCTCCGCCAGAGATCATATCCCTAAGCTCTGATACCAACTGTGACGACCCCAAAATAGATCCATTCCATCCAACCCATTCTGAGTTGTCAATACATGGTACAGAAACAACTACAACTTTATTATTACAACAGTAAAACTGTGAGTTTAAATACAAATATTATCTTCTAGACAATATTTATACTCACATAAATCCTCATCACATTTATTGATACATTATTTTACAAAAATGGTGAGGACTACTAAACAATCCTTTCTAAAACCTTCATTCCATACCCCGACTCGTACTCGCTATATTCTCGCCTCCCCGAGAAGAATGGAACAAAAAGGAAAAGGGTGAGCCTTTCACTAGCTCAATAAAGAATATTATGACTAAGATAATATACAACAAATTATCGTTAGTCTTCAACAGGAAAAATTTAATAGAATACAATAGACAACAAATTTTCAATCAATATTCGCAATGAAATAATAATTCATTAGAAGAGTTAAGTAGAGAATGCAAACTACTATCTTCTATGTATGAATTTAAAAGTTCATCGCTATCTTTTATCCCCAGAATAACAATCAATATACATCCGAATCAAATATTCATCTTTTTGCACTACAGCCCAAAGATATTCATCGATTAGTCATGTTCATTTAAACACTGCTCATCTTTGCACTACTGAAGCCAAAGATATTAATCGGTCGGTCATGTTCATCTCAACACCGCTCATCTTTGCACTACTGAAGCAAAGATATTCTTCGAAATCATTCATCTTTGCACTACGGGCCAAAGATATTCTTCAAAATCATTCATCTTTTTGCACTACGTGCCAAAGATATTCAATAATATCATCATTTAAGACCGAGGATGATGAAAAAATATTTTAAAGAACGAATCCAAAGATTGAAACAAAATGTCAAGGATTAAGGATTCATACTTGGTTTTATCCACGTCCAAAATACCTCAAAAATAATCATAGTGAAGTAAAATTCAAGAATGATCAAAACATGGATACAATCAAAGCTAGTATCCAAAATAGATATTTTGACGAAAAGAAAAATTTTCATTTTTCTATGAATAGTCTTAGTATTAAATGAATAGTCTCAGATATCGTGAATAGTCCGTATACGTGAATAAGAACTCTCGACACCAAAAGATAGAAATTCCACAAAAAAAACATCTTCACGCTTCGTGAATAGTAACTCGTGAATAGTAACTCATGAATAGTAACTCGTGAATAAGAACTCATGAATAGTAACCCGATATGAAAAAGTTCCAAATTTGATAAAACCTCGGATCAACATTTCAAAGATAATGATATTGAAGAAATAATATCATTACGAAAAAAATAATATCCCTTACCTCAAAGAATCGAGATTTGGAAGGAAAGGTCTAAAGTGATCTTTGAATGAAACTTATCTTGAACAACAACTCTCAAAGTATCTAAATACTCACAAAATACGCCAATAATATAGAGAGAAAGAGAAAACTTTGTTTACGGTGTGATTTTCAATTCTAACTTAGCCCTCTATTTATAGGAAAATGTTAGCCAACCAAAGCAGGACTTGACTGCTACCTGATGGCTTTACCTGCTACTATTGTCACCCACCACATTTGAAATAAAATTCAGCACATTTTTTCACCAACCACAAGTGGGGCCCACCAATTCTAGAATTTTCCACCAAAATCATTTATAACCCTAATTTCCGAATCAGACACCTCTTAAAATTCATAACAAATCATTCGTGAATTTTTAACGGTTCAAAATTTGTGGACATATACTCAACTTATGTATGTATAACATACCCAAAAATTACCACAATCCAACGGTCGGATTAAAAATTATAACCCCCGCAATATATCTCAAAACCCCTGATTTAATTTTTAATACCTCCAATCCGATAAAATACTGATAAAACACCTCAACATTAATTCCTTCATTAATAACCACATAAATAAATCCATCATTTATATTCATATAAAATAAATATTTCTTTATCATATGAATCAATAATTAATTATTCACAAATAATATTACAGAATCACAATTATAACAACCAGTAGTTCGAGAAAGAGGGGCTTTCCAATAAGGATCTCTCCTTCTTGGCCTTGAATTAGGTGACCAAACCTCTCCTTGAATGTAACTTTCTAGACATTGCCAATAATGTTATCTAATAATATTATTCAAATAATATGAATTATTGATCCGATAATGGAAATATCATGCGGTGACAATTATTGAACAACAATAATATAAAATATCAACGCACAATTATTGAATCAATAAAATAAAATATTGAACGAAGAACTACTTGTGAAAATTATTGAGTAGTGCCATCTTACGTAAGGATCAATAATTCAACAATGCAGTGCATCTGGTGTAGCCTTCAAGTAACCACGCGTATTCATCAGATTTTAACCACCGGGTATTCCAATGCCTTAATTCAGTAATAACTACGTGCGTTATTTATAACCACCCAAACTTTGTCGTTTTCCTCATCCAATCGCTTTCAGTTATGGGGCCCACATGGGTCAAATACCATTGCGAATATTCCCGACAAAGATGCGAATATTCCACGACCAAACGAATATTCCCGACAACAATGATGATATTTTATAACCACTTGCTTATTTTGAAATATTTGCGTATTTAACCCTTAACTATCCACATTAATCAAATCAACCTTACTATTTCAAAATAATAAATAAAGGAAATTCCTTTTATTTAAAAAAGAATTGGGTCTTACAACCTCCCTCCTTATGAAATTTCGTCCTCGAAATTGGCGTGACGATACTGGTGTTTTTCAAAAGATGAGGATACCTCGCTTTCATTTTCGCTTTCCAACTCCCGTGTCATTTCCTCAATAAAGCATGGTTTCTCCACAAAACTTTAACTTGTGGTATGACCTTTGCGCGTAGGACATGCTCCTTCCTATCCAAAATCTTGACAGGTACCTCCTCATACGTTAAGTCTTCGACTATCTCGTCCGGTTCTAACTCTATAACGTGTTTCGGGTCGTCCACATATTTACGTAACATCGATCGTGAAAAAACGTTATGAACACGCGTCATACTTGGTGGTAAAACGAGTCTATAGGCCACGCTTCTATTCGATCGAGAATTTCAAATGGATTAATAAATCGAAGGTTTGAGCTTTCCTCACCTCACCGATTCTCGCTTTTAAAATAACAACTTCTTGCCCTCCTTCTTCAAATTCATCACTCCGTTGTGTAGCTTGAACAACTTTAACTTTATCGATTAAAGTCGATTATACTCATATATCATCACGTGCTCAGTATATCATCACGTGGGTACCTAGAGTTTTCATCTCCATCTCTATTATTTGTATATTATACGAAATTAGTCTTTGACAACATCGTTTCAGTACTTGTATACGATCTTCTACTCAACACGTCGGCTACCACGTTCGCTTTCCGGGATGGCATACGGTCGTAACATGTCTTTGAAATGAGTCTCCTCTTGAGTTCTTGAAGCTCTTCCCACATTCTTTGCTCCATTCAATTTTGTATCTCTACGAGTCATTTACGTTAATGGAATAGCGATTCGAGAATATCCTTCAACGAATCTCCGATAATAACCAACTAAGCCTGAAAACTACGCATTTTCGATTCTGAAACTTAGGTTGTTCTCAATCGTGACTCATATCTCAACCTTGGATAAGACGTCACAATGACACCTATCGCTTTACTATCGCATTTAATATGACGTCCCTACAGAGAGAAGTCTGGCTTAGTGAATTCCACAAAGGAAGTCACAAGATAAAGGCTCATGTACCAAATTCTATAGTTGAATTTTTAACTCACGAAGTTCAATAGGAGCCATTCGATATGAGATTTTAGAAATGAGTTTTGTCACCGGGTTCAAAGTCGATACAAAATTTAATATCGATCTTTGGGAGTAAGCGAATAAATTCTTCAGAAATACGTCGGGAAAATCAACAACAACAAGAATATTATTCAAATCGACGTGTCTTTATTCAAATCCATAACATGGACTAAGAAAACTTGACATCCGTAATAAACGAATGACTTCATGGCTTGATATGAAAATGTTTGACTACCATGGTTTGATTTGCTTGAGTTCGAATAACGGGTTGCTTAGGAATATGAAAACTAACAACCTTACAAAAGCAATCAATTTGGCATGATGAGTAGTTAACCTTAAAATCACATCAAAAGCAAATATCTCTATAGAAATAAGGTTAACGGTAATGTGATAGTGCCAACTGAATCAAACAAGATTTCTAAACAACAGATGTAATGAAAGTTTCTCCTAACTTGAGTCTCCATAAATAGGTCAAAGTCTAATTTCTCCGTAGTCAAGTTCAAACGCTGAGCGCAAGCAAGAGAGATAAAAGAATGGGTAGAATCCAGATTCTAGTAAGGTATAAACTTCGCAAGAATTTATAATTAACTAACCCGTGCTAACCGTTCGGGTTCGTCGCATTTTGACCGGTCACGACAAACGCTCTTCCGTGAATCGTTGACTTTGACTTTTCTTCGGGACATCCTTTTGAGTCACCATTCCCATTGGATCTGGTTTCGATATCGTCTAATCTCGAGCGATATGTCCTTCTTTTCCACAATTATAGCATACCTTAAACTGCTGTGGGCGGTTTGATGATATATCCCTCTTTCCAAGATTTGTAACATACGAATCGATGGTCTTTCTCCTCCTTGGAACCGGATTGCCCTCGGGCGCCGACGTCTTCACATGGTCGTTGTTGAATCTCCTCTTTTAAAATCTCCTCCCAACTCGCTTCTTCTATTTTCATGGCCACGATTACCACCGTGTGGTTACCGCCTTTGTCCGTATTCTTCTTTCTCCACCGGTTATCGTTATTCGATGATCGCTATCTTTGGTATGATCCTGGTTATGGTCCCTCGGTTGAACGTACTCGTTATCTCGCTTCTAACAATCGAGCCTCATTTACAACATCTGAATAGAGAAAATTTATGAGAAATGAGATCTTGACGTATCTTAGGGTTTCAAACCTCTCGTAAAACATCCGCGTCATCGTTCCTCATTCTCCACCAAATGAGGTGCAAACTCGGATAACTCATGAAACTTGCGCCTCGTCTTTGGGACACCGCCATGTTATTCTCGCTCGATCTAATAAACTCCACTTCCTTCATATAGCCGAATACTTTCGTGGAAGTACTTGTCATTGAATCTGCTTCAAACGTCTCCCATGACATCTTTGAGTGCAAATTTGAATGGAGTGCGCTTCACGATTCCCACCAAGATGTCTGCCTTGCCACGAACATAAAAGTAGCGAATGGAACTTTCGTTCGCGTGCATCCCAAGACATCGAATATCTTGGTAATTTGCTTGACCCATGTTTCCGCCGTGATCGGATCTGGCTTTCCCGCACTCGGTGGTCCCAACTCTTTGAACTGCTTGGCACGTGACCACCCATGAATTACTATCATTTCTCCTCAGATTTTGAACACGAGTCTCCTCGTTGCGATTTTGCATGAACTGCAAAAAACTTCTAAACATCCCCTCGTTCATCATCTGCTCAATGGTGTTATTCACAGGAGGTACATTGCCAGCCTGTTGCACGTTCTCCTCGTTGTTAAGTACAGGCATCTCCACGGTCTCATTTACACCACTATTAATATTCTCAGTCGACATTCTCAAATACTGTCATAAAATAAGGGTTAATTAAGGAAATCAATCACATAATATCCCTATATACTGGACAACTAACAAATAAGCTTAGGTAGGACACACTAGCAAAGGATTTACTCGTCTCTCCCCTCCTAGTTCTATTCCCCGATCTCCGCCAGAGATCATATCCCTAAGCTCTGATACCAACTGTGACGACCCCAAAATAGATCCATTCCATCCAACCCATTCTGAGTTGTCAATACATGGTACAGAAACAACTACAACTTTATTATTACAACAGTAAAACTGTGAGTTTAAATACAAATATTATCTTCTGACAATATTTATACTCACATAAATCCTCATCACATTTATTGATACATTATTTTACAAAATGGTGAGGACTACTAAACAATCCTTTCTAAAACCTTCATTCCATACCCCAGGCTCGTACTCGCTATATTCTCGCCTCCGAGAAGAATGGAACAAAAAGGAAAAGGGTGGCCTTAACTAGCTCAAGAAAGAATATTATGACTAAGATAATATACAACAAATTATCGTTAGTCTTCAACAGGAAAAATTTAATAGAATACAATAGACAACAAATTTTCAATCAATATTCGCAATGAAATAATAATTCATTAGAAGAGTTAAGTAGAGAATGCAAACTACTATCTTCTATGTATGAATTTAAAAGTTCATCGCCTATCTTTTATCCTCAGTAACAACAATCAATATACATCCGAATCAAATATTCATCTTTGCACTACTGAGCCAAAGATATTCATCGATTAGTCATGTTCATTTAAACACTGCTTCATCTTTGCACTACGAGCCAAAGATATTAATCGATCGGTCATGTTCATCTCAACACTGCTCATCTTTGCACTACAAAGCCAAAGATATTCTTCAAATCATTCATCTTTTACTACAAAGCCAAAGATATTCTTCAGAAATCATTCATCTTTTGCACTACAGGCCAAAGATATTCAATAATATCATCATTTAAGACTGAGGATGATGAAAAAAATATTTTTAAAGAACGAATCCAGTGAAACAAAATGTCAAGGATTAAGGATTCATACTTGGTTTTATCCACGTCCAAAAATACCTCAAAAATAATCATAGTGAAGTAAAATTCAAGAATGATCAAAACATGGATACAATCAAAGCTAGTATCCAAAATAGATATTTTAGACGAAAAGAAAAATTTTCATTTTTCAATTGAATAGTCTCAGATATCGTGAATAGTCATAGTATACGTGAATAGTAACTCTCAACACCAAAAGATAGAAATTCCATAAAAAACATCTTCACGCTTCATGAATAGTACTCGTGAATAGTAACTCGTGAATAGTAACTCATGAATAGTAACTCGTGAATAAGAACTCATGAATAAGTAACCCCTACATGAAAAAGTTCCAAATTTGATAAAACCTCGGATCAACATTTCAAAGATAATGATATCAAGAAATAATATCATTACGAAAAAAATAATATCCCTTACCTCAAAGAATCGATTTCTTGGAAGGAAAGGTCTCAAGTGATCTTTGAATGAAACTTGTACTTGAACAACAACTCTCAAAGTATCTAAATACTCACAAAATACGCTCGATAATATAGAGAGAAGAGAGAAAAACTTTGTTTACGGTGTGATTTTCAATTCTAACTTAGCCTCTATTTATAGGAAAATGTTAGCCGCACCAAGCGAGACTTGACCACCCACCGATGGCTTTACCTCGCTACTATTGCCACCCACCACATTTGAAATAAAATTCAGCACATTTTTCACCAACCACAAGTGGGGCCCACCAATTCTAGAATTTTCCACCAAAATCATTTATAACCCTAATTTCCTAATCGTACACCTCTTAAAATTCATAACAAATCATTCGTGAATTTTTAACGGTTCAAAATTTGTGGACATATACTCAACTTATGTATGTATAACATACCCAAAATTACCACAATCCAACTATTTGATTAAAAATTTATAACCCCATGAATATATCTCAAAACCCCGATTTAATTTTTAATACCTCCAATCCGATAAAATACCGATAAAACACCTCAACATTAATTCCTTCATTAATAACCACATAAATAAATCCATCATTTATATTCATATAAAATAAATATTTCTTTATCATATGAATCAATAATTAATTATTCACAAATAATATTACGAGAATCGCAATTATACAACCAAAGTAGTTCCTGTGAAAGAGGGGCTTTCCAATAAGGATCTCTCCTTCTTGGCGCGCAATTAGGTGACCAAACCTCTCCTTGATGTAACTTTCTAGACATTGCCAATAATGTTATCTAATAATATTATTCAAATAATATGAATTATTGATCCGATAATGGGAAATCTTTATGCGGTGACAATTATTGAACAACAATAATATAAAATATCAACGCAAAGAATTATTGAATCAATAAAATAAAATATTGAATAAAGAATTCACTGTGAAAATTATTGAGTAGTGCCATCTTACGTAAGGATCAATAATTCAACAATGCTTTGTAATACCGTAGTGCCATCAATGCGACCACGCCAGACATCAGATTTTAACCACCGGGGTATTCCAATAATCTTAATTCAGTAACAACTACGCCTGTTATTTATAACCACCCAAACTTTGTCGTTTTCCTCATCCAATCGCTTTCAGTTATGGGGCCCACACATGGTCTACGCCATCGCATTTAATATTCCCAAGCAGATGAATATTCCACGACCAAACGAATATTCCCAAACAACAATGAATATTTTATAACCACTTGCTTATTTTGAAATATTTGCGTGTATTTAACCCTTAACTATCCACATTAATCAAATCAACCCTTACTATTTCAAAATAATAAATAAAGGAAATTCCTTTTATTTAAAAAAAGAATTCGGGTCTTACAACCTCCCTCCTTATGAAATTTCGTCCTCCTAAATTGACGTGCGTGACTGGTGTTTGAAAAGATGAGGATACCTCGCTTTCATTTTCGCTTCCAACTCCCGGTCATTTCCTCAATAGCATGGTTTCTCCACAAAACTTTAACTTGTGGTATGACCTTTCTTAAGTAGGACATGCCCTTCCTATCCAAAATCTTGACAGGTACCTCCTCATACGTTAAGTCTTCGACTATCTCGTCCGGTTCTAACTCTATAACGTGTTTCGGGTCGTCCACATATTTACGTAACATCGATACGTGAAAAACGTTATGAACACGCGTCATACTTGGTGGTAAAACGAGTCTATAGGCCACAGTTCCTATTCGATCGAGAATTTCAAATGGATTAATAAATCGAAGGTTTGAGCTTTCCTCACCTCACCGATTCTCGCTTTTAAAATAACAACTTCTTGCACCTCCTTCTTCAAATTCATCAGCTCCGGTGTGTAGCGAACAACTTTAACTTTATCGATTAAAGTCGATTATACTCAGATATATCATCACGTACTCAGATATCATCACGTGGGTACCTAGAGTTTTCATCTCCATCTCTATTATTTGTATATTATACTGAAATTAGTCTTTGACAACATCGTACTTTCGTATTTGTATACGATCTTCTACTCAACACGCCGCCTACCACGTTCGCTTTTCCAGGATGGCATGGTCAGAACATGTGCTGAAATGAGTCTCCTCTTGAGTTCTTCGAAGCTCTTCCCACATTCTTTGCTCCATTCGAATTTTGTATCTCTATGAGTCAGCTACGTTAATGGAATAGCGATTCGAGAATATCCTTCAACGAATCTCCGATAATAACCAACTAAGCCTAGAAAACTACGCATTTCGATTACCGACTTAGGTTGTTCTCAACTGTGACTCATATCTCAACCTTGGATAGCACGTCACAATGACACCTATCAGTTTACTATCGCACGAATATGACGTCCCCTACAGAGAGTTCGCTTAGTGAATTCCACAAAGGAAGTCACAAGATAAAGGCTCATGTACCAAATTCTATAGTTGAATTTTTAACTCCTGAAGTTCAATAGGAGCCATTCGATATGAGATTTTAGAAATGAGTTTTGTACCGGGTTCAAAGTCGATACAAAATTTAATATCAGTCTTTGGGAGTAAGCCAATAAATTCTTCAGGAAATACGTCAGGAAAAATCAACAACAACAAGAATATTATTCAAATCTGACGTGTCTTTATTCAAATCCATAACATGGACTAAGAAAACTTGACATCCGTAATAAACGAATGACTTCATGGCTTGATATGAAAATGTTTGACTACCATGGTTTGATCGCTTGAGTTCAAATAACAAAGTTGCTTAGGAATATGAAAACTAACAACCTTACAAAAGCAATCAATTTGGCATGATGAGTAGTTAACCTTAAAATCACATCAAAAGCAAATATCTCTATAGAAATAAGGTTAACAGGTAATGTGATAGTGCCAACCTGAATCAAACAAGATTTTTAAACAACAGATGTAATGAAAGTTTCTCCTAACGGAGTCTCCATAAATAGGTCAAAGTCTAATTTCTCCGTAGTCAAGTTCAAACGTTGAGCGCAAATAAGAGAGATAAAAGAATGGGTAGAACCAGATTCATCTAGTAAGGTATAAACTTCGCAAGAATTTATAATTAACTAACCTGCTAAACTTCGTTAAGGTTCCTCGCATTTTGACCAGGTCACGACAAAACGCTCTTCCGTGAATCGTTGACTTTGACTTTTCTCGGGACATCCTTTTGAGTCACCATTCACCGGATCGGGTTTTCGATATCGTCATAATCTCGAAGCGATATGTCCTTCTTTTCCACAATTATAGCATACCTTAAACTGTTGTGGGCGCTTTGGGGTGATATGTCCCTCTTTCCCAAGATTTGTAACATACGACCGATGGTCTTTCTCCTCCTTGGAACCGATTTGCCACTCATACGACGACGTCTTCACATGGTCGTTGTTGAATCTCCTCTTTTAAAATCTCCTCCCAACTCGCTTCTTCTATTTTCATGGCCACGATTACCACCGAGTGGTTACCGCCTTTGTCCGTATTCTTCTTTCTCCACCGGTTATCGTTATTACGATGATCTTATCTTTGGTATGATCCTCGGTTATGGTCCCTCGGTTGAACGTATTTTCGTTATCTCGCTTCTAACAACCGAGCCTCATTACAACATCTCGAATAGAGAGAAAATTTATGAGAAATGAGATATCGACGTATCTTGTTTCAAACCTCTCGAAAACATCCGCGTCATCGCTCCTCATTCTCCACCAAATGAGGTGCAAACACGGATAACTCCGCAACTTCGCCTCGTCTTTGGGACACCGTCCATGTTATTCTCGCTCCATCTAATAAACTCCACTTCCTTCATATATGTAATACTTTCGTGGAAGTACTTGTCATTGAATCGCTTCAAACGTCTCCCATGACATCTTTGAGTGCGGTGAATGGGTACGCTTCACGATTCCCACCGAAGAATCGCTTCGCCATTTTGGAACATAAAAGTAGCGAATGGAACTTTCGTTCCTTCGTGCATCCCAAGACATCGAATATCTTGGTAATTTGCTTGACCCATGTTTCCGCCGTGATGGATCCGGCTTTCCCAGAATTCACTCGTGGTCCCAACTCTTTGAATCGCTTGGGTGTGACCACCCATGAATTACTATCATTTCCTCTCAGATTTTTGAACACGAGTCTCCTCGTTCGATTTTTGCATGAACTGCAAAAAAACTTCTAAACATCCCTCGCTCATCATCTCTTCAATGGTGTTATTCACGGGAGGTACATTGCCACTGTTGCGCGCTCTCCTCGTTGTTAAGTACAGCATCTCCACGGTCTCATTTACACCACTATTAATATTCTCACGACATTCTCAAATCTTGCCATAAAATAAGGGTTAATTAAGGAAATCAATCACATAATATCCCTATATATTGACCAACTAACAAATAAGCTTAGGTAGACACACACTAGCAAAAGGATTTACTCTGCCTCCCCCTAGTTCTATTCCCCGATCTCCGCCAGAGATCATATCCCTAAGCTCCGATACCAACCGTGATTTAACCCCAAAATAGATCCATTCCATCCAACCCATTCTCGAGTTGTCCGATACATGGTATGTAAACAACTACAACTTTATTATTACAACAAGAAATCGTGAGTTTAAATACAAATATTATCTTCTGACAATATTTATACTCACATAAATCCTCATCACATTTATTGATACATTATTTTACAAAAATGGTGAGGACTACTAAACAATCCTTTCTAAAACCTTCATTCCATTCCATACCTACTGCACTCGCTATATTCTCGCCTCCCGAGAAGAATGGAACAAAAAGGAAAAGGGTGAGCTTGAACTAGCTCAAGAGGTAAAAGAATATTATGACTAAGATAATATACAACAAATTATCGTTAGTCTTCAACAGGGGAAAAATTTAATAGAATACAATAGACAACAAATTTTCAATCAATATTCATGAATGAAATAATAATTCATTAGAAGAGTTAAGTAGAGAATGCAAACTACTATCTTCTATGTATGAATTTAAAAGTTCATCGCTCATCTTTATCCTCAGTAACAACAATCAATATACATCCGAATCAAATATTCATCTTTTGCATCGCAGCCAAAGATATTCATCACCGGTCATGTTCATTTAAACACTGCTCATCTTTGCACTACTGTGCCAAAGATATTAATCGATCCATTATGTTCATCTCAACACTGCTCATCTTTGCACTACTGAAGCCAAAGATATTCTTCAGAAATCATTCATCTTTGCACTACAAGCCAAAGATATTCTTCAAAATCATTCATCTTTGCACTACAAAACCAAAGATATTCAATAATATCATCATTTAAGATCGAGGATGATGAAAAAATATTTTTAAAGAACGAATCCAAAGAAACAAAATGTCAAGGATTAAGGATTCATACTTGGTTTTATCCACGCCCAAAATACCTCAAAAATAATCATAGTGAAGTAAAATTCAAGAATGATCAAAACATGGATACAATCAAAGCTAGTATCCAAAATAGATATTTTGGACGAAAAGAAAAATTTTCATTTTTCAATTGAATAGTCTTAGATATCGTGAATAGTCAGATACGTGAATAAGTAACTCAGACACCAAAAGATAGAAATTCCATAAAAAACATCTTCACGCTTCATGAATAATAAGTACTCGTGAATAAGAACTCGTGAATAGTAACTCATGAATAGTAACTCGTGAATAAGAACTCATGAATAGTAACCCCAGACATGAAAAAGTTCCAAATTTGATAAAACCTCGGATCAACATTTCAAAGATAATGATATTGAAGAAATAATATCATTACGAAAAAAAATAATATCCCTACCTCAAAGAATCAAGATTTCCGGAAGGAAAGGTGGGAAGTGATCTTTGAATGAAACTTGTCTTGAACAACAACTCTCAAAGTATCTAAATACTCACAAAATACGCTCAATAATATAGAGAGAAAGAGAAAACTTTGTTTCGGTGTGATTTTCAATTCTAACTTAGCCCTCTATTTATAGGAAAATGTTAGCCGTAAAAAGCGAGACTTGACTCACTTCCGATGGCTTTACTCGCTACTATTGCCACCCACCACATTTGAAATAAAATTCAGCACATTTTTTCACCAACCACAAGTGGGGCCCACCAATTCTAGAATTTTCCACCAAAATCATTTATAACCCTAATTTCCTAATCGAGACACCTCTTAAAATTCATAACAAATCATTCGTGAATTTTAACGGTTCAAAATTTGTGGACATATACTCAACTTATGTATGTATAACATACCCAAAAATTACCACAATCCAACTATCGGATTAAAAATTATAACCCCATAATATATCTCAAAACCCCGATTTAATTTTTAATACCTCCAATCCGATAAAATACCGATAAAACACCTCAACATTAATTCCTTCATTAATAACCACATAAATAAATCCATCATTTATATTCATATAAAATAAATATTTCTTTATCATATGAATCAATAATTAATTATTCACAAATAATATTACGTAATCGCAATTATAATGACAACCAGCTTCGAGAAGAGGGGGCTTTCCAATAAGGATCTCTCTCATCATGCTGCAATTAGGTGACCAAACCTCTCCTTGACGTAACTTTCTAGACATTGCCAATAATGTTATCTAATAATATTATTCAAATAATATGAATTATTGATCCGATAATGGGAAATCTTCAGCAGTGACAATTATCAACAACAATAATATAAAATATCAACGCAAAGAATTATTGAATCAATAAAATAAAATATTGAATAAAGAACTCACCGTGAAAATTATTGAAAAGTGCCATCTTACGTAAGGATCAATAATTCAACAATGTCATGCAATCGCGGTGTCATCTTTATGCGAACCACGCCAGACATCAGTATTTTAACCACCGGGTATTCCAATGGTCTTAATGAGTAATAACTACGCCATTTATTTATAACCACCCAAACTTTGTCGCTTTCCTCATCCAATCGCTTTCATGGGGCCCACACATGGTCATTACTGCCAGCATCAATAATATATTCCCACAAGCATTTAATATTCCACGACCAAACGAATATTCCCCGACAACAATGAATATTTTATAACCACTTATATTTTGAAATATTTATGTATTTAACCCTTAACTATCCACATTAATCAAATCAACCCTTACTATTTCAAAATAATAAATAAAGGAAATTCCTTTTTATTTAAAAAAAAAAAATCGGTCTTACAACCTCCCTCCTTATGAAATTTCGTCCTCGAAATTGACGTGACGACTGGTGTTTCAAAAGATGAGGATACCTCGCTTTCATTTTCGCTTTCCAACTCCTGTGTCATTTCCTCAATAGCATGGTTTCTCCACAAAACTTTAACTTGTGGTATGACCTTTCTTGGCGTAGGACATGCTCCTTCCTATCCAAAATCTTGACAGGTACCTCCTCATACGTTAAGTCTTCGACTATCTCGTCCGGTTCTAACTCTATAACATGTTTCGGGTCGTCCACATATTTACGTAACATCGATACGTGAAAAACGTTATGAACACGCGTCATACTTGGTGGTAAAACGAGTCTATAGGCCACAGCTCTATATTCGATCGAGAATTTCAAATGGATTAATAAATCGAAGGTTTGAGCTTTCCTCACCTCACCGATTCTCGCTTTTAAAATAACAACTTCTTGCCTCCTTCTTCAAATTCATCACCTCCTGTGTAGCTTGAACAACTTTAACTTTATCGATTAAAGTCGATTATACTCAGATATCATCACGTGCATCAGATATCATCACGTGGGTACCTAGAGTTTTCATCTCCATCTCTATTATTTGTATATTATACTTAAATTAGTCTTTGACAACATCGTACATCAGATTTTGTATACGATCTTCTACTCAACACGCCACCTACCACGCTCGCTTTTCCAGATGGCATGGTCGTAACACGTGCTTGAAATGAGTCTCTCTCGAGTTCTTCAAGCTCTTCCCACATTCTTTGCTCCATTCGAATTTTGTATCTCTACGAGTCACCACGTTAATGGAATAGCGATTCGAGAATATCCTTCAACGAATCTCCGATAATAACCAACTAAGCCTCAGAAAACTACGCATTTCGATTCTCGACTTAGGTTGTTCTCAATCGCGACTCATATCTCAACCTTGGATAAGACGTCACAATGACACCTATCGCTTTACTATCGCATCGAATATGACGTCCCCTACGAGAGTCTCGCTTAGGTGAATTCCACAAAGGAAGTCACAAGATAAAGGCTCATGTACCAAATTCTATAGTTGAATTTTTAACTCCTCGAAGTTCAATAGAGCCATTCGATATGAGATTTTAGAAATGAGTTTTGTCTTGGGTTCAAAGTCGATACAAAATTTAATATCGATCTTTGAGAGTAAGCCAATAAATTCTTCAGAAATACGTCGGAAAAATCAACAACAACAAGAATATTATTCAAATCGACGTGTCTTTATTCAAATCCATAACATGGACTAAGAAAACTTGACATCCGTAATAAACGAATGACTTCATGGCTTGATATGAAAATGTTTGACTACCATGGTTTGATCGCTTGAGTTCGAATAACAAAGTTGCTTAGGAATATGAAAACTAACAACCTTACAAAAGCAATCAATTTGGCATGATGAGTAGTTAACCTTAAAATCACATCAAAAGCAAATATCTCTATAGAAATAAGGTTAACGGTAATGTGATAGTGCCAACTGAATCAAACAAGATTTTTAAACAACAGATGTAATGAAAGTTTCTCCTAACTGAGTCTCCATAAATAGGTCAAAGTCTAATTTCTCCGTAGTCAAGTTCAAACGTTGAGCGCAAGCAAGAGAGAGATAAAAGAATGGGTAGAACCCCAGATTCTAGTAAGGTATAAACTTCTTCAAGAATTTATAATTAACTAACCCGTCTAAACTTCGTTCGTTTCCTCGCATTTTGACTTACCACGACAAACGCCTTCCAGAATCGCTTGACTTTGACTTTTTCTCGGGACATCCTTTTGAGTCACCATTCCTACCGGATCTGGTTTCGATATCGTATAATCTCGAGCGATATGTCCTTCTTTTCCACAATTATAGCATACCTTAAACTGTTGTGGGCGCCAATGATATGTCCCTCTTTCCAGCATTTGTAACATACGACCGATGGTCTTTCTCCTCCTCTTGAACCGATTACACATCAAGCGGCGACGTCTTCATACGGTCGTTGTTGAATCTCCTCTTTTAAAATCTCCTCCCAACTCGCTTCTTCTATTTTCATGGCCACGATTACCACCGAGTGGTTACCGCTTTGTCCGTATTCTTCTTTCTCCACCGTTATCGTTATTCCGATGATCGCTATCTTTGGTATGATCCTCGGTTATGGTCCCTCGGTTGAACGTATTTCGTTATCTCGCTCTAACAACCGAGCCTGCTTACAACATCCGAATAGAGAAAATTTATGAGAAATGAGATATCGACGTACGCCGGTTTCAAACCTCTCGAAACATCCGCGTATCGTTCCTCATTCTCCACCAAATGAGGTGCAAACTCGGATAACTCATGAAACTTCGCCTCGTCTTTGGGACCGCCGCCATGTTATTCTCGCTCCAGCCTAATAAACTCCACTTCCTTCATACGATAGCGAATACTTTCGTGGAAGTACTTGTCATTGAACTGCTTTCAAACGCCTCCCATGACATCGCCGAAAAAATGAATGGTACGCTTCACGATTCCCACCAATGTCACCTCGCCACTAACATAAAAGTAGCGAATGGAACTTTCGTTCTTCGTGCATCCCAAGACATCGAATATCTTGGTAATTTGTTTGACCCATGTTTCACGCCATGATGATCGGATCTCGCTTTCCCCGAATTCTCGTGGTCCCAACTCTTTGAATCGCTTGGTGTGACCACCCATGAATTACTATCATTTCTCCTCAGTATTTTGAACACGAGTCTCCTCGTCGATTTTGCATGAATCGCAAAAAAACTTCTAAACATCCCCTCGCTCATCATCTCGCTTCAATGGTGTTATTCACAGGAGGTACATTGCCAAACTGTTGTAACGCTCTCCTCGTTGTTAAGTCACAGCATCTCCACTGGTCTCCATTTACACCACTATTAATATTCTCAGTCGACATTCTCAAATACTGTCATAAAATAAGGGTTAATTAAGGAAATCAATCACATAATATCCCTATATACTGACCAACTAACAAATAAGCTTAGGTAGGACACACTAGCAAAGGATTTACTCGTCTCTCCCCTCCTAGTTCTATTCCCCGATCTCCGCCAGAGATCATATCCCTAAGCTCCGATACCAACCGTGATTTAATTCCAAAATAGATCCATTCCATCCAACCCATTCCGAGTTGTCAATACATGGTACGTAAACAACTACAACTTTATTATTACAACAAAGAAAAAGCGTGAGTTTAAATACAAATATTATATTCTGCATAATATTTATACTCACATAAATCCTCATCACATTTATTGATACATTATTTTACAAAAAATGGTGAGGACTACTAAACAATCCTTTCTAAAACCTTCATTCCATTCCATACCCTTTGTATTGCTCGCTTATATTCTCGCCTCCCCGAGAAGAATGGAACAAAAGGAAAAGGGTGAGCCTTAACTAGCTCAAGAAAGAATATTATGACTAAGATAATATACAACAAATTATCGTTAGTCTTCAACAGGAAAAATTTAATAGAATACAATAGACAACAAATTTTCAATCAATATTCGCAGCAGTGAAATAATAATTCATTAGAAGAGTTAAGTAGAGAATGCAAACTACTATCTTCTATGTATAAATTTAAAAGTTCATCGCTCATCTTTTATCCCCTCAGTAACAACAATCAATATACATCCGAATCAAATATTCATCTTTTTGCACTACAGCCAAAGATATTCATCATTAGTCATGTTCATTTAAACACTGCTCATCTTTGCACTACAGTGCCAAAGATATTAATCGACCAGTCATGTTCATCTCAACACCTGTTCATCTTTGCACTACAGGCCAAAGATATTCTTCAGAAATCATTCATCTTTGCACTACAGGCCAAAGATATTCTTCAGAAATCATTCATCTTTGCACTACAGGCCAAAGATATTCAATAATATCATCATTTAAGACTGAGGATGATGAAAAAAATATTTTTAAAGAACGAATCCAGTGAAACAAAATGTCAAGGATTAAGGATTCATACTTGGTTTTATCCACGTCCAAAAATACCTCAAAAATAATCATAGTGAAGTAAAATTCAAGAATGATCAAAACATGGATACAATCAAAGCTAGTATCCAAAATAGATATTTTAGACGAAAAGAAAAATTTTCATTTTTCTATGAATAGTCTTAGTATTCGTGAATAAAGGTCAGATATCGTGAATAGTCTTGAGTATCGTGAATAGTAACTCAGACACCAAAAGATAGAAATTCCACAAAAAAACATCTTCACGCTTTCTTGAATAGTACTTTTGAATAAGAACTCGTGAATAAGTAACTCATGAATAGTAACTCGTGAATAAGAACTCATGAATAGTAACTCACATGAAAAAGTTCCAAATTTGATAAAACCTCGGATCAACATTTCAAAGATAATGATATTGAAGAAATAATATCATTACGAAAAAAAATAATATCCCTTACCTCAAAGAATCGAAGATTTGGAAGGAAAGGTCAAGGAAGTGATCTTGAATGAAACTTGTCTTTGAACAACAACTCTCAAAGTATCTAAATACTCACAAAATACGCTCGATAATATAGAGAGAGAAAGAGAAAACTTTGTTTCGGTGTGATTTTCAATTCTAACTTAGCCCTCTTCATTTATAGGAAAATGTTAGCCCGCCAAGGCAGACTTGACACAACTACACCGATGGCTTTACTCACTCTTATTGCCACCCACCACATTTGAAATAAAATTCAGCACATTTTTTCACCAACCACAAGTGGGGCCCACCAATTCTAGAATTTTCCACCAAAATCATTTATAACCCTAATTTCCTAATCGAGACACCTCTTAAAATTCATAACAAATCATTCGTGAATTTTTAACGGTTCAAAATTTGTGGACATATACTCAACTTATGTATGTATAACATACCCAAAAATTACCACAATCCAACGGTTTTGAT
Organism: Panax quinquefolius; assembly: GCA_020205615.1. Lineage (NCBI taxonomy): Eukaryota > Viridiplantae > Streptophyta > Magnoliopsida > Apiales > Araliaceae > Panax > Panax quinquefolius. The sequence continues at coordinate 108,813,011 of CM035165.1, forward strand.
TAAAAATTATAACCCCATGAATATATCTCAAAACCCGATTTAATTTTTAATACCTCCAATCCGATAAAATAATCGATAAAACACCTCAACATTAATTCCTTCATTAATAACCACATAAATAAATCCATCATTTATATTCATATAAAATAAATATTTCTTTATCATATGAATCAATAATTAATTATTCACAAATAATATTACGAATCACAATTATGATGACCAAGTAGTTCCTGAAAGGAGGGCTTTCCAATAAGGATCTCTCCTTCGCGCAGCGATTAGGTGACCAAACCTCTCCTTAGAGGCAAATTTTCTAGACATTGCCAATAATGTTATCTAATAATATTATTCAAATAATATGAATTATTGATCCGATAATGGGAAATATGCATGTGACAATTATTAAACAACAATAATATAAAAAATATCAACGCAAAGAAATTATTGAATCAATAAAATAAAATATTGAATAAGAATTCACCGTGAAAATTATTGAGTAGTGCCATCTTACGTAAGGATCAATAATTCAACAATGTCAGGTAATAATCGCATACTGATCGCTTCTTGTGCACCGCCAGACATCGTATTTTAACCACCGGGTATTCCAATGGTCTTAATTCAGTAATAACTACGCCGTTATTTATAACCACCCAAACTTTGTCGCTTTCCTCATCCAATCGCTTTTTATGGGCCCATGGGGGTCGCTACCATTGGTAAATTTAATATTCCCCGAAGCAAGATTTAATATTCCACGACCAAACGAATATTCCCGACAACAATGAATATTTTATAACCACTTGCTTATTTTGAAATATTTGCGTATTTAACCCTTAACTATCCACATTAATCAAATCAACCCTTACTATTTCAAAATAATAAATAAAGGAAATTCCTTTTATTTAAAAAAAAAATTCGGGTCTTACATTATTTGTGAATAATTAATTATTGATTCATATGATAAGGAAATATTTATTTTATATGAATATAAATGATGGATTTATTTATGTGGTTATTAATGAAGGAATTAATGCTGAGATGTTTTATTTGTATTTTGTCGGATTGGAGGTATTAAAAGATCAAATCGGTGTTATTATAGCTTTATTGTGTGAGTTATAATATTTAATCCGACCGTTGGATCGTTGTAATTTTTGGATATGTTATACATATATAAGTTGAGTATATGTCCACAAATTTTGAACCGTTAAAATGAACGAATGATTTGTTATGAATTTTAAGAGGTGGTGATTCTAAAATTAGGTTTATAATTGATTTTGGTGGAAAATTCTAGAATTGAGTGGGCCCCACTTGTGGTTGGTGAAAAAAAATGTGCTGAATTTTATTTCAAATGTGGTGGGTGGCAATAGTAGCAGTAAAAGCCATCGGTGTAGCGTGTCAAGTCCGCTTTGTACCAACTAACATTTTCCTATAAATAGATGGCTAAGTTAGAATTGAAAATCACACCGTAAACAAAGTTTTCTCTCTTCTCTCTATATTATCGAGCGTATTTTGTGAGTATTTAGATACTTTGAGAGTTCTTTGTCAAGATAAGTTTCATTCAAGATCACTTCCTAATTTTCCTTCCAAGTAATCGATTCTTCGAGGTAAGGGATGTTATTTTCTTCTCAAATGATATTATTTCTTCAATATCATTATCTTTGAAAAATATTGGTTGAACTTTTATCAAATTTGAAACTTTTTCATGCTCCGGGTTACTATTCATGAGTTACTTATTCACGAGTACTATTCATGAAGCGTGAAGATGTTTTTTTGTGGAATTTCTATCTTTTGGTGTCTGAGAGTTACTATTCACGATACTCGGACTATTCACGATACTAAGACTATTCACGTATCACGACTATTCACCCAAAAATAAAAAATTTTTCTTTTCGCCTAAAATATCTATTCGGATACTAGCTTTGATTGTATCCATGTTTTGATCATTCTTGAATTTTACTTCACTATGATTATTTATGAAGTATTTTTGAACTCCGGATTGTTTAAAAGCACTAATCCATAATATTTGTCATTTTGTTTCACCGGATTCGATTCTTTAAAAAGTATTTTTCATCATCCTCGGTCTTAAATGATGATAGTATTGAATATCTTTGGCAGTAGTGCAAAGATGAATGATTTCAAGAATATCTTTGGCCCGTAGTGCAAAAGATGAATGATTTCTGAAGAATATCTTTGGCTTAGTAAAGATGAATGATTTCAAGAATATCTTTGGCCTCAGAAGTAAAGATGAATAATGTGTTTAAATGAACACGACCGATCGATGAATATCTTTGGCCTTTAGTGCAAAGATGAAAGTGTTTAAATGAACATGACCGATCGATGAATATCTTTGGCCTTTAGTGCAAAGATGAACAGTGTTGAGATGAACACGACCGATTGATGAATATCTTTGGCACATAGTGCAAAGATGAATATTTGATTTGAGATGAATATTGATTGATGTTACGGGATAAAATATTGATGATGGATCGTTAAATTCATAGATTATAGTAGATTTCATTCTCTCACGTAACTCTTCTATGAATTATTATTTCACGTGCGAATATTGATCCGAAACTTGTTGTTTATTGTATTCTATCGATTTTTCCTCGTTGGAGACTAACGATAATTTGTTGATATTATCTTAGTCATAACATTCTTTATCGGGCTAGTTGAGCTCACCCTTTTCCCTTTTGTTCCATTTTTCTTCTCGTGAGGCGAGAATGTAATAGATGCTAGTCGAGTGGTATGGAATGAAGGTTCTAGAGAGAGTTGTTTAGTAGTCCTCACCATTATTGTAAAATAATGTATCAATAAATGTGATGAGGATTTATTTGAGTATAAATATTGTTTGTAAGATAATATTTGTATTTAAACTCACAGTTTTATTGTTGTGATAATAAAGTTGTAGTTGTTTCTGTACCATGTATTTGGCGACTCAGAATGGGTTGGATGGAATGGACCTATTTTGGGGTCGTCACACTTGGTATGAAGTTTAAATTGAACCTTCCCATTGAATGAAAGTTGATTTTTATTGAATTGTTTATTATATCTTTTGCTTATTGATTAATTGTTTGGCCAACAATCATTTGGATAATCTATATAAAATTGGAAGATGGAGTATAGATTAAGATCTGGATATGATAACATCTGTTCATATAATCTGAATAGGGTTAATATGATTAGCATGTAGGATAGGAATATACCTATGTGTCTTTTGTATCCTTTGAAAGAATTTATGCGTAAACCCTAATTAACTTGATTCACATAGGAATATAGTGAATTAATTGAGAAGGGTGTTCCTTGTAATTTTGTGTCTTAAGGATCGGAGTTAGGAGGATTTGTTCACGTGATTTGGAAAAAGTGTGTGAATTTTATAAATCATTCTTGGATAATGATTCATATTAATTAATTGCTTTAAATGGGAAGTGAATTGATTTAAATGAAATACCAAGGGAAGTTGTAATCTTAACCTATTAAAGCTGCAGTTATTCTTGTGAAATTTTGATTTTTAATCATTAGTTTTGTTAAGTTTAAATTTCAAATCAAAAACAAAATTTAAGTAGTTTAAAATAGGATTAATTGCATTAGAATTAGTAATTGATAAATATTAGTCTATTTCCTAGCGTAATCTATATCCTCGCTAACTTTGAATATTACAATTGAATGCGTATACTTGCGTGGTAAAGTGCTATTAAAAATTAGGCAACAATATTCATTCAAAATTGTCACAGAGTTGTCACAAGGTGGGAGTAAAGCTGCAATAATTTGCAGTATACAGTTAGATAAATCCTAGAAGAGACTACCAGTATAGCTGGTCAAGTGTGTTGCAAGTGTAACTTTTACGAGTTGGAGTAAGTTTAACAAGTTGAATGCTATAGACACTAGTTTAGGTTCATAGTCTAGTAGGAGGTACAAGTAGTTTTGTCTTTCAAAAGAAGGGGGAATTCTTCTATGTTGTTGCACATTTTGCTCGAGGATAGTTATTTGGTGTGCTAGAAGGAACAGAGCATCCCCCTTATTCTGATTATTATGTTTAAAATCTTAGTGTGGCAGCATTTTTTTTTAAGAAATGCACAGACCATAGTTGGAAGTAGGGTATAAATGTTGGAATCTGTGGTACCTTGTCACTAGATGAAGCACAGAATCCACAATCTGGAGATGAAGCCTTCAAACACTTCATACAGTCCCAGGTACCCGAAGATCTGGATGAACTGTAGTCCGGACAGGTATATGGTGCAAAGAGAGATGTTTCAACCTTGCTAACAGCAGGTGAGTGGGTTGTAGTCTCGTGAAAAACTGCTGACAAAAGCCCGAGTGAGATTATTACACCGCACAAGCTGATGACCAAAAGCTTCTTCCTCCCAGTCCTGTCAATAAAATATATGCTCACTATAGAACCAAGGGCATTTAGCCCTGCGGTGACAAGTGAAAGGAGGAGGGCCGTTTGGTTGGACGCAAAACCAGCCAACTGAACTATGGTGGGACTGTAGTACATCACTGTGTTTATGCCAACAAATTGCTGAAAAATCTGAAGACCAACACCGGCCATTAGTCCTCTTCTAACTGTTGTGGTTTGAAATATTGTCTTGATCTTGGTCATGAAGCTGATGTTCTCAAAAGCTCCAGTTTCCTGAATTTCTTTCTCGACTGATTCCTTAAGAGCTTGAATCTCTGCTTCAACATCTTCGGCTGGGTATATGTTGTGGTGATGCAAGGAATGTATCAGCATATATAGGTCAAGAGAGCGAAAATGTGCAAAATAACCTTGCGGTAAAGCCAACGAGGGGATTGGAAGTAGCAGCATCAGTATGAACTGCACGAGGGCTGGAAGTCCGGCAACACCAAGCATCCAACGCCAAGTCCCTGGTGCCTGATTTCCACAATTTGGAGTAACATCTAGCATAATGAGTAATTGGCTTCTACTAAAGGCTATAAATTTATTTATCAAGATAAATATCCAACACTGATTTTGTCTGTCTAATCTACACGAGTCCATTATTAATCTAGATAAAATCAAGCATTAAAAACTAAATATTCAGGTGCATATTTTTAACCTTTGTAAAAGCCAAGTTTACAAGGTAAGACAAGAACTGGCCGCGGGTGATTAAGAATCCATTAGTACTAACTAGAGCACCCCGGACCTTCGCCGGAGAAGCTTCCGAGATGTACAAAGGCGCGGTCATGGAGGCCATTCCTACACCTAGTCCGACAAAAACACGGCCAACGATGAGGAGAGCTGGGTTGGGAGCTGCAGCCATGATGAGAGCTCCGAGGAAAAATAGAAAATCTGCAACTAAAATGGCGCTTCTCCTTCCGTAACGATCGTTGAGCCACCCTCCAATTGCCGCACCTATGATTGCTCCGGCAACTGCCGTGCTCACAATGCTCTCCTGTTACATTTTCACCATGCATGATTAAGATACCTGCCAACTGATTTTATATTTTCAATTGACCATAAACTTTAATTTAATCTATCCATTACCTTAACAAAAAAATATAAGTACTCAAATTAGCAAATATAAAAACTTCATTTTGTAGACGTGCATGTACTACTCCCTTGCTAATAAACTACCAAAAGTGCCCTCCTTCAATATCCATTCCTATGCGGGAGGAACAGATGAAGAAAAGAAGTGAATATACAAATATATATAGGGGTATTATATTCCAGTCCATGCGGCCGTACTAACAAAATTAATTACCTGTAATACGGTCTGCTTATCCACAGACTTGAAGTCATCTCTTATATACAAAAGCGCACCTGATATTACTCCTGCACGTATGTATAATTTATGTATCCATAACAATTAAAGATAAACATAAATAAAATTAAGGATAATATTTCAAATGTTTATTAGTTAATTATGTAAATAATTATTTATTAATAATTCTTTTAAAGAAACGTGTAAACGATCGAGGCATTCATATATTTAGTAACATACATTTATCATGATTCATGACATGACTAGTTTAAAAATATTGTTAAATCCATATTTGATACCATAATATATAGATATTTCTCATATATATATATATATATATATATATAGAGAGAGAGAGAAGTGAATATATTTATACCGGTATGGCGGTATCATAACCGAAAAGAAGGCCACCAATTCCAGCTGAGAAAGCAAGACGAAGGACATAAGGGTTCCTCCATGCCAGAGAGAAGCAGTCTCTGAAAGCTGGAGCATCTGTTCCCGGATGTATTCCTCCTTCCATTAATATATATATATATATCTTCTACCCTTTTAGAATTAAGAGAGAGAAAGAGATATATGGATTGAATATAAGCGCATGAAAAAACTTATATAGTTATATATAGAGAGAGAGAGAGAGAGAATTAGTAGGAGCATGTGAACTGAGTGATTGAGATAGATACATGCATACAACGATTCCGGTTGAAAATGATCAGCATGAAGTTTATTTTGGAGTAAATTCGTTAATTGACCAATAAAATATTGACACGCATATGAGGTTATATGGGTATTAGTATTCTATTTGTCAATTGACTAACTTGCTAAAAAAATAACTTCATGCTAACCGAATTTATTCCGGTTAGTATGAAGTTTATTTTTTAAAAAATTAATAATTAATTTACTTAAAAATAAATTTTGTACCAACTACTTCCATGAGAAAAGAGCAGTAATTAAGTCAACAAGTCAACCAATATGGTCTTACAATCAATTATTATAAGTAATAGTCACCAATCGGTACCTTTAACATACCCTACGGCGCGTCAAGGTATAAGTAAATAAATATCCCCCTTTTTTTTGACAATTTTTTGTTTTTTAAAATCTATGAAAATCCGTTCCATATATAATTATATATATAGGTTAATAGGTTAATATGCCAGCTAAAACCCATCTAACAATAATTAATATTTTCAATCCAAAAGTTTGGAAATTATAGAAACAGTAGAGGGTACAAAATTCCAATCTCAATAAGATAACGCTCTATTTCTGAATTTTAAATGGACAAAAAAGAAAAAAAATAAACGAAAAATTTAAATTTTCTTTTCAATTCTTACATTTATGAGTTTTTTAATAAACGAAAAAGAAAAGAAATGGATAGAAAACTTGGCCACTTTTCCTGTCAAAGTTTTCCGTCCATCATTGGTCAGATTTGGACGAAAAAGAAATTAGAATAAGTAATATTTTTATAATTCTCATATTATCCTCAACTTTTAATATAATAAATTTTAAATTACAGCTCATGTCCTCAATTTTAAATTTTCTATTCTTTTCTATTAAAAACTCAGAAACAACACAAGAAAATTTTTCTATTTTTTTCTTTTCTGTTCTAATTTAAGTTTTCTATTTTTTTCTTTTCTGTTCAAAACTCAGAAACAGAGTGTGTATTGAAATTAAATACATAATTTTGAGGTTCATACTTTTTATTTTTTTAACTGACAATTGACTATAACTGACAATTGACTTCATACAAGGTATAACTATCGCTAACTATACGAATTATTTATGTGTTTAATTCAAAATTATATCGAGTGTTGAAAATAAAGTCTTCCTACTAATAGAACAAAAAAAAATGTTACTTTGTTCTCTCTCTAGAATATTTATTTCGTTTTCCCTACAATATCAAATAAGTTCAAGTTATTAAGATATTTAATTTTTTTCTTTTAAAGTTCGGATTTTGCATAAGTGTGATGGACTATAGCAGTGTTTAATACTCCACTTTAAAATTTGATGCATAATAAAAGTAGGTATATTAATTATTAGTATTAAGGAATTATTTTTGAGAGAAATTAAAGTTTGAAAATATCATAGTGCTATTCAAAGATTTCACGTCACTCAGACAGCTACTAGCTACACCAAACAAAAACTAATATTCCCATAATTCCATCAATTATTAAAGTCATTTTGGTAGTTTGAGATCTAGTTGAACTTTTACTGACCGTTTCAAAATTGGCTTCCCCTTTTTAGGCCACTAAAGTAACATTCCTTGCAACATTACACCTAGCAAAATTCCATACATACCTTCGGTATATATACGGAGAGATCAGGTACATATTTTTATATTTAACATATTCTGCTCATCACCTTTAGCGATTGATTGGACGATAATTTCGTTTATTAGGTATATCAGAATTACCGTCTTAACTTTTAGCAACGCATCGAACCGTCATTATAACATATAAACCGTTTAGTTTTATAGCGACAGACCAAACCGTTACCCGGGCTGTAGGTGGTGAACAAGATATCTAAAATAAAGAGGTATGCACTAGAAACAGACTGAGTATATATATATATATATATATATATATATATATCCAGTTACCATGAAGTTAACTTCATAGTAAAATCAATCCTGATACACAAGAAAATAGATCATCGTTAGATATTATATTATGTTGATCAATTGACTAAAATTAATTTAATGCTAACCGCGTCCTAAACACATCAACAGCTAAGTTTATTAGCCCCTAGGCAAAAGACAGTAGCAACTTACAAATACCCATCAACAGTGAGAACTTCCTGATTTATCCATACCTACCAGAAGAATAAATATGTAGAAATGATTGGAAAAAGCCACATTCCCAATAATAGAACATTATTACATCATATTTCAAAATTTACCAAACAATTTCTTAAAAGCTTTTGGATTTAGGTTACCCTTTTTTATCCTTTATGACCTGTCCTCCAACTTACCTTAATTGGATCTGTACCTCGTATTTGTGTCTCACTTATTTGTAGGAAAGTCACCGATCTTTCTGGCCTAACCAACACCATTATTTCCAATATCTACATTTAGTCATTATATGTATTTATTATAGTTACACAAAATTTCTAGTATGTTATTACTTTTATTCTTATATAATGAATACACCATATAGGGAATATATTTTAGGACCGTGACGCCTCCAAATTGGTATCGATCGCCATCCATCTCGTAAATCACTTATATAGTACATAAATTCAAATACAAACTTAATTATACATCTGTAGTGTAACATACGACAATACATAAATGAGAGTTTAATAGGAATATTGTCATTTAGACAATATCCATACTCAAAAGGAGTCCTCATTACATTTATTGTCACACTATTTAACGTAATAGTGAGGACTACTAATGCTATCTTCTGACCATCACTCTTTTCCCGACTCGTCCCCAAATTATATTCTCATTTCTCAAGAATAAAGTGAAAGAAAGAAAGGGTGAGCTTAATTAGCCCAAGAAGAAATATTATAACTAAGATAATGCGTAATAAATTATCAATAGTCTTCAACAATGTTAAACCGATAAAATACAATAGACAACCAGGTTTAATCTGCAATGAAATATCTAATCCATTAAAAGAGTCAAGTAGAAAATAAAGTCTACTATCTTTTTAGGTTTTAAAAGGTTTTCATCAATTTTATCACTAAGACTCGCTTTAATGAATAAACCACAATATCTAATCATCCTTGTACCACTACCAAGGATTTTCATCAAATTATCAATGGTCACGACTATACCGAATCACCCCTAGTTATAATCATACCAAAAACTATCCATCAACATTACAAAGCCATCGAGGACTTTTGTCACATCATTTATATCAAGCCACGATTATACCGAATGATCCTCGGTCATAACCATACTAAGTTCATCTATGCATCGCGTAAGCCAAAGATAACATAATATAACATGAGGATGATGACAATGATATAAGAATTCAATAAAACAAGTTCAAGAATTAATTTATCTAGAATCAATAACATCCAAACTGTCAACACGATATCGCTTTGTAGAGTAAAAATTCAAGAATCTTCGAGAAGAATATTTCCATGAAAGGATACTTTGGATGAAAGCCTTGAAATATCGTGAATATTCCACTAATTTCATGGAGTATAGAAGTCAAAGTTTTAACCAACTAGGTATAATAAAGAATGGAATAACAAAGGAAATCACCATGCATGCGGTATTTCGCGTATAAAGTTATTCCAACAAAATAATAATAACGGAACGGAACTGTGTCGTGAAATTCACACCGATGTGATGTTCCAACAGTAATAATAAAGATGGAACCGGATCCTGTAAAATACATGATAGGATATTCCAACAGAATGATAAAGATTTTAACCAATTCCCGTGTAAAACACATGCATGTGATGTTCAACAAAGAATAATGAAGACGGAATAATATAAGGATTTCACCAAGTATAGGAGTCCAAGCGTATATACGAGTTATTCCAATGTAATAAATAAGAATGAAATAACATAAGGATTTCACCAAGTATAGGTAGTATACAGCGATACAAAGTTATTCTAATCAATAATAAAGAATGAAATAACAAAAGTTCTCTTCGTGAATAAGAAGAATAACACCCTTTACGGGTACAACAAATAATATCCCTTACCTTAGAAGAACCGAATATTGGAAAAGTGAAGTAAGCAGAATACTTTTCTTCTTTCTCTCTATAGTTTCTCTCTCTAGAGTTTCAATGAATTCGTAAGAAATAATGAAGGAATGAGCTTTCTATTTATAGAAAAAGCCGAGGGTGGCTCTTGGTCTTAACGAAGGGTCAAAATGACTTTCGTAATATCAAGAGACAACTACTTATTCATGAAGGGTAATTAACCCTTGAACAATCAAGAAAGGCGCTTAACTCTTGGTAATATCAAGGACAACTACTATTCGAAGGGGTAATTATTATTGATGAAGGTAATTACTATTGAATGAAGGTAATTACTATTGAAGAAGGTAATTACTATTTACGAAGGTAAATACTATTCACAAAAGGTAATTACTATTATAAAGTAATTACTATTTACAAAGGTAATTACTATTCACAAAGGTAATTACTATCGACGAAGGTAAATACTATTGACGAAGGTAATTATTCTATTACTATTAAAGGTAATTGACATATTCCCCCAAAGGTAATTATATATCGATAAATATTACCACATACATTTTATTTTAATAAGGAAACGTAAAAATAACGCCCCCAAAATAGGTCCATTCCATCCAACCCATTCTCGAGTCGCCAAATACATGGTATAACATAAATAACTACAACTTTATTATTACAACATATAAACCGTGAGTTTAAATACGATATTGCCATCTAGATAATATCCACACGCAAATAAATCCCCATCATAATTATTGATACATTATTTTACAAAATGGTGAGGACTACTAAACAACTCTCTCTAGAACCTTCATTCCATACCCCGACTAAGATTTCGCTACATTCTCGCCTCCCCGAGAAAAAAAATGGAACAACAAGGAAAAGGGTGAGCTCAACTAGCCCAAGAAGAATATTATGACTAAGATAATATACAACAAATTATCGTTAGTCTTCAACAGGAAAAAAATCTAATAGAATACAATAGACAACAAATTTTAAATCAATATTCACAATGAAATAATAATTCATTAGAAGAGTTAAGTAGAGAATGCAAACTACTATCTTCTATATATGAATTTAAAAGTTCATCGTCGATATTTTATCCCCGTAACATCAATCAATATATATCTCGAATCAAATATTCATCTTTGCACTACAGCCAAAGATATTCATCACCGGGTCATGTTCATCTAAACACTGCTCATCTTTGCACTACGCCAAAGATATTAATCACCAATGTTCATCTCAACACTGCTCATCTTCAGCACTACGCCCAAAGATATTCATCAAGAAATCATTCATCTTCGCACTACAAAGCCAAAGATATTCCATAATATCATCATTTAAGACCGAAGATGATGAAAAATATTTTTAAAGAAACGAATCCAAAGGAAACAAAATGACAAGGATTAAGGATTAAGGATTCGTATTTTGTTTTATCCACGTCCAAAAATACCTCAAAAATAATCATAGGGTGTAAAATTCAAGAATGATCAAAACATGGATACAATCAAAGCTAGTATCCGTAATAGATATTTTGACAAAAAGAAAAATTTTCATTTTTCTATGAATAAAGTCGATTCGTGAATAAGGTCAGATATACGTGAATAAAGCCGAGATACGTGAATAGTAACTCGACACACCAAAAGATAGAAATTCCACAAAAAACATCTTCACGCTTCATTTAATAGTACTCGTGAATAAGAACTCGTGAATAAGAACTCGCTGAATAAGAAAATCAGAAATAGAACTCATGAATAGTAACCCCGATATGAAAAAAAGTTCCAAATTTGATAAAAAGTTCCAACCAATATTTCAAAGATAATGATATTGAAGAAATAATATCATTCGAGAAGAAAATAACATCCCTTACCTCGAAAGATAAGATTTCTAAATAAACACCTGATATAAAGCTATGACTTGAACTTGCACCGTATAGCAATACTCAAAGTATACTCAAAATACTCACAAGAATACTCCGATAATATAGAGAGAAAACTTCAGCTTCTGTGTGATTTTCAATTCTAACCTAAGACCCTATTTATAGAAAAATCGCTAGAACACCAAAAAGCAAAAAATTGAATATAATAATATTATTTATAAACAAAATTCCTTAGCCCACCTTTTGAAATCTGATTTCAGCCATAGCACATGTTAAAAATGAGGTTCACAAACTCACCAAAAAACGTTTTTCTCAAAATAATTAATTAAAACTCCAAAATCAATTATTTCTAACTCCAAAACTTCAATAATTCATAATAAATAGCCCTTTTATCAGAAAATTCGAATCTCGCGATTTTTTTTATAGGAAATTCAATTCTCTACAACTTTGCGTAAGAAAGTTTTTCCAAATTCCAAATGTAAATTGACCAAATCCACAAACTGACGATTTTACAAAAAGCTATAATCAAATTTCTCAGTCAAGAAATGGGGTCCACCGACACACAAAAAACATGTGTTAATCATTTAATGCCACAAAAATACTCTTCCTCCTCATATACTCATATATCCCACATTCATTATAAAATATCACCATTAATATATTATTAAAATAATATATTTAAATGAATTATTTTATCGTAAAAAGATAAAATATTAATTTTCAACAATTGTCATTTTAAAATTTTCTCCATCTATATCCACATAAAATCAATATTTTCCTCATCATATAAATCAATAATTAATTATTCACAAATAATATTACAGAATCACAAGATCGACAACCGTGCCGCTCCTGTGAGAAGAGGGGCTTTCCAATAAGATCTCTCTCATCGGCGCCAAGCAATTAGGTGACCAAACCTCTCCTGTATGTAACTTTCTAGACATTGCCAATAATGTTATCTAATAATATTATTCAGATAATATGAATTATTGTTTCGATAATGAAAAATACCGTAATGACAATTATCAAACAACAAAGAATATAAAATATCAACGCAAAGAATTATTGAATCAATAAAATAAAATACCGAATAAGAATTATCGTAAATAATTATCGAGTAAAGGCCTTCACGTAAGAATCAATAATTGGTGCAATACCGTGCTACTGCTCAACAACGCCAGATTAAGTGTGTTTTAACCACCGGTATTCCAACAAGATAATCTGTAATAACTACGCCGTTATTTATAAACAACTTATATTTGTCGCTTTTCTTCATCCAATCGCTTTCCGCATGGGGCCCACAAAGATCAAGGCCATCAGCATTTAATATTCCCCGACAAAGATTTAATATTCCACGACCAAACGAATATTCCCCGACAATAATGAATATTTTATAACCACTGCTTATTCAAAATATTTATGATTTTACCCATAACTATCCACATTAATCAAATCCACCCTTACTATTTCAAAATAATAAATAAAGGAAATTCCTTTTATTTAAAAATTTCGGGGTCTTACAACCTCCCTCCTTATGAAATTTCGTCCCTCGAAATCGACGACGACATTGGTGTGTTTCAAAAGATGAGAATACCTCGCTTTCATTTCGCTTTCCAACTCCCGTGTCATTTCCTCAATAAGATGGTTTCTCCACAAAACTTTAACTTGTGGTATAACCCCAGACATAGGACATGTTCTTTCCTATCCAAGATCTTGACAGTACCTCCTCATACGTTAAGTCTTCTACTATCTCGTCCTGCTTTCTAACTCAATGACGTGGTTCGGTCATCCACATATTTACGTAACATCGATACGTGAAAAACGCTATGAACACGCCATTATACTTGGCGGTAAAACGAGTCTATAGGCCACGCCCTATTCGATCGAGAATTTCAAATGGATTAATAAATCAAGGTTCGAGCTTTCTCACCTCACCGATTCTCGCTTTTGAAATAACAACTTCGCACCTCCTTCTTCAAATTCATCACCCGCAAGTAGCTTCAATAACTTTTAACTTTATCGATTAAAGTCGATTATACTCAGATATCATCACGCAAGTACCTAGAGTTTTCATCTCCATCTCTATTATTTGTAAATTATACGAAATGAGTCTTTGACAATATCGTACTCAGATTGCATATATACGATCTTCTACTCAACACGCCACCTACCACGCTCGCTTTTCCAGATGGCACGGTCGTAACATACGTAATTAAATGAGTCTCCTCTCGAGTTCTTCAAGCTCTTCCCACATTCTTTGCTCCATTCAAATTTTGTATCTCTACGAGTCACCAAGCGTTAATGGAATAGCGATTCGAGAATATCCTTCAACGAATCTCCGATAATAACCAACTAAGCCTGTAAAGCTACGATTTCGATTATCGACTTAGGTTGTTCTCTCAATCGCGACTCATATCCCAACCTTGATAAGACGCTACAATGACACCTATCGCTTTTACTATCGCATCTAATATGGTGTCCCCTACGAGAGTCCGGGCTTCTGCAGCATTCCACAAAGGAAGTCACCAGATAAAGGCTCAGTACCAAATTTATAGTTGAATTTTTAACTCCCAAGTTCAATAGAGCCATTCGATATGAGATTTTAGAAATGAGTTTTGTACCGGGTTCAAAGTCGATACAAAATTTAATATCGCTTTTGGAGTAAACCAAGAAATTCTTCAGAAAATACGTCAGAAAAAATCAATAACAACAGAATATTATTCAAATCGACGTGTCTTTATTCAAATCCATAACATGGACTAAGAAAACTCGACATCCGTAATAAACGAATGACTTCATGGCTTGATATGAAAATGTTTGACTACAATGGTTTGATTGCTTGAATTCAATAACAAAGTTGCTTAGAATATGAAAACTAACAACCTTACGAAAAGTAATCAATTTTGCATGATGAGTAAGTTAACCTTAAAATCACATCAAAAGCAAATATCTCTATAGAAATAAGGTTAATGTGTAATGTGATAGTGCCAACCCTAATCAAGCAAGATTTCTAAACAACTGATGTAATGAAAGTTTCTCCTAACTGAGTTCCATAAATAGGTCAAAGTCTAATTTCTCCGTAGTCAAGTTCAAACGCTGAGCGCAAGCAAAGAGAGATAAAAGAATGGGTAGAACCCCAGATTCAGTAAGGTATAAACTTCGCAAGAATTTATAATTAACTAACCCGCTAACTTCGTCGTCGTTCCTCGTGATTTTGACCGGCCACGACAAACGCCTTCCAGAATCGCTGACTTTGACTTTTTCTCGACATCCTTTTCGAGTCACCATTCCCGCCGGACTGGTTTCGATATCGCATAACTCTCGAGCGATATGTCCTTCTTTTTTTCCACAATTATAGCATACCTTAAACTACTGGCGCGCTTTCGATATGTCCCTCTTCCCGAGATTTGTAACATACGACCGATGGTCTTTCTCCTCCTCGAACCAGCCATCTACCGCATCGACGCCGCCTTCACACGGTCGTTGTTGAATCTCCTCTTTAAAATCTCCTCCCACTCGCTTTTCTCTATTTTCATGGCCACGATTACCACCAGAGTGGTTACCGCTTTGTCCGTTTCTTCTTTCTCCCACCGTTATCGTTATTCTGTTGACTCTATCTTCTTGGATGATCCTCGTTACGGTCCCCTGTTGAACGACTTTCGTATCTCGCCTAACAACCGAGCCCCGCTGACAACATCTCGAATAGAGAGAAAATTTATGAGAAATGAGATATCGACGACGTATGCTTGGTTTTCAAACCTCTCGTAAACATCCGCCATAATCGCTCCTCATTCTCCACCAAATGAGGTGCAAACTCGATAACTCCGCGAACTTCGCCAGATCGACACCGCCATGTTATTCTCGCTTCCACCTAATAAACTCCACTTCCTTCATACGACGAATACTTTCGTGGAAGTACTTGTCATTGAACTGCTTCTCAAACGCTCTCCACACGATATACCGAAAAGTAATGGATGGGTACGCTTCACGATTCCCACCAAGAATCGCCTCGCCACTTTAACATAAAAGTAGCGAATGGAACTTTCGTTCTCCGCATCCCAAGACATCGAATATCTTGGTAATTTGTTCAACCCACGCCTCCGCCTTTAATTAATCGGATCCGCTTCCTGCAAATTCGTGGTCCCAAACTTTTTGAACTTCTTGGCGTGACCACCCGTGAATTGCTATCATTTCCTCCTCAGATTTTGAACACGAAGTCTCCTCGTCGATTTTTTTGAACTGCAAAAACTTCTAAACATCCCTCGCTCATCATCCGCTTCATCATCATCTTCACAGAGGTACATTGCATTGCACATTGCGCTTCTCACGTTGTTAGGTGTCTCCACTGTCTCATTTACGCTCACTCCTATTCTCAAAAGACACTCAACATCTCCACTGGCCTCATTTACTCCAATCACATAATATCCTCAAAACATTCTCAAATAAGCTTTGGTAAAACAAAGGTTAATTAAGGAAATCAATATATCACATAATATCCCTATATATCCCTAACTAACTAACAAATAAGCTTAGTAGAGACACACTAGCGGGCGGATTTACTCGCTCTCCCTCCTAGTTCTATTCCCCGATCTCCGCCAGAGATCATATCCCTAAGCTCGATACCAACCGCGACGCCCCCAAAATAGGTCCATTCCATCCAACCCATTCTCGAGTCGCCAAATACATGGTACGTAAATAACTACAACTTTATTATTACAACATATAAACCATGAGTTTAAATACGATATATTGCCATCTGCATAATATCCACACGCAAATAAATCCCCATCATAATTATTGATACATTATTTTACAAAATGGTGAGGACTACTAAACAACTCTCTGTAACCTTCATTCCATACCCCGACTAAGACTTCGCTACATTCTCGCCTCCCCGAGAAGAAAAATGGAACAACAAGGAAAAGGGTGAGCTCAACTAGCCCAAGAAAGAATATTACGACTAAGATAATATACAACAAATTATCGTTAGTCTTCAACAGGAAAAATCTAATAGTATCACAATAGACAACAAATTTTAAATCAATATTCGCAATGAAATAATAATTCATTAGAAGAGTTAAGTAGAGAATGCAAACTACTATCTTCTATATATGAATTTAAAAGTTCATCGTCGATATTTTATCCTCGTAACATCAATCAATATATATCCGAATCAAATATTCATCTTTGCACTACAGCCAAAGATATTCATCAAATGTTCATCTAAACACTGCTCATCTTTGCACTACGCGGCCAAAGATATTAATCACCATCATCTCAACACTGCTCATCTTTGCACTACGCCCAAAAGATATTCATCAAGAAATCATTCATCTTCGCACTACGTGCCAAAGATATTCCATAATATCATCATTTAAGATCAAGATGATGAAAAATATTTTTAAAGAAACGAATCCAAAGGAAACAAAATGACAAGGATTAAGGATTAAGGATTCGTATTTTGTTTTATCCACGTCCAAAAATACCTCAAAAATAATCATAGGGGTGTAAAATTCAAGAATGATCAAAACACGGATACAATCAAAGCTAGTATCCGTAATAGATATTTTGACAAAAAGAAAAAATTTCATTTTTCTATGAATAAAGGTCAGATTCGTGAATAAAGGTCAGATACGTGAATAATAACCGTATACGTGAATAAGAATCTCCGACACCAAAAGATAGAAATTCCACAAAAACATCTTCACGCTTCATTTAATAAGACTCGTGAATAAGAATCGTGAATAAGAACTCGCTGAATAAGAACTCGTGAATAAGAACTCATGAATAAGAACTCCAGACATGAAAAAGTTCCAAATTTGATAAAAAGTTCCAACCAATATTTCAAAGATAATGATATCAAGAAATAATATCATTCGAGAAGAAAATAACATCCCTTACCTCGAAAGATAAAGATTTCTAATCAAACACCTGATATAAAGCATGACTTGACTTGCACCGTATAGTAGCAATACTCAAAGTATACTCAAAATACTCACAAGAATACGCCGATAATATAGAGAGAAAAACTTCAGCTTCGTGTGATTTTCAATTCTAACCTAAGACCCTATTTATAGAAAAATCGCTAGAACACCAAAAAGTTAGTAAAATTGAATATAATAATATTATTTATAAACAAAATTCCTTAGCCCACCTTTTGAAATCTGATTTCACCATAGCACATGTTAAATGAGGTTCACAAACTCACCAAAAACGTTTTTCTCAAAATAATTAATTAAAACTCCCAAAAATCAATTATTTTTCTAACTCCTAACTTCAATAATTCATAATAAATAGCCCTTTTATCGTAAAATTCAATCTCATGAGTTTTTATAGGAAATTCAATTCTCTACAACTTTGCGTAAGAAAGTTTTTCCAAATTCCAAATGAAATTGACCAAAATCCACAAACTAACGATTTTACAAAGCTATAATCAAATTTCAACAAGAAAAATGGGGTCCACCACACACAAAACATGTGTTAATCATTTAATGCCACAAAAATACTCTTCCTCCTCATATACTCATATATCCCACATTCATTATAAAATATCACCGCTAATATATTATTAAAATAATATATTTAAATGAATTATTTTATCGTAAAAGATAAAATATTAATTTTCAACAATTGTCATTTTAAAATTTTCTCCATCTATATCCACATAAAATCAATATTTTCCTCATCATATAAATCAATAATTAATTATTCACAAATAATATTACGTAATCACAATATCGACAACCGTGCCGCTCCTGTGAGAAAGAGGGGCTTTCCAATAAGAATCTCTCTCATCGGCGCAAGCAATTAGTGACCAAACCTCTCCTTAGATGTAACTTTCTAGACATTGCCAATAATGTTATCTAATAATATTATTCAGATAATATGAATTATTGCTTCGATAATGAAAAATATCGTAAATGACAATTATCAAACAACAAAGAATATAAAATATCAACGCAAAGAATTATTGAATCAATAAAATAAAATATCGAATAAGAATTATCGTAATAATTATCGAGTAGTGCCTTCACGTAAGAATCAATAATTGGTGCAATACCGTGCTACCGCTCAACAACGCCAGATTAGTGTGTTTTAACCACCGTATTCCAACAAGATAATCTGTGAATAACTACGCCGCTATTTATAAACAACTTATATTTGTCGCTTTTTTTTCATCCAATCGCTTTCCGCATGGGGCCCATAAAAGATCAACTGCCGTCAGTATTTAATATTCCCCGACAAGATTTAATAATATTCCACCACCATTTAATATTCCCAATGAATATTTTATCAACTTGCATTTAATATTCCACAAATCCAAACAAAAATATTCCCGGGGTCTTACAACTAACCGATGAATATTTTATAACCACTTGCTTATTCAAAAAATTTTACATGATTTTACCCATAACTAAAGAGGTGTCCACATTAATCAAATCAATTCTAATCTATTCATTATTTCAAAATAATAAATAAAATGGAAATCCGACTTTATTTAAAAAAATTTCGGTCTTACAGACCACGCACCAAAGATAATCGTGTATTCATTAGTATCACGACCACAAAATTATCCATGCACTACGTACAAAGATAATCGTGTTTTCAATTATGGTCATGATTATACCGAACAATCCTCGGTCATAATCATACCAAGTCTATCTATGCACGCGTGAGCCATGATGACTTTCAACATAATATAAGCATGAGGATCATGTCAATGATATAAAGAATCAATCAAATGAGATAAAGGATAAATATTAAACATTTATAATATAATTTATCCAGGATTCAAGAATATCCCCATGTTATCAATCACTTAATAATCTTATAATCTAATATCATTAATATTATAACAATATTTTAATCACTTCTTAAATTTATAAACAATTTATTTCAATTGTTTACGCTTTTACCATATAATGCATTTAATCATTTAAAAATGCCATACTCATAAGATATCATCACCAATTATCAAATCCTCAAAAAATATATGCATATACTCTATATAGGATTCTCTAGCCATAAAATTTA
The DNA here is from genome assembly GCA_020205615.1 of Panax quinquefolius. NCBI lineage: Eukaryota > Viridiplantae > Streptophyta > Magnoliopsida > Apiales > Araliaceae > Panax > Panax quinquefolius. Next base: position 108,833,276 of record CM035165.1, read on the forward strand.
TTTTCAACTTTGTTACTTCACATAACATATTTAACTCATATGTTCAGAATTAAACTATTTTCATGAAAAATATCAAATCAGTTCCAAAAATATTTCTTTTCTGGGATTTAGCATAATATAGTCCCATAATGAAAATATATTTTTCTCGAAATTTTTAAAATTTATTTACTATTTTTCAAAAATCAATTTCTAATTAATTCCTTAAGAAATTTGCTACCTCAAGTTTAACTCCAAAAATTCCCAAATCTTGGCAGGACCTTACACATGTTAATGTGAGCCTCCAGTTTAAATTTCATGGTCATCGGAGTTGTAGAACTCCTCGTTATAGCATTTTTCATCGAGAAAATCCTAAATATTGAAATGGTCATAACTTGCTCATTTTAAGTCTGAATGAGCTCATTTTGGACACGATGTTCTTTATACCATATACTTTTATGTCCCAAAAGGCCTGAATTTTTCTCACTAATTAAGTGGCCAAACAGCCCTTACAAAAACGTGGCAGCAACTTTTTGGACATTTTGAAGTTTTGACTCCTTTGCTAAAATCAGTCCACACCTAAAATTTACAACACCTTTTCAAAGATTCCACTTGGATTAGTTAGGTAACTCATAGATCTAACTCTAGGACTTGACCACACTCAAAATTCAAAATATAATAGGAGATTTGGTCAATTGAATTTCATGTTACGTTTTTCACCAAAATCTGGTTTTTAACTCCTTGTGATTTTTAAGAAACTTTCATGTTTTCACATACTAACCAACATAACTCATCATAACACTTACTAATACCACGTATACCCATGATTTTCATTAGTCCAATGCTTTTATTATGACTTTCATCATAAACCATGTAAACTGTTCATTTTAGTTGAAGAAATATTTGAGGGTTTAAGAAATGGGTTTTATCTTTGGGGTCAATACTGAAATTCGATTTCACGCCTAAGTAGGCTAAGAAGTCTTCAAGAATACGCCAGAAATTTATTATTAATAGAAATATCATTCAAAACTGTGACTCTCATCCAAGTCTTGGATAAGACGTCACATTGATACCAACTGTGACTTCTATCCCTTAACCTAGATAAAGACCTCACAATGATACCTATAAACTTGCCATCTTCATTCACGATGTCGCCACGTAAAAGTCCGCTTTGCATTCCACACAAGGAAGTCAACAACGAAAGGTTCGGGGCTCTTTACTTATGGCTTGATATAACAATAATTGACTTTAGTAGTTTGGTTACTTGAATTCGCACAACAAAGTTGGTTATGAATATAAAAGCTAACAACCTTACGAAAAGCATGATGAGTAGTTAACCAATTGATTCCTAAAATCACATCAAAGGCAAGTATTTTCAAAAGATAAGATCGACAGTAACGTGAAAGTGTTTATTTGAATCAAACAAGATTTAAAAATAGTAGCGATATTTAAGGCTCCTACTAACGAAGTTTCAACCAATAAGTCAAAGTCTAACTTCTCCGGAGTTAAATTTAAACGTTGAACGCAAGCAAGAGAGATAAAATAATGGGTAGAACCGATATCTTATAAGGTATAGACTTCGCAATTTATAATTAACTAACCCGTGCTAACTTCGTTCGGTTTACTCGCTTTCTGAGAAGTCATGAAAAATGCACTTCCTAAAACCAACGACTTTGTTTTGTCCATATCCACCTTTGGTGCCACCGTCCCAGCTAGACTTGACTTTGGTGCACAACAAAATTGAGTTAAATGACCTTCTCTTCTTACAATTTCTACTTCTATTATCTTTGCCATGATTACCACCGAAGTGGTTACCATTCTTAGCATGATAATTTCCCCCACGATGGTTATCATTGTTCTGATAGCCGTTGCCACCAGTATGATTATTAACGTATTGTTGGTCGTTACCTTTTGTTTGAGCTGAATCAACACTCTCATGTGCTTCATTGCTTATCTCGGCATTTTCAGATGTCATTCTCAAACACTGTCACAAAACAAGGGTTAATTAACATATCACATATTATCCCTATACTCTGACCGACCAATTAAATACCAAATAAATTTAGGTAGGTCATACTAGCGAAGGAATTCCCCGTCTCTCCCTCCTAGTTCTTATCTCACATCTCAGCCAGGGATCATATCCTAAGCTCGATACCAATCGTGACGCCCCCAAAATTAGGTATATACGTCACCCATCTTGGGTCGCCACTTACATGGTACATAAATTCAAATACAAACTTAATTATACATCCGTCGCAGGTAACATACGACAATACATAAACCGAGAGTTCTAATAGGAATATTGTCATTTAGACAATATCCATACTCAAGGAGTCTTCATTACATTTATTGTCACACTATTTAATGTAATAGTGAGGACTACTAATGCTATCTTCGGGACCATCACTCTTTTCCCCGACTCGTCCCAATTATATTCTCATTTCAAGAGAATAAAGGTGAAAGAAAGGGTGAGCTCAACTAGCCCAAGAAGAAATATTATAACTAAGATAATGCGTAATAAATTATCAATAGTCTTCAACAATGTTAAACCGATAAAATACAATAGACAACCGGTTTAATCTGCAGCTGAATATCGCAATCCATTAAAAGAGTCAAGTAGAAAATAAAGTCTACTATCTTTTAGGTTTTAAAAGGTTTTCATCAATTTTATCACTAAGACTCGGTTTAATGAATAAACCACAATATCTAATCATCCTTGTACCACTGGCCAAGGATTTTCATCAAATTATCAATGGTCATGACTATACCGAATCACCCCCGGTCATAATCATCCCAAAAACTATCCATCATCGTGCATTACAGCCACCGAGGACTTTTGTCACATCATTTATATCAAGCCACGATTATTATACCGAATGATCCCTGGTCATAACCATACTAAGTTCATCTATGCACGTAAGCCAAAGATAACATAAAATTTTGTGTTTATAGACTATTTTTACTAATTTCATCGTTCCGGACTCAAATATCACGTCCGCGTCTCCAAATTCAACTCCGAACACAACTTCAATTTTAATAACATTTATCATTAATATTATAACTCACAATATTTATCAACCGTGTCATTCCCGTGAAAGAGGGGCTTTCAAATAAGGATTTCTCCCTATTGGCACGCAATTAGGTCACCAAACCTCTCCTTGACAGAACTTCTAGACATTGTAAATATTGCAATTTAATAATATGAATAACTTTGTCGTCTCAATTATTGATTTAATAAAATAACATAAAACTTCCGTCTCAATATGAATAACTTTGTCGTCTCAATTACTGTAGCAATAATTGAGTATAACTGAGTGACTTCTCATGTAAGCATCAATAATCAATACTGTTAGGTTTGTAATATTCATGTGCGCAATCAAATTGCATAAATTAGCGGAAGCGTGTAAAAATCAGAGTTTAAAATTATTTACAAACCATATACCCGGATCACCCTTTATGCACAATTATTAATTAAACGAAAAGATAAAGAATAAAATCATACCCTTGAAGATCGAGCTTCCTCAGGTACAAGTTTACCTCCAAATCTTTCGCGTTCAACTTGAATCTACCGGGGTTTTGTTCCTTCCTTTGATCAACGTTAGCCACCCATGTGTTTGGCCTCTAGAGGTGATCCACCAAGGAAGAATAAAATTCAAGAAGATGGGTGTTATGGCTAACCCTAGTTTTCTATCTCTATAGAAAAGGCATACTCCCAACAACTTGGAATTATTACGTACTTTGTTAAAGTCAACAACCCATACCACCAATAATAAGACTCCTCTTATTTATAGATGTGGGCAACCCATCTTAATAATTAAGGAATTGGGTTTTATTTAATTAATTAAATTCTTTTAATTAATTAAGCTCCCTAATCTTATTAGGGATAATTAATTAAACTCCTTTAACTAATTTTCCTTCCTAATCCAATTAGGAATAAATGAGAGTACTTATATTAAATTAATTCCTAAACTCTTTTAGAAATTAAAATAATAATAATTGTAATAATATTAATAAGACTCTCTTATTAATTTATATTTAATATTTCTAAAATATTAAATAATAAATTTTAAGCTATTTAATTTATTCTATCACCATAGATTAAATTAAATATACTTAACATATTATTACGATTATGCCATTAACTTCTTAAATAATTATTCTTCCTTTTATGGTGTGACCCTTTAAGTTCTCCATATTAAACCTATTGTGAATAAATCAATTAGAATAATTCTAATCTTATTTAAATAAATAAATTAAACAATTAATTTATTTAAATAAATAATATTTATTCTACAATAGGGATAAGCCTCCCTAATGATTAACGACTTTCCGGATAATATAGATTTCAACATTAATCATTAAAGAACCTTTGAGTAAATAGTTATCAGATAATTCAATCCTTCCACCATACAATGTCCCAATTAAATATAAGATACGAATTACCGTCACAAGTCTTATTTTATTTAATTATATGTATTTTCGATCCTTAAATGCATTAACTCCAAATAATGCAAATTAGAAACTCCTTTCTAATTTCATTACACGCCGCCAAGGACTCACTGGGTTGTCATTTATCGAATCACATGGACATTTCTCTTCTTTATTATTAAGTGGTAGATTCTTTATCGATCATACATTATCTCCACGTATAACTTATTATACCCAAGCATACCCTTTGATATACCCTAAGGGTCTTAAGGAATAAGTCAAAGTATAACTCATCATACACAAGATACTATGATGATCTCAAGTCCAAGGATTACTTGTACTACTATCACTACAGAATTCCTATTGACAGTGCAAATAAAACTCCATTAGTATTCCTTAGCGAGCCACGCTCAAAGAACTTATTCTCTAATAAGCACCTACATACTTGCTTTAGTGTCTCCACACAAATGATCATGAGATCAATCATCCTCATCCAACGAAAGAGTTAACGATGTACCAATCTATCCTGGATTCACTAATCCCCAATTTAGTAATCCAATGATTGGGAACTATTTTAGTTTTTAAGCTTTCTAAGAATTTAGATCTCATTAGAATGATCATCATCATTATTCTAAAAGCATTGCTTAAAACTATGGGTTTATCACATATTATAAAACAAACATCACGTAGATAATTAAAAGCCTTTAATAAATTAATAATTTTTATTAATAAATGAATAAGATTGTTACAAAGTATATGCTTTATCATCAAACATGATCGGCTTGTGTGCATACTACTTTCAATCTCCCACTTGCACTAAAGCCAATCGTCATGGTATCTTATACTCTTCTTCTCTAAGTGACGATTACATTATCCCGCATTGGATAAGCTTTAGTTAATGGATATGTAATGTTGTTCTTGAGAGTCCACTATCTCTATAGTGATTTCCCATCTTTCAATGATTCTAATAATCAAATGAAAGTGCCACAACACATGTTTAGATCCAAGATGAGACTTAGGAACTATTCCTAGTTCTCAGAATGAACTTTTAATCCAAACAATCAACTCATGCGCCTTCATTTATAGCTATATACTTTGTCTTTATCACTAAACCAAAGAACTCTTTTGCTATTTGGAACCTTTCCAATTCACTCCACCACCGCTCAAGATAACGCTTTTACCTTAAAGTGGATTTTTACGTCATCTTGATTCTCGTCTGAAAAACTTGAGTCTGTTAAGCCCTCTAGTTTTAATTAAGACCCAAAGATAAATTTTAATCACATCTTTAGTTTCGATTAAGCACTTTAAGATGTTTTCACCGACTCATAGTGAACTTCTCCGAATATGATCGATCAACATCGTGTCTCGTATATTTCATCAAGATACATGATATAGTTACTCATGTGATCTCTTTTTTAGTCTGTGGGGACTATTAAGAGATACACTCCATAGCTCATCTACATGAGACATCTCTTGAGTTTGCCATGCTAAACGACTTTAGCATCAAATGAATATACGCCTTGGGTTAAGTCGAGCATCCTCTTAAATCTATCTATATAGATTTATATCCCCAATTAAGATACTCTTCCAAATCATTCATGGAGGAATGTTTAGACAACTTTATCTTTATCGATTAAGAAGATTGGTATGTCATTCCTTATCCGTAGTATATCAACATATAATACTAGGAATGTCACGACGCCTCCCAATCGACCCTTTTATACACACTGTAAGTCTTACCTCATTGAATATAACTCGATCATCATCTTCTATGACGCGCATACCTCATCATCATCATCCATGATGAATCCATACCTCCTAGGTATCTTCAGTACTATTTCAGATTTACGATTCGCTTGTGGTGCAATAGATCTATCTACAGGTTCCTCTTATTTGACTTATAGTGTTTTGTGGTTCTTGAACTCTTCAAGATCTATTATCCTCCCACTAGCCCTTTCAATGATAAACACCTTTATCTTAGAAGGCGCGTAGTGTTTCAGAACAAACACCTTTTGCTAAGTAGAATTATAGAACATATACCCTAAACTTACTTTAGGATGTCCCACAAATCAGACATGTCAAATCTTGTCCCAAACTTATCCTTCAAACCTTTTCACATAAGTTGGACAACCCCTTATCTTAACATACTTAAGATTAAGAATCCTCCTCATCCATAACTTTTATGGAGTCTTGGGGACTGGATTTAGAGGTTACCATTTTCAGAGATATGCGTGCATTTCTAGACATTATCCCGTAAGGATCTTTGGAATGCTCGGTAAAATTATTATGGATCGCACCATGTCCAACAAGGTACGATTTTTCATTCAGATACATCAATCAATTATTACGTATCATGAGGTGTCCATTATGAGAAAAATCATTTGAGATGATCTAGAAACTTATTGCACAAGTATTTATTCCTTGATCTAATCAAAGAGTCTTAATACTTTGCAAATTTGTTTCACTTCTGAATTCTTTGAACCTTTCAAATAATTCACACTTGTATTTCAACAAATACATACATTCAACTCTTTGAATGATCATCTCCTTTTCTTATACTAGATTGTTCAATTTGTAAAATTATTTTCATGTAAGTCAAGTATACAAAATTAAGTAATATTCCAGTTCCATACAAAACATTATTATTATAAATAGAACAACAATTGTTCTTAATTATAATACCAAAAATTTTATTGTCCAACAACAAAATTGAAATAATATTTCTAACAAGAACTCAAATACAATAACAACTTATCGACTTAATAGATTTGCCCGTAGGCATTGCTAAACCTGTAAGTTTCTATGGCTAATATGGCAACCTTTGCTACATTTCCATACATAGGATTACTTATATTTGTTTAGCTTTCTACTTACGCTTGGTCCCTTCATAAATCTATATTTATGATAACCAAAGCTCAGATCCAATACCCAAGTAGAACCTCGACTTAAAGAAAATTTATTTCAATCATGAACAAAATCGATATTATAACCAAAACTTCACTAAGTTTCTTTGGTTAGCCTCTCTGAAGATGCTTCTAGCAGCTTTCTTTCCAAAGTCCGTGCTTATTGCGAAAGGGAAGCAAACTCCTTTGTTATCCGTCTCGCTTTTGTTCTTATTATCCTTTGTTTTTGCCCTTTCTATTTATACCTTCTTCAATCGCTCTTCTTTTCGTAAGATCCTTTGGCCCCTACCAAGAAGACTTGGTCTTTCTTGGTTTGAAAGTGACTCTCAACATTTTTTCAACATGTTAAGCAAATCAATGAGGTGATATCTAGCTTGTTCATATGAAAATTCACAACAATTGTGAAAGGAGTCCCGGAGTGAGTGCAAGATCAAATCTTGGCTCAACTCTCCATCCATGACAAAACCAATTGTCCTAATTGATCAATCAAATTGATTATGTTAAGAACTTTTTATCGCATTTATAGTGCCATCGGGCCATTCTAGATCTAAGAGCTCCTTAGATATCTCGATATCTATCGGGCCCCATTTCCTCACCATCAACTACTTGATGTGCGGGAATATAGTAGAGAGCATCCATAGTCTTCACGTCGACAACAAGCTCATTACTCATGGATGCGAGCATGATGCATCGAGCCAACTATGCATCATCTTGCCACTTTCTAAAAGTAGTAATGTCTTCCTCGAGGCATTGTGCGCAACCACGCGGCGGATAGGCGATATGACATAAGATAGCTTTTTCAAATGAGAAACTATTCTCAAATTCCTTAACCAATCCGCTTAATTGATGGCCGTTAATTTTAGCATCTAATATGCTTCGCAGTGATAGTAATTTTAGACATTGTAAAATTTCGTAAATGAATTTGTAATTAACAACATTTTAACATACATTCTTTTATTAATTACCAAAATAATTTAGGTCTTGTTTTAAATTGGTATCTCCCACTATTTTCTTCAAACTATATTACCTCAATATATATAGTTCGGCAAAAATCTAATTAAAGATCTGCTAGTGAGAATAAGGATCCCATTTCAAATGTATATAGCCTTGTGGTGACACAACAAACTCATATTAAATATTTAATACTCTATTAATTTTATCATGCTGTAAGGCTTACGCTTGATATTCCAAATATCTTTGAACGCTTAGGACTTAATATAAAAATTGAGGGGTTTGTTATTAATTTGTCTCATCTTGTTTAATATACATGCATTTATTATATATATATATAAATACGCGTCGTATTAATAAACATGCTAAGCATGTTTGCATAATATATAATATATATATAGATAAGCACGCATATAGAATACTATATTCTACCCTGGATTGATTATGGACTTTTATTCTAGTTTGGTTCACTAGAGTCACCAAGTGAACCAAAAGGTCAAACCCTAAAAAGCAAGAAATAATATTTAAATATAACTATTACATTTAAACCCTACCCATTACAAACGCAGTCTTCACAAGGCCTCAAGATTTTTTGATCTCTAATTTTCAAAAATTAATTCTAACTATTCCTATTACATAACTATTTTAAAATAAATAGAAACCCTCGATCGCTAAAGGGGAAGACATAGGAGGGAATAGAATTTACATTAAGAAAATTAGAGAAGACGATGACGCAGTAATTCATTTTAATAAAACCCATACATTCACGCATCCAACTAAAATAAAATCCAATCGCATTTAATCAATAGTCATAATCAATCCCATTTATTATCATACACATCACCATATGCATCAATAAATAACATTCATCTCATTTAATAATAAACATTTAATATATATATTGATATCATTTAATGGGCAAATTTAGTTAAGTATAAAATCTATTTTTGAATCAAAATAAACTCCTTTATTTTAATCCAAATTTAAATCAAAATAAAACTATTTTATTTTAATTTATCCAATTTTGAATAAAATAAACTATTTTATTTTAATCAAAATAAACTCCTTTATTTTAATTAATTATGGAATCCAATTCTATGTAAAAAAAAAAATCTTTAATTAAAATAAACTCTTTTATTTTAATTAATTATGGAATCCAATTCCACGTAAAAAAATATTAAAGGAAAATACTTGATTATCTTTCCTATTCACAAATAAACTTTTTTATTTTGAATAATATGAAATCTTATTTCATATTTAAATAAACTCCTTTATTTAAGGAAATATGGATTTTCTTTCCTATTCACAAATAAACTCTTTTATTTTGAATAATATGAAATCTTATTTCATATATAAATAAACTCCTTTATTTAAGGAAACATATAATCCAATTTCAACTCCAATTAGTTATCGTGGAATCCAATTCCAACTCTAATTAGCTTAGCATGAAATTTAATTTTAATATTAAAATAAACCTTTTATTTTAAGATTAAAATAAACATTTTATTTTAAAATTAAAATAAACTTTTATTCTAAAATTAAAATAATTAATATATACCGTTATATATATAATATAATATATATAATATATATACCGTTATTCTAAACTTTTTTCTTACTTGGAATGACGTTGCCTGATTTCATTCCTGTAGCTTTTTTTTTTTTTTATTTTTATTTTAAGTGATTCAAGCATATTATATATATATATATATATATATATATATATTACCGTATATATATCTATATACTATATATACATAGTTACTATATATATATAATATATGGCAACTCCTATATATACTGTAACCTTACATGAATCAGCCATAGGCGATTTTTTTTTTTATATATAATGCCGTGCGCATGTATCCCAATTAAATGACCAAGCACGTGAATTGGTTTTGACCACGTGTATGCTTCCATTGATTTCCGCAAATCAGCAGGCATATATAAAAAAAAAATAAAAAAAATTCGGCACTTTTTTTTTTTTTTTTTTTTTTTAATAAATTTTATACAATAAAAAAATATGTCCAATTAAATTGTTCTAAACACATATCAATATACATATCAAATTAAAATAATTAATAATTTACATAAAGGTTTGGGCTCGACGCCATCATTAGGTTTGTAATATTCACGCTGTGTAATCAAATTGCATAAATTAAGCGGAAGCGTGTAAAAATCGAGTTTAAAATTATTTACAAACCATATACCCGGATCACCCTTTATGCACAATTATTAATTAAACGAAAAGATAAAGAATAAAATCATACCAAGATCGAAATTTCCTCGCATAAGCTTCACCTCCAAACTTTTCGCTCAACTTGAATCTATCGGGGTTTTGTTCCTTCCTTTGATCAACGTTACCACCCACGTGTGTTTGGCTCTGAGATCCATCCACCAAGGAAGAATAAAATTTAAGAAGATGGGTGTATATACTAACCCTAGTTTTCTATCTCTATAGAAAAGCGTATACCCCATACTCCCAACAACTCTAATTATTACGCACTTTGTTAAAGTCAACAACCCATACCACCAATAATAAGACTCTCTTATTTATGTATGCCAAGAACCCATCTTAATAATTAAGGAATTGAGTTTTATTTAATTAATTAAATTCTTTTAATTAATTAAGCTCCCTAATCTTATTAGGGATAATTAATTAAACTCCTTTAACTAATTTTCCTTCCTAATCCAATTAGGAATAAATGAGAGATACTTATATTAAATTAATTCCTAAACTCTTTTAGAAATTAAAATAATAATAATTGTAATAATATTAATAAGACTCTCTTATTAATTTATATTTAATATTTCTAAAATATTAAATAATAAATATTAAGCTATTTAATTTATTCTATCACCATAGATTAAATTAAATATACTTAACATATTATTACGATTATGCCATTAACTTCTTAAATAATTATTCTTCCTTTTATGGTGTGACCCTTTAGGTTCTCCATATTAAACCGGTTGTGAATAAATCAATTAGAACAATTCTAATCTTATTTAAATAAATAAATTAATACCATTTGGGGCGGAAGGAGAGAAATCAGGAAGAACAGAGAGAGCGCATACACAATCAAATACAGTTTTATAAATAAGTAACTGAATTATATTATTGATTCATACTATGTACAAACTATGAACTGAAAATAAAACAAGAACTTACAAATTTAAAACATTTAACTAGAGAATTGGAGAAGAGGGGTTAAGTAGGCTGATCAAAGGTGGAAACTAAAGATTCTTCTGAGAGAGAGAGCTCGAGAGTCTTTCTAAGTTCAACTTGATTCCGCTTAAATGAGCTCGCCTTTCCTTTTATGTAACAAGGAAAGTGGAACTCACACATTTACTTGGGTAAAGTAAGAAACATTTTACTTAAGTAAAAGTGAATTACTAAAGTAAAAGCGAAAAGTAAGAAACATTTCACTTAGGTAAAAGTGAATTACTAAAGTAAAAGTAAAAGTAAAAGTTAAGTTACTAAGGTAAAAGCAAAAGTAAAAGTACGCATAAGAAACCGTAGATGAACAAAGTGCTAACATTTGACTATTACAGATGCTTTTGGTCGACAACTTTTTTGACTCGACTCGCTTTCGGTGGAAAAGAGCCTCCTTTTACCGCTGAAGCTACTTTCTACCGGGTCGACCGAATAAGAATTGGTCACGAGCAGTGCTTAATAAATGATCGTCTCTGATAAGAATCGTCACGGAGAGTAGTCTTAACAATGATCGATCGATCGTCACGGAGCAGTCTTAAAATAGTGTAAGGCTATCTCGAATAGTGATGATCGATCACGGGCAGTGAACAAGAATCGGGTGAACAAAGAGAATGTCGTGCAAATGGGTCCCGAGCATCCTCGAAGGTCGATGGTGCCATAGGGGTCGATGCACCATCATCTTCTCGCAAATCGCTAATCGAAGTCATTTTGGGAAGAAGTTTCGAGGAATGCTTGCAGGCTTCTTCGTAACTCATCAATTCTTTTATCGAGGGCTTGGGCAATAAGTTTTAACTCACTACCGAGCAATCCTTGAAATCGATATGCTACGGAACAGGAGGATCTCAGAGGATCGGTTTTTGACTTTGATTCTTTTGAAATCTTTTTCTCGACTTGAGGAAGAGGATCTAAAGAAATGGCTTTAGAATCCTTTCGCCGAGTGGATCGGGGAAATGACCGAACCGAATAGAGTAACAGAAATTCTTGTTGAACTCGACCAATGATTCATTAACATCGAACTTATCCCACCATTCGATGTAGAAAAAGCGGGAAAGTCGAGGAGTGGATCGTAGATAATCATTTGAATTACTAGCAACAGAGGGGCTGAGAAATATCAGATTGCCATTTAAGGATCCATGGAACCTTATATTTATTGAAGAGGAGAGAGAGAGAGAATGTTCTCATTCCTTGGATCCGCTTTACTATTATTAGCAAAATGGGTAACTTGGACCTTAAGAGGGTCGGGAAGGAGGTCATAGGTAGAACCATGCCTATACCACCAAAGGACGAACCAATAAGGGATTGGACGATAATAAAGACTCTAATATTTCGTCTTCCTCTGATGCTAACAGTGAAAATAATTCAAGCAGTAGCTCCGACGAAGTCACCATTTGTGCTAATAATTGCAATGAAAATTGTTGCACTAAAAAGATTAATGCAATTAACAAGGATGATGAAGAGAGTTCTTTGTTAATTGACTTAATTAGTAAAATCACTGATCCTAAGTTAAAAGCCCAATATACAAAACAGTTAAAAGATTTATTAACTAAAGATAATAGAGAAAATGATAAGTTTATTAAAGCTAAAGAGAACCAATTTTTAGTCTTAATAAAACTTTAAAAGATTTAAATCTCCAAAAAGAAGTCACTCTTCCGTAATTAAATCGTAAGTTAATAAATTAAAGAAAGAAATTGCTAATTTAAAAATAGAAGTCTCTATTCTAAGAAAAGACTTAGATAAAAAGTCTGATCTTCAGATCAATGATTCCTCATCCAGTGATAAAGATCACGATGAACCGTAATCATCCGTACTAAAGATATTTCGCTTATTTATTCAAGGTCTTTCACTTAAAAGAATCAAAGACATCACTATACGTAAATGGTATGTTTCTATTAACCTAGTTGTGGATAAAAACTTTTCAATACGAAATTTTTATCGCTTGGTAGATACAGTGCATTTAAATCAGATCCGTGAAGGTCTAATCCCAACTAAATATTACAAAAAACCAAAGAAAAATTGAATTCAAATTTAATGGTAGTCAAATGGAAATAAAATATAAATTACCTAAAGTACATATTTGTCAAGATAATATGTGTTTCAAAACATCTTTTGTTCTAATTCGCAATCTTACGTATAAAATTATTTTGGGTTTACCATTTATATACTTATTATACCCATTTACTTACTAGTAATGAAGGACTTACCTGTAACATTTAGAAAGAAAATAACATTTAAATTTCTTATTAAACTAAGAGAAAGAGATTTAAAATATATTCAAGAAGAATCCATTTCTAAATCATTGAATTTAATAAATCAGAATTACACATTTGAATTTCTTAAAAGAAGAAATCAAATACAAAAGAATTAAAGAACAACTTCAAAATAAAGAAATTTCATTAAAATCAAGAATTAAAACCTACATGAAGAATAACCTTTGTTCGATTCCCCAATGCCTTTTGGCATAGGAAGAAACATATGGTTAGACTTCCTTATGCTAAGGAATTTAAAGAACATTTAATTCCCACTAAGGCTGTAACCTATTCGTATGAGCCACGAACAAATGGAACTATGTAAAATGAAATCAATGATCTCCTCAATAAAGGATTAATTAAACACAAGAAATCCCTCGGTCTTCGCTTCCGCCTTTTATGTCAATAATGAAGCGTAAAAAGAAAGAGGTGTACCTCTGCTTAGTTATTAATTACAAACCATCGAACAAGGTCTTAGAATGGATTAGGTACCCTTCCTAATAAGGACGACCTTATCAATAAAGTTAAGTAATGCCACCATTTTCAAAGAATTTGACCTTAAATCCGGTTTCGCAAATTGCCATTCATCCCGATGATCAAGATAAAATAAAGATTCACCACTCCGCTTGGACATTATGAATGGAATGTTCAAGCATTTGGCCTAAAAATGCTCCAAGTGAATTTCAAAATATACTCAATGACATATTAAACCCTTTCAAACCATTTTATCGTTGTTTATATCGACGACATTCTTGTTTACTCAAAGACTATCAAGAACACGAAAACATTTAAAGTCGTTTCTTCACTACTATTAAAGTAAATGGTCTTGTTCTTTCTCCTTCCAAATGCAAATTGCTTTCAGTCCGAATAAGGTTTCTTGGTCTTAATATCTTCAATGGACAAGTTCAAATTATCGAACAGAGCTATTCAATTCACCGACAAGTTCCTGATAAGATAACCAATAAAACCCAACTCACAGAGATTTCTTGGCTCATTAATTATATAGGCAAGTTCTACAAGAATCTCGTGAAGATTTGCAAACCTCTTTTTCAAATATTAAAAAATAATCTTCCACCTCGACTCGACATTCATACTTCGCAAATTCAACAAGTTAAAAATATGTCAAGACATTGCCTCGCTTTGGCATTTCCAATGATTCAAATACTCAAAATTGTTGAGACCGACGCCTCGAGATATTGGATTCTGAGGCATTCTTAAACAAAATTAACATCCGATTCTCTCGAACAAATTGTTCGATTTCATTCCTAAGTGGCATGGAATACTACACAATCAAAATATAGTACTATTAAAAAAGAAATTCTTTCATTAGTATTATGTATTAATAAATTTCAAAATGACTTATTAAATCAGAAATTCCTGGTTCGCATTGACTGCAAGTCAGCCAAGTACATTTTAGTAAAAGATGTTGAAAATTTAGCCTCTAAGCATTCTTTCGCTAGATGGCAAGCTTTATTAAGCATTTTTGATTTTGATATTGAATACATTAAAGGCAAAAATAATTCTGTTCCTGATTTTCTTACCAGAGAATTTATTCATACAGGTACTATACAGTCATGAGTTTCAGAGGATCATCCTCCTCTCAAGGTCCGGGTCGCCTAGCTGCCTGAGAGTAATCATCCCAGAGGTACCTTAGTCCCTCACCCAAGAATAATTCTGGCCTATCACCAAACAAATTTTCTGCTCGGGACAATCCCTTCAACCCTTATACAATTCAAATTTTAGTAAATAAACTCGAACCTATCGACCCATTCAAGAATCCAAAGAAAGACCTCGCCTGCAGCCTCCTAATCACTCCTCTTCCGAGCACGTGCTCAAATGGGAAAGTTATTTGTTTCACATCAACCTTTCATGAAACCAAAAATGATCCAGCTTAAGCTTGTCACGCCTAGTTTTTCCTCTCCCGTTGGCATTTTCCTCCACCTCCTTATAAGTCTCTTTGTTTATTATAAGGACATTCTCAAATCGAAGTCAAGAAATATCAAACCAATTTATGCAAACAATGATAAATCAAAAGTTCTTTATCATTCTTTGTATATTAAACAATTCTTTCAGATTTACGATTGGGGAAAACATCCTCCGATCTAATGGATCTCACTAATCATAGTTATCCTTTTGTTTTTATGATTATATTGAAGCTTGGTATAAGGTTCTCCTTCATCAGAACGAGACCCATAGTCATTCCTGGTTTATTCAATTCGATCATAAATTCAAAATGATAACTATGATTAGTGAGATCCATTAGATCGGAGGGATGTTTTCCCCAATCGTAAATCAAGGAAGGAATTGTTTAATATACAAAGAATGATAAAGAACTTTTCGATTTATCATTGTTCGCATAAATTGGTTTGATATTTACCGACTCGGGCCAAGGAGAATGCCCCAAATGGTATCGAGCTGTTATTGCTCGCTCTCGTTTCCGCCGATGACGGTAGAAGATCTTTTGATTTACTTCATTAAACCTGCTTTTCAAAAAATCATTTCATCCTTTGTCAAGTCACCTAACTTCATCGTAGAACACCTTGTTCACCGTTAACCCTGTGTAAGTCTCTCGTATGAAATGGTGATGGGTTTTAGAACAATAGGTATGAGTCTACCCGTAAGAGGGTCCGAATGGAAGATAAAGAGTGAATAAATTTTTGAACTCAAGAATAATGAGTAGGTTATTTAGATCTAACTCCTCCGCTAGTCATAGTCAACCTTCGCAACCTATACCGTATATAGTTAATCGTGAAGAAAACAAGCTTATGAAAATATCACCAAGTTTTACATAATCGAATATACCTGCATTTCTCCCAAAGAATATGAAAATTGTAGCCTTTTCTTTCCCCGATGTTATTAAAAACATAGAAAAAGGGTTATAATTTCATCCACATAGGTCTAGTTCAAGTAGCAGCTAAACCATCAATATTAAAGGAATTAATTCAAGTGTCACCGCCCTCGTAGATGCTAGATTTTTGAATTATTATCCAAGCATAATAAAAAGCTATGGAAGCCATTCCGCATAATGGTCCTATCCATTTTAATTGCTTTCCGACTTCACACTTAGTCTAAGTGATCAACACCTATTAAAAGCTTTAACATTAAATATTAAAACAAAGAGGAGAAATTACACAGATGATCAAGGTTCTCAACCAATTGCTTTAATCTATAGAATTTATTATAAGACCATGAAGACTAATTTGAATGTCCATGCTCTTAATAAAAGCCCTAAAGATCACAATCAGTATTAATTCAAAGTTCAACCAAAGATGCTAATATCCGCATCCCTGTAACAATTCTATGGAAAGATATTACATTACCCGGTCAATGGATTTTACCAAGTGAAATACCACAAAGACTGTCAGAGTAAACAACGAGTGAACATTGAAAACATAAGGCAATTTTCTTCGATGGAACTGCCAAAGTTAGCTTTGAACGCTTGTAAGACCGCTTATTATAGAGGACTATTCTAGTTCTTCACTCTTCTATGAATCTACCTAAGAGATTCTCAAGTCCTTAGTAACCCTTCTATAAGAGACATTAAGTTAAAAGGAATTTTAAATCAAGGTCAAGCAAGTCATCCTTGTTATTCTCATCACCCTCGTAATTACCCAAATTGAGAAGAAAGCTCTTCTTCTCCGATTCTTCCGAGCTTCCTACTCACCGATTTTGATGTTCCAATTAATAATCAATTAAGAGTCATTAAGAAAGAATTTGTGTTAGATTGGATTAATCTTGTGAATGACTTTAACTCCAAGTCTAATAAAATTAAAAGACATCAATTTAGAAAAAATCACCCAACCGAGAAAGAAAGAGATAAAATTGTCAATAAATGGAAGAAATTTATTAATAATGAAAAATTAATATTACCTTCTATGATTGGTATGATGAGCAAGATCAATTTAAATGCAATGTTATAACTAAAACTCAATGGGTCAAAGAAGACAAGTCTAAGGTCTCGCCTAGTCACCCACCCTTAGAATCATTTTAATTTCAAAGAAAAAATACTTCTAAGAATTACCAAATTTATTTAAAATTTCTAATGGAATTAATGATGATAAAAAATCATCGAACAATTAAATTTTAGTAACTAATACCTAGCAAATCTGTAGGAAAACAGCTAGACAGATCAAGAAAAATTTGAAGAAAATATAATTAAAAACCAGAGTCAAAAATTGTTCAACCACTATTAAAGCTACCGTAAAATAGAGAAAATTAGGTTTACCTAATAAAGACGCTGATCTTACAAAGAGCTATCGATCGCTTATTTAAAAATTAAAACAAAGACTAAACCTAAACAAGCGGATTATTGCTATCATCGATCGATTAATTCGATAATGAAAGTAGTAGTCATCCGATAGTCAATCACCACCTCATCAATACAAGATATTCATGAACAGCTTAAATAAGTTAACCGTCCATAATACTAAGTATGACCAGAAATTGGTATTCTAGACCAACTCCTCCAGATCTACAATTTGAAGAGAGAAATCTAGATAAACAGTTTTCGCTTTGCCTAATAAAATTTATGAATGGAATATCGATGGATTTAGCGAACAAGAAATCCTCAATAAGTTAAATCATATGTCTACATGGTGGCAAATAAATATCTAACTAAATTCAACACTCTTACTCAACCGTATATCATTGAATTATTGGCTAGTGGATTTACTGGTATTCTCAGGTCTTGGTGGGAAAAACATCTCACTGAAGAATCTAGATTATCTATAATCCATGCAGTTCAGTTAGATGCTGAAGGCAACCCGATTTTTGATGAAACTATAGGAATAGGGCCACCTGATGGAGTAAATACTTTGATTTATACAATAATAAAACACTTTGTAGGAACCCCTAGTAACATCATTGAGAGAATTCACGATCAGCTAAGTAATCTCACTTGTCCCACTCTAAGTGACTTTAGATGGTACAAAGATGTTTTTACTTCTAGAGTTATGATGAGAAATGACAGTAATAAACCTTTCTGGAAAGAAAAATTTGTTAATGGTTTACCATCCTTATTTGCTTCACAAAGTTCGTGAAGAACTTAGTAAAAATTTAGGATATATTGATTATGATAATCTCACTTATGGTGACATAATCGCTTATATTCAAAAGATAGGATTAAAATGTGCATTGATTTTAAGTTAGCCAAACAAGCCAAGAAAGACAAGAAAAAAGCTAAATATGAGCTTTCTAAGATATTCTCATGAAAGCAATATGGTTTACCTCCTGGCTCCTTCTGTAAGAAAGCACAGCATAAACATATCGACTCTCACAAAAGTCATAAACGCTACAAGAAAAGACGCAACATCATAAAGATAAAAATCAAGATAATTATTATAATAAGCCTAAACCCATTAATAAAAAACATAATAAAAGAACTAAAAAATTTGATAAAAGTAAAATTGTGTGCCACAATTGTGGGCAAAAGGGTCATTATAAAAGTGAATGCAAAATAAAACAGAAATTGTCTCAGTTAAATATTAATGAAGAAGATACTGAATATATATTAGAATTAATGAGAATAGAAAATGAAGATAGTGATAATAAAGACTCTAATATTTCGTCTTCCTCTGATGCTAACAGTGAAAATAATTCAAGCAGTAGCTCCGACGAAGTCACCATTTGTGCTAATAATTGCAATGAAAATTGTTGCACTAAAAAGATTAATGCAATTAACAAGGATGATGAAGAGAGTTCTTTGTTAATTGACTTAATTAGTAAAATCACCGATCCTAAGTTAAAAAGCCCAATATACAAAAAAAAGCTTAAAAGATTTATTAACTAAAGATAATAGAAAAAATGATAAGTTTATTAAAGCTAAAGAGAAACCAATTTTTAGTCTTAATAAAACTTTAGAAAAGATTTAAATCTCCGCTAAAGAAGTCACTCTTCCGTAATTAAATCGTAAGTTAATAAATTAAAGAAAGAAATTGCTAATTTAAAATAGAAGTCTCTATTCTAAGAAAAGACTTAGATAAAAAGTCTGATCTTCAGATCAATGATTCCTCATCCAGTGATGAAGATCACGATGAACCAGAATCATCTGGTACTAAAGATATTTCAGACTTATTTATTCAAGGTCTTTCACTTAAAAGAATCAAAGACATCACTATACAGAAATGGTATGTTTCTATTAACCTAGTTGTGGATAAAAACTTTTCAATACGACTTCTTGCTTTGGTAGATACAAAAAGTGCATTTAAATTGTATCCAGGAAGGTCTAATCCCAACTAAATATTACAAAAAAACCAGTGAAAAATTGAATTCAGCTAATGGTAGTCAAATGAAAATAAAATATAAATTACCTAAAGTACATATTTGTCAAGATAACATGTGTTTCAAAACATCTTTTGTTCTAATTCGCAATCTTACAGATAAAATTATTTTGGGTTTACCATTTATATACTTATTATACCCATTTACGACTAGTAATGAAGGACTTACCTGTAAACATTTAGGAAAGAAAATAACATTTAAATTTCTTATTAAATCAAGAGAAAGAGATTTAAAATATATTCAAGAAGAATCCATTTCTAAATCATTGAATTTAATAAACTGTAAATCTACACATTTGAATTTCTTAAAAGAAGAAATCAAATACAAAAGAATCAAGAACAACTTCAAAATAAAGAAATTCATTAAAATTGAAGAATTAAAACCTACATGAAGAATAACCTTTGTTCGATTCCCCAACGCCTTTTGGCATAGAAGAAAAATATGGTTAGACTTCCTTATGCTAAGGAATTTAAAGAACATTTAATTCCCACTAAGGCTGAACCTATTCGGATGAAGTCATGAACAAATGGAACTATGTAAAAATGAAATCAATGATCTCCTCAATAAAGGATTAATTAAACACAAGAAATCCCTTGGTCTTGCTTCTCGCCTTTTATGTCAATAATGAAGCGTAAAAAGAAAGAGGTGTACCCCGCTTAGTTATTAATTACAAACCATCGAACAAGGTCTTAGAATGGATTAGGTACCCCTCCTTCCTAATAAGGACGACCTTATCAATAGGTTAAGTAATGCCACCATTTTCAAAAATTTGACCTTAAATCCGGTTTACGCAAATTGCCATTCATCCTCGATGATCAAGATAAAATAAAGATTCACCACTCCGCTTTGGACATTATGAATGGAATGTTCAAGCATTTGGCCTAAAAATGCTCCAAGTGAATTTCAAAATATACTCAATGACATATTAAACCCTTTCACCATTTTATCGTTGTTTATATCGACGACATTCTTGTTTACTCAAAGACTATCAAGAACACGAAAAACATTTAAAGTCGTTTTCTTCACTACTATATTAAAGTAAATGGTCTTGTTCTTTCTCCTTCCAAATGCAAAATGCTTTCAGTCCGAATAAGGTTTCTTGGTCTTAATATCTTCATGGACAAGTTCACTTATCGAACGAGCTATTCAATTCACCGACAAGTTCCCGAGATAAGATAACCAATAAAACCCAACCGCAGAGATTTCTTGCTCATTTGAATTATATAGGCAAGTTCTACAAGAATCTCGTGAAGATTTGCAAACCTCTTTTTTTAAATACATAAAATAATCCTCCACCTTGACCGACATTCATACTTCTCGCAATCCAACAAGTTAAAAAATATGTCAAGACATTGCCTCGCCTTGCATTTCCAATGATTCAAATTGCTCAAAATTGTTGAGACCGACGCCTCGATATTGGATTCTGAGGCATTCTTAAACAAAATTAACATCCGATTCCCTCGAACAAATTGTTCGATTTCATTCCTACAGGCATGGAATACTACACAATCAAAATATAGTACTATTAAAAAAAGAAATTCTTTCATTAGTATTATGTATTAATAAATTTCAAAATGACTTATTAAATCGAAATTCGGTTCGCATTGATCGCAAGTCACCAAGTACATTTTAGTAAAAGATGTTGAAAATTTAGCCTCTAAGCATTCTTTTTTCGCTAGATGGCAAGCTTTATTAAGCATTTTGATTTTGATATTGAATACATTAAAGGCAAAAATAATTCTATTCCCGATTTTCTTACCGGAGAATTTATTCATACAGTACTATATCTGATCATGAGTTTCAGAGGATCATCCTCCTCTCAAGGTCCGGATCGCCTTCTAAGGTCTGGAGTAATCATCCCAGAGGTACCTTAGTCCTCACCCAAGAATAATTCTGGCCTATCACCAAAAAATTTTCTCGCTCGGGACAATCCCTGAGCCATTACATTCGGCCTTAGTAAATAAACTCTCAACCTATTGACCCATTCAAGAATCCAAAGAAAGACCTCGCCCTGCAGCTCCTAATCACTCCTCTTCCGAGTATGTGCTCAAATGGGAAAGTTATTTGTTTCACATCGAACCCTTCATGAAACCAAAAATGATCCAGCTTAAGCTTCACGCCTGCTTTTTCCTCCCGGTTGGCATTTTCCTCCAAATTGCCCTCTTATAAGTCTCTTGTTTATTATAAGGACATTCTCCTCAAACCGAAGTCAAGAATATCAAACTAATTTATGCAAACAATGATAAATCAAAAGTTCTTTATCATTCTTTGTATATTAAACAATTCCTTCAGATTTACGATTGGGAAAACATCCTCCGATCTAATGGATCTCACTAATCATAGTTATCCTTTTGTTTTTATGATTATATTGAAGCTTGGTATAAGGTTCTCCTTCATCGTAACGAGACCCATAGTCATTCCTCGGTTTATTTAATTCGATCATAAATTCAAAAGTCCAATCCCTTATTGGTTCGTCCTTCGGTGGTATAGGTATGGTTCTACCTATGACCTCCTTCCCGACCCTCTTAAGGTCCAAGTTACCCATTTTGCTAATAATAGTAAACTGCATCCAAGAATGAGAACATTCCTCTCACTCTCCTCTTCATCAAGAAATATAAGGTTCCATGGATCCTTAAATGGCAATACTGATATTTCTCCTCCTCTTGTTGCTAGTAATTCAAAGAAGCTAGCTCGATACCATTTAGGGGGAAGGAGAGAAATCGGGAAGAATGAGAGAGAGCGAGATACACAATCAAATACGCTTTTATAAATAAGTAATCGAATTATATTATCGATTCATACTATGTACAAACTATGAACTCAAAATAAAACAAGAACTTACAAATTTAAAACATTTAACTAGAGAATTGGAGAAGAGGGTTAAGTAACAATTAATTTATTTAAATAAATAATATTTATTCTGATAATGGATAAGCCTCCCTAGCGATCAACGACTTTCCGTATAATATAGATTTCAACATTAATCATTAAAGAACCTTTGAGTAAATAATTACTGCATAATTCAATCCTTCCACCATACAATGTCCCAATTAAATATAAGACATGGAATTACCGCCAAGTCTTATTTTATTTAATTATATGTATTTCGATCCTTAAATGCACAACTCAAATAATGCAAATTAGAAACTCCTTTCTAATTTCATTCGCCGCCAAGGACTACTGGGTTGTCATTTATCGAATCACATAGACATTTCTCTTCTTTTATTGTAAGTGGTAGATTCTTTATCGATCATACATTATCTCCATGTACAACTTATTATACCCAAGCATACCCTTTGATATACCCTAAGGGTCTTAAGGAATAAGTCAAAGTATAACTCATCATACACAAGATACTATGATGATCTCAAGTCCAAGGATTACTTGACTACTATCACTACAGAATTTCTATTGACAGCAAATAAAACTCCATTAGGTATTCCTTAATGAGCCAATGCTCAAAGAACTTATTCTCTAATAAGCACCTACATACTTGCTTTAGTGTTCCACACAAATGATCATGAGATCAATCATCCTCATCCAACGAAAGAAAGTTACGATGTATTAATCTATCCTGATTCACTAATCTCCAATTTAGTAATCCAATGATTGGGAACTATTTTAGTTTTTAAGCTTTCTAAGAATTTAGATCTCATTAGAATGATCATCATCATTATTCTAAAAGCATTGCTTAAAACTATGGGTTTATCACATATTATAAAACAAAGATCATGTAGATAATTAAAAGCCTTTAATAAATTAATACTTTTATTAATAAATGAATAAGATTGTTACAAAGTATATGCTTTATCATCAAACATGATTGGCTTGTGTGCATACTACTTTCAAATATCAAGTGCTACTATGCAACCACGCCAGATTATCAGCATTTTTACTACCGGGTAGTTCAACGCTTAATTCAGTAAAACTTCCGCCGTTATTTTTATAAAGTATTTTTATCGCTTTCTCAATCCGACAATAATTCCGTTGTGGTATGAGGATGATGACAATGATATAAGAATTCAATAAAACAAGTTCAAGAATTAATTTATCTAGAACTAATAACATCCAAACCACCAACACGATCTCGCTTTGTAGAGTAAAAATTCAAGAATACTTGAGAAGAATATTTCCATGAAAGGATACCGAATGAAGCGCAAATATCGTGAATATTCCACTAATTTCATGGAGTATAAAGTCAAAGTTTTAACTCACTAGGTATAATAAAGAATGGAATAACAAAGAAATCACCACGCATGCGAGATTGCAGATGTATAAAGTTATTCCAATGTAATAATAATAATCTAACCAGTCAGTGAAATTCACAATCGGCTGATGTTCCAATGTAATTAAAGATGGAACCAGATCCTGTAAAATACACGATAGATATTCCAACAGAATGATAAAGATTTTAACCAGTCCTGCAAAACACACGCATACGTGATGTTCCAAATGTAATAATAAAGACTTTTAATAATATAAGGATTTCACCAAGTATACGGAGTCTCATGACACAAAAGTTATTCCAATGTAATAAATAAGAATGAAATAACATAAGATTTCACCAAGTATAGGTACGCCACAGATACAAAGTTATTCTAACCGAATAATAAAGAATGAAATAATGTAAGTTCTCTTCGTGAATAAGAAGAATAACACACTTACTTACGTGCACAACAAATAATATCCCTTACCTTAGAAGAATTGAATATTGGAAAAGTGAAGTAGCGAATACTTTTCTTCTTTCTCTATAGTTTTTCTCTCTGTAGTTTCAATGAATTCGTAAGAAATAATGGGCGAATGAACTTTCTATTTATAGAAAAACCGAGGGTGGCTCTTTGGTCTTAACGAAGGGTCAAAATGACTTTGGTAATATCAAGAGACAACTACTATTCATGAAGGGTAATTAACCCTTGGAACAATCAAGAGGCGCTTAACTCTTGTAATATCAAGGGACAACTACTATTTGCGAAGGGTAATTACTATCGACGAAGGTAATTACTATCGACGAAGGTAATTACTATCAAGAAGGTAATTACTATCGATTTAAGGTAAATACTATTAACGAAGGTAATTACTATTTACAAAGGTAATTACTATTCACAAAGGTAATTACTATCGACGAAGGTAAATACTATCGACGTAAGGTAATTACAATTTACAAAGGTAATTACTATTCACAAAGGTAATTACTATCGATTTAAGGTAAATACTATCGACGAAGGTAATTACTATTCACAAAGGTAATTACTATCGACGAAGGGACTCTTAGATGATGACATATGGCTACCCCCATAAAATAATCAAACTTACCACAAACGCCTCATAAATGACTTTTTATATACATCAAGGATCAATAAATATTACCACAAATCATTTTATTTTTAATCAACACATATTTAATCTTTCAACAATTATTAATCATTTATAACTTGTCGTCTCAATTAATAATTTAATACTATAACATATTATACGTATGATATATGTGATAATAATCAAATCAATAATATAAGAGATATGATCGCAATTCTTATCAGAGTAATAATTGAGCATAAATGGAGTGACTTCTCACGTAAAGATCAATAATCAATATCGTGTCTTACTATACAACTACGCCAGACACTCTACTTTTACTACTAAGGGTAGTTCAATGCTTTTACTTTAGTGAGAACACCTCTGCCGTTATTTTTATAGAAAAAATTTTTTGTCATTTTCTAACTACGATAATACTTCCGTTGTGGGGTCCACCAATGATTGAGCCGTTGTACGAATATTCCCCGACAAAAAGAATATTCCCCACCAAACGAATATTTTATAACAACTTCTTACTTTGCAAAATTTATAAATATTTCCCACAACTATAACATTATATCAAATTTATTCCATAATATTCAAAATAATATTTATAAAAAATTCATCTTTATTTATAAAAATTTGGGTCTTATAAGTGTGTATTCAATTAAGATTTTTAAAGACTTTTAAATATTTTAAAAAGTTTGATTGTATTCAATCAAGACATTTAAAGAGTTTATAAAAGTTTAGTAGTATTCAATTACAACTTTTTTAATGTCTTTAAAAGTTAGGTGGTATTGAATTAAGATTTTTACAAAGTCTATAAAAAGTATTTTTGGTATTCAAAAAGTCATGTAGACTTTTTTAGATTTCTATTAAATGGTAGAGTTTTTGATAGACTTTTGAAGAATTATAACTATCAATCCATATCCAAAGTCTGACCTCATCTCTAAAGATTTCTAAAGACTTCATATCTCTTATCTTAATAAACTAAATAAATTTAAAATATAATTCACATGAATTCAATATTTCTAATTACTTCACATGAATCCAATATTTCTTATTACTTTATAATCTAGAATAATTAATACTTCATTGCATGTACAAAAAATAAAAGATTTATTTTGTTTTTTGTAGTCAACGATAAAAATTCAAAATTTTAAATTTTGAATTTATTTGTTATTTAATAATAAACACACGTTATTATTTCAAAAATAAAAATAAATACACAATATTTTAAAATTTTATAATTTCAGTAAATTAACTTAGAATCGAGTTAAATGAAGAGAAAAAAGTGAGTAGAGAGAGAAAATAATTTATATAGAATACGTACTTTATAGTGATATATAAATAGATACAATATATAAGTTCTTCAAGCTTTTTATCATAATTTTATTATATGTTACATTACTAAACTAAAATTTATTAAAAAGAATATAAATAAAAAATATTTTTTTATTTAAAAATAACATGTTATTTTAAAATATACATGAAACAAGTATATATTATTTTTATTTGCAAATTTTGATACTAAGATTTAGGTAATATTCAAATATTCGAATGAAAATCGATATATATTATAAATGTTTATATTAATTTTTAATTGCTAGTTATGTAAATAAGTATTGATGACAATTTTTGTAGACCTGGAATGAAAAACAATAATTCCAAATAAAATCAGACGATATGATAAAGTATATATACTTCAATGAAAAGTGAAAATTTTAATTTTTTCAGATTAAATCAAGAGTTTTCAAAGTTTTATTGGTATCGAAGTATCCAAACGTATTATGAAAACGAGTAGAATAATATGAACGCTTTCAACATATATAAAATCTCATGCCACAATAATATAATGAGATTTACTCTAGTTCATGAAAAAAGAGGAGATGTTGTACACATGGGCTAATTAACAATTAATATAAGTTCTGAAAGATATATTAAAGTATACAAAAAGTCTATCACAGCCTTAATAAAAGTTTATAAAAATGTATTCTTATTTCATGTAGTCTATAAAAGTCATTTTAAAAAGTCTTTAAAGTCTTTGAAAGTCATTAAAATTCCATATATTCTACAAAAGTATTTGACTTAAAAAAGTCTTTAAAAATTTTAATTGAATATACTTTCTTTAAACTCACCTTATTTATTCACTCACTTGCTTCACTTCCTTTAATGACAGATCAGGCGATTCAAATTCGTCTATATGTTCTCATCACGTCAAAAATTAAGATTTACGGTTACACATATAATGACGGACTAAATCGTCGCTCGGTCCATCGTTAAAAGGGAGTGAGCAAGGTGAGCTAGATAAAGTGTGAGTTTAAGATCCGGAACGATAATATATATATATATATAAAAAAATTAAGGGTTGAGATTGGGCTACATGATATGATGGATGACTATGATTTATTTAAAAAATCAATTGAAGCCAATAAAAGGCTAAGTTTTGTATGAAGAGTTTGACGAGTGTGTAAAAATTGCAATGAAAGTACCAACGGAGCAGTTTATAGTCCTGCTATACTACATGGAATTAGAGAGAGAGAAAAAATTAAAGAGATTGAAAAATAAATTTGATATTCAATTAATTATGTCTAGTACAAAGCTTAGCCTTTTATAGGCTTCAATTGATTTCCCTAATAAATCCTAGCCATCCATCATGTATCCCAATCTCAACCCTCTCATCCATAATCTAATGAATCAAAAAGTTGCATGGTTGAACAAATAATATGAGAGTAAAAAATGGTCATAAAAAGAAATTTTTTATTGAATGATTAACTAGTGTGACCTAACATGTTCCTCTGTATTAATTTTAAATATCCCCTACTATCATAGTTTTAAGAAAAGCACCCCATATTCTTGATTATTTTTACAATTAAGTCCAATTATCAATTATCAACTATTACTTTTGTGTCAATTTCATCACTATCATCCCCATACATGTGAAGTGCCAGAACGAACCGAATGATTCGAAGATTGAGCTTTCTTTATTTTGATTCACAAAATTTATCGAAAGATAATATAAGGTTTGATTGAGGATCATTTAAATATCGAATGAAAGACGATTCTTAATCGAAATTCGGAAAGCGCTTTGAACTTTTCGAACTAATATGATCCGAGTATTAATAGAAAATTATAATTTGAGGAGGTTCGAGTAATTTATCGAACTTTAAAATTTGCTTATATTTGACTCATTTATTTTTCGAATCGAGCTCAAATCGAATTTTTAGTCGAACGAATAAGAATCGAGTTCGAACTATTTTTTCATTTTGCGGCTACATGCGCCTTCTTTCAAAAAGTAAGAAACACAATACCCTTGGTTAGGCCTTAATCAAAATAAAGGGGGATATATAGTATCACTTTATCTTTAATTCATATCAACTCTTTACGATAAAGCTGGGAGTCTTTGAATCAAATGAAATCGATTTTTTTTATTTTTTTTTCTATAAAAATAAACTTTGGATAGGATAGATGGATGAATAAAAAATTTAATATTTAATATAAAATAATATAATAAATTAAATTATTAATAATTTCATAAAATTTAAATTAAAAAAAATGCAAAAGAAAAAAGAGAAACCTTGTCTCCGGTACGGTGGACGGACCTTGGTTTTTGAACAAAACAAAACCATCAACAATTTTGCCGCTGGTTTACCGGAAAAATCATCAGAAAATTAGAGAAGAGAAAACAAGCAAGCTTTCTTCTTTCTTATAATCTCTTCTATTTATAAAGAATTAGAATACTAGTAAATTTAACTTCATAGTTACATCTTTTTCTAATTATTTCCCTTGTATTTCCTCGGTAGGGTTTTTATCGGACATTGCCCAATTTTTCCGAGCTCAAGTAGTTATGGTGGAACCTGAAATTGATAAGAAGAGAGGTAGGAATCAATGGACTTGGGCTGTTGGTGGTGCACTCATTGCAGTCTTGTTCGCTATTGCACTCACTTCCAGAACCTCTCACTTCCCTCCCACTAACAAATTCTGTAACTGTTCTCAGGTAATTTTCTTGTGTCTAGTTGTTTTGTTTCTGGAAAAATTCTGAAATTTGTGTTGGTATAATTTTCTTAGAAATGATTAAATTTCAAATGGAAGTGTGATAAATTGTTTGGGGATGATGAATTGTTAGACTTAAGTGATAGTTGGATTTTGTGTTGTATTTTCTCCAATTATAGATTAAGTGGGTTTAGCTTTGCCCAAAATATGTGTGTAGGGGTCACATAAATACAGTGGAATAGTGGAGGACTGTTGTTGCGAGTATGAGACTGTAGACCATCTTAATGAGGAAGTGTTGCATCCGTTGCTCCAGGAGCTTGTGAAAACTCCGTTTTTCCGACACTTCAAGGTAAGTGTTCCCGCTTACTTTCTCTGAATAGATAAATTTTTATGATGAAAATGTTATGGTCCCTTGAATAATCCCCTTGTTTTTGGACCTATTTTGCACTGATCCAAAGCCTATTTTTTTAATGCCCGTATTTTGATTGATTATGTCTTAAACACCTAGAATTTGACAATGACGACTCAATGTTATAGTCATTGCGTTACTTTGTGGAGGCAAGTGTTTTACGAAGATGTGGATTGCATACTAGGCCTTACTTTACTGTTGGACCTACTAACACAAATTAACTACGATTGGAAAGGTATATAATTTTCCTTGTGATCAACCGTCAATATGATTGATGACCTATTAAGTTTATCCATGTCCAATGTTGAAAGGTTGGGGCTGCTCCATGTGAACCCTTGATAGGTTCATATGAATGTTATACATAGAAAAAAACTTGAACCTAAAAACCTTTAATTTACGTCTAAAGTTCTTATATCTTTCTTTTCGTTTTTGCCTTTTCATGCCTTCTTATTGCAGCAAATGCTTGAGTGTGTTGCCTGTTGCCTGTGACTCATAAGGTTAAAATAGGCTCATAAGGTTCTGGTATTTCTGTTGCCTGTGACTCTGGTCAATATTTTCCAATGGTAGGTTAAGATTTGGTGTGATTGCCCTTTCTGGCCTGAGGATGGTATGTGCCGTTTGCGAGACTGCAGTGTATGTGAATGCCCAGAAACTGAATTCCCCGAAACATTTAAGAAGCCTTTCAGTCGTGGCCTTCCATCAGATGATATTGCATGTCAAGAGGGCATGCCCAAGTCTGTTGTTGATCGTACAATAGATACTAAACTTTCAGAGGGTGGATAGTAATAGACAATCCCTGGACAAATGATGACGAGACAGATAATGGTGATTCCTCTTATTATTGTTGTATTTTAGTCCTCTTTAATTTAGTTGTATAATTCTTCACCCCTCCCGAGTGCACATTTCCTAATTTAACACTCTGTGTACCACTTTCTAGTTATTCTTGAAAATGACAACTTTGTATTACATTTACACTATCAAATGGTAAGTTGGCCTGATTTGCTGACCAATTCTCTTATTGTGCTTCTTTCCTGGAGTGTGATAGTTTTTCTCTTTAGTAAGTTTCGGATTATATCATTGCTTTAGTTTTTAGATTACTTAGCAATTGATTGGTTTTTGTCTCTCACAGCTGAGATGACTTACGTAAATCTTCAACTGAACCCTGAACGTTATACTGGGTATACTGGTCCATCTGCTAGAAGAATATGGGATGCAATTTACACAGAGAACTGCCCCAAGTGTGAGTTACTCTCCTTAGGCATTCATGGATTATGCTATTGTTGTTTGATACCATACAGTCTTCATTTGTGTATTTATTTTGCTTCAAGTATGTTACTGAAAAACCAAAACTGCTGTAATTTATGTTGCATGGCTAAGGCTGTAAACCAGCCAAACGATTCGGGCCTCGACTCGAAAAAATACGAGCGAGGCTCGAATTCGTTAATAATATGATTCAAATCTGAGCATTAAAAATAGTTTGAATAAAAATATGAGTAGAATCTGAGTAAGGTTATATTCGACTCGTTTAATATTCAAACTACTTGAATTCTTGATTGTGATTCGATACATAATCGATTGATATATATTCGATTAGATACTCGATACATTCTTTTATAATATATACAAATTTAAATCAAATTAGGATAATTAATTATTATTATTTTATATTGTTTTAAATTTTAATTGTGATTTTATATTTGTAAAGTGTAATAGTAAATATATTTAAGGGTGTAAACGAACCGAGTCGATCTGAGTATTGAGTTGCTCAGGTTTGGTTTACAAAATTTATCGAGTATAAAATAAGGTTTGATTGAGGCTCATTTAGCTACCGAGTCGAGCACGATTTCTAATCGAGCCTGAGCAGTTTGGACTTTTCAAACAAATATGATCCCCGAGTATCAATAGAAAATTACAATTTAAGGAGTTTCGAATAATTTATCGAATTTTAAAATGTGCTCATATCTGACTCATTTATATTTCGAGTTGAG
The DNA here is from genome assembly GCA_020205615.1 of Panax quinquefolius. Taxonomy (NCBI): domain Eukaryota; kingdom Viridiplantae; phylum Streptophyta; class Magnoliopsida; order Apiales; family Araliaceae; genus Panax; species Panax quinquefolius. Next base: position 108,864,958 of record CM035165.1, read on the forward strand.
CTCGAATCAAACTTTTAGTCGAGCGAGTACGAATCGAGCCCAAACAAGCTCATTTTACAGCCTTAAATACATTTTCTCATTTCTAAGCAAAATAACAAATTCAATTTATATTTTTTTATATTATAAAACTAGTTATTATGTGGAGACTCGAATTCGAGCTTGAATTTGAAGCTCGCGAGTAGTTTGAATATAATTTGATCTGAGTCGGATCGAATTCGAGTAATAAATATTCGAGTCGAGTCGAATTCGAGTACGAATTTATCATTTCGAGTCGAATTCGTACTCGAATTCGAGCAGCTCTCTGTTCGCTTCGGTTCAACTCGTTTATAGCTTTATGCATGGCGTAGAATATGTATGTAGGTGGTAATATGTGTTTTAAGCACCAGATTTGCATAATCACCAACTTGCAAATCTTGGAACAAAAAAGTATATATTTAGTCTTAACTATTTTAGAAGGGACTGCAGTCGTCAGCTCGTTCCTTGACAGATTTGGTCGGGTGTTCATAATCTGGAGTAAAAGAATTCAAACCTTTGCATGCCGGTACCAAAAACCGGTGCCTTATCACTTGACTATTCTCCATACTTTTGGACGGTAGAATGGGGAGAGGGGGAAGGGAGAAGCAGGGCTCGAAGAAGAAGCCGAGCCATGCAAGGACGCGGGGATATAGCAAGTAAGCAGCAAGGTTCTCCCTTTAGGATTCAATAAGTATTGCATGACCGAAAACCGAAAAATTCAAAGAAGGGCGCACTGCAGGGAGGAGGGTCCTTTTAAGTAGATGACTCGGAGCGAGTGGTTAGCCGGTCCCTTTCAATCAAATTTTTTTCAAATAGGAAGATAAGAAAGGATCAGGTACAATCAGATGATCCTCCTTCAAGAAATTTGGAGTTTGCGGTTCAGCTAATTCGGGAGTTTTAGACTAGCTCTGGTATCCCTCAAGCATTTGTTTAATATCTTAAATATGGTGGTTGCTTGTTTGATTATGAAGTTGCCTTCACCTAGCTGTTATAAGGTGGCCTCCTCGGCACTTCTCTAAATTTTCCTGTTAATCTTATCTGGTAGCTAATAAGAAAATCTTAATCACTTGAAGGAAAAAGGTGACAGAAAAGGATATATGACATTATAATGTAGCTTTCTTGTACTTTGAGCTTCCTAAGTTGGAAAAATCTCTCCACTTTTTATTTATTTATAAATATAACTCTAGTGAATTTAGGAAATGAAGATTGAAAGATGAATCTGATAATGAGGATCATAGATTCACTAAATTCTAGAACTTGGTGATGCGATGGGTATGGGAGATTACAAGGTTAAAGAGGAATAATAGGAGGGGAGGAGATTGAAAGATTAAGAGAGCTTTCTCATGATAGATATTCAATTTGGAAGGTCTTAACCTTTCAACTATTCAATGGACAAATATATTGCAGAGAATAAACACATCAAGTCTGCTGAGTCCTGAGTTCAAACTTCAAATGCCAACATAGCTTTGGATAAGCAATCCAACTGACTAACACATCTTCTATGAATGTTGATTATGACTGTTGTTCACATATTCATATGATTCATATTACTCAAATGTGTGAAAATTCCTAATGAATTACCCATGCACTGGCAATTCCTTTATTCATAATCTACATTTTCTGCAGATCCATCTGAAGAGTTTTGCCAGGAGAAAAAAATATTGTACAAATTGATATCCGGTCTGCACTCCTCGATATCAATTCACATAGCTGCTGATTATCTACTTGATGAAGCGACACACTTGGTACTGTTTCTAGCTCATGACCATAACATGTCTGGGAAATTTTCCTCCATTACACTTGCATATCCGCATTGACAACTGTGCCAACTTGGTTCTGTTAGTGAGCTAGTTTATGAATAGTTTTTTCACAAAACTATCATTGTTTAGGAGTTTTGATAATTACATATGATAATATTGTTGACATCTCTCCATCACATAATCGTCGGCTCACTTGAGTCATTGGTGGTCTAAGATCAATATTTGGTATAGCTGTATAGAACAATTCTGTCCCATCCGGGTGAAACTTAAATAAACTACTTTAATATACTCTATATTTTACTGATAAGATTTTTCTCTTTTTCTGTTCACCTCTCTTCCAGTGGGGTCAAAATTTGACATTGATGTATGACCGTGTCCTAAGACATCCAGATCGTGTTGGAAGCTTGTACTTCACCTTTCTCTTTGTTCTACGAGCTGTGACAAAAGTAAGCGAGAACTTAAAATCTTGTACTTCTCTTGTCTTGATGGCTATTCAACTTGATATGTTTCTCTTCTGGGTGCTTTTTTAGGCTTCAGATTACTTGGAGCAGGCTGATTATGAAACTGGTAACACTGAGGAGGACCTGAAAACACAGTTATTGATGAAGGGACTACTCTATAATGCCAAATTGCAAGCTGCATGTCCGCTCCCATTTGATGAAGCAAAGTTATGGAAAGGCCAAAGTGGACCCGAACTGAAGCAGCAAATTCAGAGACAATTCAGAAACATTAGGTTATCTCAGTATCCTCTTTACTCATACAGATTTCCATCATGCATATCTCTCCTAGTTAATGAAGATAATATTCGTGCATTTTTTCCCCTACCGTTTTTTTCTTTTATCTTGCCATTTCATTTTATTCTACAATAAAATCTGTGCTGCAAGAACTTTTATAACACTCTTCGTTTTTTTCTAGTCATCATTTACCTGAAAAAGAGGACGTGGCATCTAAGGCTTGAATTTGGTTAGGTGTTTTATATAAAATGATTCTATATTTGAAGTGGTTACCCTATCCTAAGCAGTAACATTCACGAGGAGGAACTTTTTTCTTGGGGGTCTTTTTTCAGAAAACCTACTATTTTTGTTCTAATTGTACTTCCTCTGCGCATTATCATTTTCTTCTTAATGTTCAATGCTATTTGAGAAGACTATTGTGGTGGCAATGATCTTACTATTCTTGAATTCACATGACATTGCAGTGCATTGATGGACTGTGTGGGATGTGAGAAGTGTCGTCTTTGGGGAAAGCTTCAGGTTCTGGGTCTTGGCGCTGCATTGATAATTCTCTTCTCTGTTGATAGGCAAGACCGCTTGGGTCAGACTGTAAGTTTCTTTTACCTTGATTTTTATGATATTAAAAAAATCTGACTAAATTGTTAGTTTTTATTTTATTTTTTTCTTACTGAAACTTCACATGTTTACCTATGTATCTTTGGCATTCTGGTGGAAAAAACTAAACAACTCGAATGAACTCTCTGCTAATGGACAGAAAACAAGCTTATTTCGATACTCAAGTTTCTGACATGTCAATATTTTATTTTATTTTTTCTTCCTTAATTTTTTGGATAAGTGGACAAAACATTGTCTAAGTAGTTACATCAAGATGGTCTCGCCAAATACTTCATCGTAGTCGGTGTTATTTGTAAAATGCAAGTACACAAATCCCCAAGCTCGTAACTATATATTGTTAACTTTATTTTATGTTCTCTTTCTTTCGTTAAACTTTATTGATACTAGTTATCCAATGTCGGTGGTGAAACCCATTTGGTTACAATTGTTTGTTTTCTCTTTTCTTACATCAACGTTATTCACCTGTTGACTGTTGTATACACGATTTGTTGTGCTTGGGGATTCCATCAGTTGACTTTATTAGGACTTATTATATGCATTGGTGTTTCAGCTGCAGTTGCAACACAATGAAGTGATTGCTTTGATGAACCTACTTAATCGGCTCTCTGAATCAGTTAAGTTTGTCCACGAGATGGGGCCTGCAGTTTAGAAAACTGTAGGACGACGGATTCCTGCACTTGGTACTCGACCTAGACAATGGCAAAAGATATGTGAATTTATAACTGGACACAAGTGATAGGTTCTGGAATCATTCTACTTAAGCACCAGGATACCGCTTTGAGCTGATGACATGAGACTAAAGTTTTTAGGTATTTAGTGTATTATATCATCCAAGAATATAGGTCAAGAAACTGCATGCAGCCACCCTCTCTGAGCAAAGTACACAGTTAATGCATGTTCATTGCAAAATTTTTGATAAACAAGAGAGTTGGAAAATGTAGAATGCATGTTCGGAGAGAACTTTTGATATACAAGAGAGTAAAATGTAATAACAATGTAATAGTGTTCATATGAATGCAGTTTATGTATTATTATGAACTATGTCATCAGCACTTTTTATTTCGTAGTAACCCTTGAACAAACAAGTCCAGGTAAAAAAAGGTTAAAACTTGGACCATTTGTATAATGTTGATCTTATTTATATACTATTGATCTCAAGTTTATGTCAAGTGCAACAAATATAAATGGAAATTTAGTATTATATAACATTAACATGAAAGAATAAACTAGATTAGATTAAATAAGAAATGAACAAATAAACTCAGTAAGAGTTAAATAGCAATTCATGAACTTGTGCCTTGTTGAGCTGTACAATCTTCGATTATTTGAGCAGAGCTCAACAATTTTTGAACCTGAAATGGCTTGCAACATTTGTTACAAATTTGATTAATTCCCAACTCTGCCCGTCCATGAGACTAATTGAGTTTTGTTTTGACAAATTATTTGATATTAGTTAAGGTGGCATATCTTCAATATATTTATCGAAGAAAAGACTCCCACTAAATAAAAGAATTAAAGAAGAAAGTTGGAACAAACGGGCAATCTAAAAGCATCTAAGCGAAAAATAAAACAAAAATGTAAAAAGGAAAAGAAAGGGGAAGTATGTCATTCAACTAAATTTTAAACATTTCACAAGTGGTATGTGTAACCATATGTGATAATCTAGCAGTAACTTAGACCACACCAGGCCACTCTGATGTATAATAATATATATACATTAATGCGACTTTAGTACCAATACTAACAACAAACTTTACAAAATCCTACACATTTGCTCCCCATCCATCTCTATAAGCATCATATGCTTTCTATGTGGCACCAAGAATTTCCGTAAACAAGAAAGCACCACGTCATCCACAAGGCAAATCACAGGGCAGCGGCAGCAGCAGATGAACACTACTGCTTTTGTTATAGCTGATGTAATGCAAAGTCAGGATCAGAGAGAAAACTACCCATTCCACTGCCAAATGCATACGATGCAAATTTTAACAGAGTACCCCAAAATGTGAACACAGTGCCACAATCAATACAGTCAATAGAACAGTAGGTTTCTAGAAATGTTACAACTTTTATACTGCCTTTAACCTGACTGTAATGTAGCCTAAGCAAAAAAGAGACCTCAGTAGCCATAATCCAGATAGTCAGAGGGATCTTGCACAAAAAAATAAGCTAACAAGGGATACTCGGCAATTGCAATAATCAGGGCCATTGATATTTCTTATATATAGTAGATTATCACATATACTGATATAAAATCATATCTCACTCCATGGATTGTTTGATCTAAAAGGGGAATGGATCCTCTATAACTTTGTATGCAAGGAGTTATTTATTGGTTTTTTCTAGTCAACTTTTGGAAACCAAAACTATTGTGCCCGAATGGTTTGTAAAAGTGAGAATTGCTGACCCGCCTTGTAGCTTTTCATATTTCAAATATGATTGAGAAGGAAATGTTGACCCATTGGCAGCTTTTATTATTTTAACTGCAGAGAAATGGTGATAATAGTCTTACATTGAAATTGACGCCTAGCGGGATTTCTTCAGCCGTTTGGAAGGCCTCGTAGTTTCTTTCCTTGATTCATCAGGAACCTTGATGTCTATATACGGCTGCAATAATTTTTGAAAAACCAATATAAATGTCATCATTTTGAAAACGAAGGAATAAAACATAAAGCCTTGGAACTCTTAATGTAACAGCAGGTTGGCATTAAGCAGACTAACAACTACTTGGAGTGTTGGTTTGGATTTTAGATAAGTTCATGATTAGCAAGAATGATAAGGGAGAGTCAAGATCATTCAATCTTGAGATAGATTTAAACATGAATGGTCCAATATAACTTTGGCGAATCTTCGTATCCCTTCTTAGTCACTAGCCTACTAACAGCTGATTTTTCCAGTAATGAAGCCCCAGACTCCTAAAGACATTAAATAAATTTTAGAAGATTTAATTTCTAAACATTAGCAATCATTTTATGCACGTCTTCCTGTTGAACATTGTCATGCATAAGCGTGTGATGTGTCTGTTTATACATGTGTGTGTGCGAGTATGTGCACAAGGGAGTGTAGCCAGTATTTAAAGAGCACAGTTGCATATGAAACAAAGGGTAAAATTTCTAACCTCTTCACATTTTCTTTGGAGTTCGAAAAGTTCTTGACCGTATGTAAGGCACTCTGCATGGTAAACAGCAGCTAAATCTTTTATCAAGGCCTTCCTTCTGATGATACCGATCACTTCAAACAAACCAAGAGAAAAAAATGTAAAGTTTGAGTTTTGACAAAGAAAAACTAGAAAAGTTTGAGTTGTGACAAAGAAAAACTAGGCTTTATCGTAAGTTTCTTCCTTTAAGAAAGATTACTTTTTTATCCTCCTGTCCCTAATATTTAGCAGAAGAAGTTATCACCAGGTAAAAGTTAATCTTGGTTAGTCATCACTTAGTAGTATCAATCCAGTGAACAAAGTAACTGATAACTTTCATTTCAATTTAACAATCTGAAGGAATTGTTTTCCAACTTTCAGGTTACTACTAATAGTTTAGAGAAGGGAATTGAAATTCCCATGAGTGAAAGTGTTAGTTCCAGATCTTCTCTCACAACCATGTGGATCTCACATACTATTCATGTTAGGAGGAGCTTGTGAAACTATCATTTTTACTTATGAAAATAACAACTCCCTATAGAGAAAAGTGTTTTTCCATTATGTACAATAGTTTATAGCATACATGGAAAGAATGTCTAATTGATAGATAGTATGGATTAAAACCAAAAGCACATCTATCTTATTGTGGTAACACCATGCCCTCATTTATTTAATGCAAGGACACTGTGTATACTATGTGTTGAGCCTCTAAAAATCTAATTCAAGAAATCCTTTTAACTAGTGTTGGGGTGTGATTATTTGAATTTATTTTGACAGTTGGAGAGTCCTCATTAAAGTAAGATTGTGTTTTCTTATTTAGTGAGATAAGGAGGTTTAATTTGGGAATGAATCTATCAACCATTAATTGTAGTTATAAAGTGATTCTACAAAGGATTTCTACTCCTGATTATATTCTGGTGGACATGACAGCTATAAATACAGCAATAAGCAATGGTTTAGGGGAGACAGAACACAAGAGCATATGATACAAATAAAACTTTGTACTCTCCATATTATTATAGTGGATTTCTTTCTCTCCGTGATTTTTTTTCAATTGGGTTTTCATGTAAATTCTTGTGTTCATATTTTATATCTCTTTGTTTATGTTTATGTGAGTGTATTTCGTGAGTTTAATTTCACAACAATACAATCAACTTGTTAGTGCGATTTTGGCCTGCTGTTTTGGTGATTTCGTCAGGCGTACAAAATTTGGCGTTAACATTGGCGCCGTCTGTGAGAACGTTTATTCTAATATTGAATTAAAATCACCGATTTACGAAGAAGCAGAGATCCTACGCATAAAAGATAAATGACTCTTTTTTCAATTTGCAAAATCTAGTCGAGGAGAGATAACGGTGGAGGTGGAGGGTCTAAATATATTTGTTGAGGTTACTGGTGAAAGAGTACTTCGGATATGGAGGCTACTGGTGGGAGAGTACTTCGGATATGGAGGCTATTGGTGGGAGAGCACTTCGGATATGGAGGCTACTCGTAGGAGAGCACTTCGGATGTGGATGCTACTGGTGGGAGAGCACTTCGGATATGGGAGCTACTAGTGGGGGAGTACTTCGGACATGGGAACTACTGGTGGGAGAGTACATCGGATATGGAGGCTACTGGTGGGAGAGTATTTCGGATATGGAGGTTGCTGGTGGAAGAGTATTTCGAATATTGAGGATACTAGTGAGAGAGTACTTCGGACATGAAGGCTATTGGTGGGAGAGTACTTCGGATATGGAGGTTGGTATCTGTTCGGTGCTGTGTATATTAGATTCAGACTTTCTCTTATGTTCGAGCTGAGTTGACTGGGGGGCAAGATCTACAAGCTTGGTAAAACATCGGCGGTCCGAGTTGTTCACTTATAACACTTTGAGCAACAACAACACACTTTGGATAATTACAGTACATTTCGGATTACGTCATATCAGCTTCATTCTGGCTTCAGCTATCTACTTTGGTGTTTTTGGAGGTTCGGTGGTGTGTGTTCAGCCTTTGGGCGAACAATTATTTTATGTTCGGAGATATGTTCAGCCTTTGTGCGAATTTTGGTATTTTTGGAGGCTCGGTGGTGTGTGTTCTCATTCATTCATTCATTAACATTTATTCATGAACTTTATAATTGGTATTCGGTTGGATGTTCAGTTCTTTAGAACGAAATTTATTGGTGTTCGGTTGGATGTTCAGTTCTTTGGAACAAAATTTATTATTTATTGGTGTTTGGTGGGTTATTTATCTATCTTCGGTTGTAATAAGGTTGGCTCGATTATCTATATATTCAGTTGTGATAAGGTTGGTTCGGTTGGTTCTTTATATCTTCGGTAGTAATAAGAGCAATTGTTTATCTATCATAGGAGTGAACAAGAGGAGCGAGACGGTGATAATGTGAGTTAAAAAATTTCGTTCGGTGTATGGAGTTCGGGTGTGATAGTTCGTCTTCGGCAGATATGAATTTTTGGTTGGTATAAATTTGTATACTCTCTTATTTTAAGCTCCTTATAAATAAAAGACAGGGGGGCAATGTTGGGGTGTGATTATTTGGATTTATTTTGACAGTGGGAGAGTCCTCATTAAAGTAAGTTTGTGTTTCCTTATTTAGTGGGATAAGGAGGTTTAATTTGGGAACGAATCTATCAACCATTAATTGTAGTTATTAGGTGATTCTACAAAGGATTTCTACTCCTGATTGGATTCTGATGGACATGACAGCTAAAAATACAGCAATAAGCAATGGTTTAGGGGAGACAGGACACAAGAGCATATGATACAAATAAACACTTTGTACTCTCCATATTATTATAGTGGATTTCTCTCTCTTTCCGTGGTTTTTTTCCAATTGAATTTTCACGTAAATTCTTGTGTTCATATTTTATATCTTTTTGTTTAAACATGTGAGTGTATTTCGTGAGTTTAATTTCACAACAATACAATCAACTTATTAACGCGATTTTGGCCTGCTGTTTTGGTTATTTCGTTATGCGTACAAAATTTAACGTTAACAACTAGCATCCAAGAAACTGCCCCACACGTCACCTGCCCACCCAAGTTAAATATATAGCAGTTAACAATCTACTCTTCTATCTTACGTAAACTCAAATGCAAAAATTTTAAGAAAAATTTATGGCATTACGCTTGCACTGTTTTCAAAATCAAAAGATTCATAAATCATAATCTCATTGAAGATAGCTCTATGCCCACTGGCCACTGCATTACTTACAAGCAAAAGAAGGAAATATAGGATTTTTCCCATGGGACAATTATTGTTATTAGCAAACCAAGCCCTAAATTTCTCACCAAAAGACTGAAACTTAAATTTAATACCAAACACATAAGTAAAAGAATACTGAGAAAATTATGATCTTTTTTAGATAGAACATATACAGTTTACACTAGATACATAAGCCATCAAATTTCTTGATTTAGGGGAAGTAAAAAATAATAAAAAAACTCTTAACAACTTTACCCCAAGGCCCCAAAAAATTAATAATTTGAAGTTATAATTAAAAAGGGTATTTGCAATAACTTTAGCTATATGGGCAGAAAGACAAACTAACTTCGGCTGGGATCGAATCGAGGAGGTGGTGGTGTTTCAGGCGGAGGAGAAGGCGGGTTGTCAATGGGTGCGGACGGCGGTTGGGGAGGCTCGTCACATGATGCCGGCAGTGGCAGAGATGCCGGCGGAGGGTTGTCCTGCACTTCACCCATTATTTTGTGACTTCTCTTTCTCTCTCTTCTGCGAAAAACAAAAAATAATGTGGGGTCCCTTAAATTATTTATGTAGGGAAATATAAAGAAAGGAAAAAATACTCCCAATTCACAGTGGTATTTTCGTCATTTGACCTCCTCCCTCAATTTCTGAAGTCTTAAACCCTGCCCGCTTCCTTTATCACTCTTTTTAGGGTTTTAGGGAAGTGAAGCAGAAGGTACATATCACCATACCAGGGTTTCAGACTTTCAGTGTGTGATTCTAGTGTGTGAAATTATGAGTCTTGTAGCGGGTTCATATGAAAGATTCATTTGGGGATTCAAGCTCAAAAAGTTAAAACACTCGAGCGAAACTCTAACCCTAACTCCACTCTTTTCCTTCCCTTCCCACCTCTCCCCAATCAAATCCGTTGCCATTTCTGGCTCCGCCGCCGTATCCGGCGGTTCGGATGACACAATCAAGATCTACGACCTCTCCACCTCCTCCGAAATCGGTTCCCTCACTGACCCCACCTCCACCGTCACCGCCCTTTCATTTATTTCTCTCTCCTCCTCCTTCCCCCGTAACCTACTCTCCGCCTTCGACGACGGCTCCGTTTCTATATATGATGCCGACCCTTTCGTCCACCTCAAAACTCTGACTGTCCACAAAAAAGGGGTAAATGATATGTCTGTGCACCCGTCTGGGACGTTAGCGCTGACGGTGGGGAGAGATTCGTGTTTGGGGATGGTTAATTTGGTGAGAGGAAGGCGGAGTTTTTATTGTAGGTTGGGGAAGGAAGCTTCCATTGTGAAATTCGATTCTACTGGGGATAAGTTCTTTATGGTTATGGATGAAAAGGTTTCAGTTCATGAGTCGGAGGATGCCCGGTTGGTTTTGGAATTGAATAATCAAAAACGGGTTCTTTGCGTGGCACCTGGGAATGTCAGTTTCTTGTTCTTATCTATCTGTGTGTGTTTAAGTTGTATTGATTAGTATAAATGATTGCTAATATGTGAAGGTTGTTCATGAAACTTAAATCCCACCTCTTGCCGAAGCATGTTATAAGGTGATCGGATCACCTTATTCAAATGTGATAGAATTGAGTAATTGTTGCTACCTGCTTGTATTGTCAATTTAATATTTTGATAGTTGAATTGAGTGCTTTAATGTTGTCGCAGATGTGTGAAAGTTGTTTATGTAACTTTAAAGAATTCTTGCAGCTTAACCTTATTCTGCTTCTTGTTGGTGTCAACTGTAGAATTTGACTAGTGAATTATTGAATAACCTGCATCTGACTTGCCTAGGAAGATAAAAGAAGAGATGAGGGTGTGGGGGGAAGATACAAATTATAGGGTTTGGAGAAGTCAGTCAATTGATCTTTAGTTTAAATAAATATAATTTCTCCCGTTTAATCAAATATAGCTTCTGATTCTGAATTTTTCATGCCAGTACTATAGTGCTCAAAGCTTAAAACTTGTCAGTTGTCACTTAGGCAAGCAAACTTCTTTATATGGATATAGCAGACAAAAAATACTGAATTTCAAGCTTTTCTAGGGCAAGCTTTTCACTTCTTTTATTATTATTATTATTATTATTATTTTCTTTTTGAAATGTTCAAGTTTTTAAATTTGATTTTCTGAAATATACTCAAAATTGTATCAGAATGGAATTCTTTTTACTGGTGGAGAGGATAAAAATATTACAGCATGGGACACAGCCAGTGGCAAGGTAGCATATTGCATTGAGGATGCACATTCAGCACGTGTGAAAGGTATTGTCGTGCTCTCTAAGAGTGATGGTGCTACTGATGAGGATCCATACATTGTAGCATCAGCATCATCCGATGGGATTGTACGTGTCTGGGATGTGCGTATGGCTGGTAATGAGAAGACATGTCCACTAGCTGAGGCTAATACGAAATCAAGGCTGACGTGTCTTGCTGGATCCTCTCTCAAATGTGAGTGTTGAGTTTTTTTGACTTAAATGTATTTATTTTCCTTGTCATATCCAAGTGGCAAATGCTTTGGGTTGTTTCATGATTTTTTATCTTCCTTAAAACTTTAATTTATATATAGTTATCTTACAAATAATCTACGTTTATATTTATGGTTGGCAAGGTGTTTCTACTAAATTACTGAATTTCGAGGAGGTGGTGTATAATAAAATACAGTAGGGAATTTTATTGAAAGAAAAGCTGAAAATTTTAGGTCCGGATCAGGATTCCAAAATGGGGGACGTGTGATGTAAACAGTTTGTTGAATTCATATCTCTCAGATAACATCATATACAAATTTTATGATCTTGCATCCATTGATGGTTTCAAATTTAGAGTATCATCTGATATTTATTTGTCCACAACATACATTCTTAATTTATTTATTTTTATGTATTTATTTATTTTGATAAGCGTATTAATATCATTTTTCTTCTTTTATCTTCCAGCTTTCAAAAGACCCCAGGTTGGAAAGATCGATGCGGATGAAGATGAAGGTGCGAACGCAGCAGGACACTAACATGCTTCATGGGGAGGCCTTTTTTATTTTAGGAAACGAGAGTATTGTGATAAAAATAGTAAAATATACTTTTTTCCGATTGTTCATCAATTGGTTCAAAATTCAACTATTAGATAGATCTGTTTGTACCGTCAAAAAAAAATATCTGTTAGTACTTTGAGTATTTCTATGATAGGCGTACTATGTATTTCTTCACGCAAATGTGGCAAGAATTTTTTTAGTTAAGTTGAATTTATGTACCGTAGTTGAGTTTATGTATCAGTTATTTAATGGAAATTTCTTCAATTCAATTCTGTTCCTTCTCTGTTTGAAGAGTTTCCTCTTTTGATCCTGGTGACAATAACATCATTTTTCTTATATATCTCTTATTCCAGTTAGGATTATTCTCAGGACTGAAAATAATGATTATTTCTATAAGAAAGATCCTGGCATGGACACCAATCATAATTGGTACTACTGATATATTTCTATAGTAGCCTTTTTATCTAGTATTATATAACATCCTTTCTGATATATTAGAATAGATGAGAGCATTTTTATCTTCCCACTGATTAGTTGCTGTTGTAAGCTCTAGTTCTTACGTGCTCTTGATCCATCCAATATTTATATATTCTACGACAGTGGGTGCTCTCCGACTTGCATATTTATGCTTCCTAGTTTAGAAACAGAAAGAGCCAAAGCAGTATGAGTATTTGCGTCAAGTTGTATGTGGTAGATTTCACATTGATGAGGCGTATTGATTGCGGTTGTGAGCTTTCTCGGCTTTTGGTCGTGTTTCCTTCACCTCCTTGCAACAAGTTTTGTGGGAATGCTTAAAAACCTATTGGCTACTTGTCCTTTCCTTTTGACAGGGCCAAATGGTAAGATATACCATTTGGCCATTTGGCCCTGTCACGTAAGAAGGATGGCTTAAACCTTTGAAATCTCTGGAACAGCAACTCTGACAACATCTCTAAAAATCTAAGAACTATCTTGTTCACGTCCTCCTTTGAAATCTCTAGAACAGCAACTCTGACAACATCTCTAAAAATCTAAGAACTATTTTGTTCACGTCCTTTCCCTGATAGGAAATCAACATGAACCATAGCCTTTAGACAGACTATTTTCTCACAGCTAGATCATGCTCATGACAAACTCTGAGACTAGTCTTATAACCAGTATAAGATTTTGGATTCTAACTCAAACCGTTTCTCTTGTCAATGCACCTTCACTAGTCATACAAATGTGACCAAGTAAAATCCAATTTCTCAACATACCTCCTGTACTGTGTCACTAGAATAGTTTCCTTATTTTCTCTTCATGACCTCCTTAGTTTCCAGTTCTAGATTTCTTAAGATGCTATATATATCAACTGACTGCGGATGAGACTGATCAGCAACTCAAAACTCGTGAACCTTCCCGTTTATTTCTAGCCAACTACAGCCAGGGGTTTTCTTCAATCCCCTATCTCTTAGAAAAGTCCGCATTCTAGACACTCCATCCCATTTTCCAGCCGCAGCATATATATTGGACAGTAAGATGTAATTACCGGCATTTCTTGGTTCCATAGTTATGAGCCTCTCAGCTGCAAACTCTGCTAATTTCATGTCAGGGTGCAATTTACAAGCGCTCAACAATGGGCCCCACACACGAGCGTCTGGATTTACTGGCATAGACTTTATAAGCTCTGAAGCTTCTTTCATCTGCCCAGCTCGACCAAGAAGGTCTACCATACAGGCATAGTGTTCCTGGTTAGGTTGGCATCTATACCTCTCAGTCATCTCCTTGAAACACTCCCATCCTTCTTTTACAGAACCAGAATTAACGCAAACTGTCAATACACTAAGAAAGGTAACTTGATCTGGCTTCAAACTTGTATGCTTCAATCGATTGTACATTTCAAAACATTGAAGCCAATCCCCATGCTTAGAATACGCATTGATCATAGAGTTCCAGGCTATTACATCTTTGTAATTGAATTCCTCTCATCGAATAGCTTTCGTGCCATCTCTATGCATCCACATTTAGCATAACTTGTAAGAAATGCTGTATTCATAGATTGGAATGAAGTTAGACCATATTTTGTTGCATATCCATGAAGGTACTTCACTTGTTCTAATGCCCCTATACTCACACAAGCAGGCAAGACGTTAATCACTGTTATGAAATCAATTCTGTATCCATCCAGTTTCATCTTGCTGAAGAGAGACAAAGCATCATAAAATTGATCATGGCTTACAAATCCTCTAATTATTGAACTCCATGAAACCACGGTATTGTTTGTCACCGAATCAAAAACCTTTCTTGCACTTACTAAACAACCACATTTGCAGTACATGTCAATGAGAGAATTATGAACAGATACTTGATAATCTAACCCATTCCTAATTATGTGAGCATGCATTTCTTTACCTTGCTCAAGAGACTTCAACTCTGCAATCGATGAAATACCTGCGAGTGCAGTAAACAAGTCAGCTCTAACCCCAGATCTTGACATTACCATTAAGAGTTCCAGGGACTCTTTTGGGCATCCGTTGTAAGAATATGCTGATACCATCAGATTCCACACGACGCAATCCCTTTCAGGCATTTTGTCAAATAACAATCTCGCATCCTCCAAACTACCCAATTTAGAGTACATTGTAAGCAAAGCAGTATTCACAGCCAAATCTTCACTCAAGTTGCTCATATAAACCACGCAATGAAGTATTCTTCCCACTTCCAATGATGTCAAATCAAAGCTCGCTCTCAACAGATTAATAACAGTGACCGAGTTGGGTCCAATTCTTTCCATTTTCATTCTCTCAAATATCTGAAAACACTTCTTAGGATCAGCATTCTTATAGGCCTCAAAAATCAATGCATTCCAAAAATCAACACGAACAGGCTTTTTCTCAATCGCCTCACAGACATTACCAGAGTCATTAATCACCTTATTCATCTCTAATACAACACTACCCACCAACTCATATAAATCAAATCCAAGTTTTATCACATGTACATGAATCTTTTCCAAATTTCCAACATCTAAGAGCTCAAAACATGACTTCAACACAAAAGGGTAAGTATTTTCATCTGGGTACATAGATTTCATGACCATTTCTTGGTAAACAAAAAGGGTATTCTTGAAATCACCAAACTCGTAAAGATTATAAATGAATGAGTTGTAAATTGTTGGGTTTGGGTTGGTAAAAGAGTAGAAAACTTGTTGGGATAGATAGAAGAGGCCAAGATTGGCATAATTTTGAATGAGTTTGGAAGAAAGTGTTGGGTTTTGGTGGAGGCCATGGAGGATGAACCTGGCATGGATTTGCTGGAGGTGATTTGGGTTGTTGCAGAGGTCTAGGAGAGAGAAGAAAGAATTGGAAGGTTGAGTTTGAGTGGTGGAGATGAACTAGGATTTTGGAGGGAAAATGTGGATCAAATGTCTTAACCGGTCAGTGTGAAGCATATTAGTTTGAAAAGATACAAAATTTGATATTTTTCCACTCAACTTTTACAGCACATATTTTGATGAAGAAATTTTAGAGCCCAACTTCAGTTGTCCAAATGTTCTTGTTAGAGTGATGAAGTGTCGCTTAACAATTACTCCCAATGTTTCTTAATATATTAAGTCTTTTTTAGAGTTGTGCACAATCATTTAAGGAAAGAAAATGATTGTATAGCATTGAATATAATATTAATTGTCTATAATGCTCTTGTATTGAAAAAACAATGTTATTTATTGGTCAAAAATAGTGACAGACCCAAAGTTATATTTAATTCTAGGAGTAATATTGGAAACTAAGCAATTAATACTTACTTGAAATTATCAAATGATTTATATTAAAGAATAAAAACACTTCTCTAAAACGACTTATATTAAAAAAACGGATGGAGTACATAATAATATTAGTTAATATATATTCGTTCTAATAGTGCTAATTTTTTTTACTTTGTCAATATCAATAGTCTTTTGAACAACGTAATGTTTATATGTACCTATAAAAAATTGAAAGAAAAATTAATACAACAATAAGCAGGTCATTTAAATATTTTCTCCTTTCTCATCTCTATTTCTAAACATGACATATATAGTATATCCTCCTTATTTACTAAAGTATTTAATTACGTATTTACCTATATATTGGTAATTTTTTCCTCCTTATGCTAATATAATATCTTTAGGCCTTAGCACACAACCAAACCAAATGGACAAAAAACATTTTGCATGTTTTATATATATGTGGATTATCTGTATGGTACACTGCATGTACTGTAGTATATATAATTCGGTTAACAACCAACGTTTGACGCAATATTCTTCATATCAAAAATAATTATAATTTAATGGATTGTAATATATTGTTGTCTTTTAATTAACGTGTCTACTGATCATTAGCAAAATACATGCATACCTTAAGAAGATCCTTATTTTGTCGTATGTTTCTTTAAATAACTTACTTTTTAGGCACTCTTCTAACAGATTCAATGTATATATAATCGCTAGCTTTTCTTCATATATATATATATATATATATATACTGATTGTTAGCTAGTGTTGTTGTCTAGGAATCAAATATCGAATGGAATTATGAGAATATATATGCTTCTCTAGTTGAAGGATATTTTTTCTGACTTAGCATTAGTGATTTTTCTTTACCAATTAAATTCCCATGTACCTATAGGTGACAATATTGTTGGAAATTAAGTTAGCGCAAATTAAATAAAAAATAAAGAGAGAAAAGCACTAAAATGTCTAACATTAAATTTTTTTTTAAAAAGAATTCCGGATCAAACTCTAAATATTCACTATATCTAGGTTTACAATAATCTTTCTTAAATTTTACGCATTAAAACTTGAAGTTGCACAACTTTATAATTTCTACAGAACAACTTCTTATATGGAATAAAACTGCAAAACCCTCACTCTCGGATACAATTTTTTTGCACGGAATATAAAATTTACAAAACTATCTCTTTCACACAAACACAAAACTCGATCACTAATACTACATGACTTCTGATACTCCAAAATAATACTTATTAAAAATAATATTCATTCTCATAATAGGATAGGATGATACCTTCCTTAAATAGACATGATCATGAGGCTGATGGAACAAAACTTTAAAAAGGCCTGTGGTTTAAGCTTTTTCATCAGATCTTGCTGATTATTTTAAGATGCATATATGTTTTCCTCCTCAGCATTATTCAGTAGGTTAGGTGGTGCTTATAATCTCTGTTTGGTTTTCTTTAATTTGGACTGGACCACAGACACCCTAACTAGATCTTCTCCTTTAATTTCTCTTTCATAATTGATTTGGTAAGAAAAGTAGACAAAAGGAGAGAATTAAGTGTCATCCCCTTTGTGTTTGATTGATATCGAATGAGGAGAAAAAAAGAAAAGTAAAATAATGATAAGAAAATTGTGTCGACTTTTTTTTTTCTAAATTAAAATAATATATCTTATGATTTTATATTACGAATTAAGTAAATAATTAATTATAGGGCTATATGTATATACACAGTTGTGTATTACACACAGTAGGACTATGATGACAGATTTTTTGAAATTATATAGAATTCAGAACTCGTCGCTTATATGTGTAATGGCTATGATAACGTATAAACCATCGCCATGAAATTTTCATCAGATAATATAATCTTTCAATTGTGTATACATATATTTTTCCCATAATTATATTTGGAAGTAAAATGAGTTAAGCCCCCCACTCCCAATCCCAACCCCAACCCCCACCCCCACCCCCCACCCCCCACCCCCCAACAAAGAAAGAGAAGTCACTTTTCGATTGATCATGAGCTTAATTACCTCTGGCAAATTAATGATAATCACGGTCTTTGTTTTCGCCTACCAAGTAAAGATGAGATGAAAAAGGTTGACAGCAGGCTCTGTCTCCTTTCAAAATTATATATATATATATATATATATATATATATATATATATAATATTTCTTTGTATATTTTAGAAGTAAAAATATATTTTAATTTTAATTTATAAAATCGCATAAAATTCCTAACATAACATTACTTTTATTTTGTTTGATTAAATATCATCCTGCTAACATTATTATATTTCTAACTTTAGCTAATGTTAAGGATATCTTAAAAATATACTCCTCCTTTTCAAAAAAAATAAACAATTAAACATTAACTAATTATATTTATTTATATATAGTAAACATGGAAAAAAATTAGATTATTAATATTTACAAATTTTATAAATAAAACTATTTTTAAGTAATAGAAGAGGTAAGGATCAGCTATTCATTTTCTTCACCTGCCCCCAGTGGCGAAGCCAGGATCAATTCATAGTGGGGTCAATAATTAGAGTATCAAACAATAAATCAAGATTGATAATTATAGTAGTAAAAAGCGACTCAAATATATAACCAAAAAAATATAATATGTCATTGTTATAGCTATCAAGCTTATCCACAAAAATAACTAGTAGAATATAATAATTACAATTGTCCTCTGCGCGTTTTCATTCGTTGAAATCGTTGCATAATACTTTCATTGTCAATGCAATCAAATACATCCTTCTCGATGTATGTAATCAAGCAATCATTCATCAGTTGATCTGCCATAGAATTGCGCAACCTACTCTTTATTATCTTCATCGCAGAAAAAGCTCTTTCAACAGTAGCAGTCGCAACAGGTAAGATTAATGCCAACTTTAGAAGTCGATATACCAAAGAAAATACAATATGTTTCTTCGTACCTACGAGCTTTCTTGCAAGACCACTAATCCTCGAACTTCCAAAACTCTTGATTTGTCCGCATATCGAAATGTAATTATCTAGTTGACTATCAAGTTTCATAAGATCCATTGGAGAAAAGTCATTTGAATAAATTCTAGCGAGATGAATCAGTTTGTCCTTATCAAAACTAGCAAAACAATCACTAGGATTTAAGCATGACAATCGATAAAAACAAGTCAAGATTGCTTGCTCAGCAGTAAACGATCATTTAATTCTTGAAGTTGCCAATCCAAAACAGTACAAAATATCTCAACATAATAATGGTGAAAATTTGTAATACCTTGAGATTTTCAACTTGATCTCCCATGGAATAAAGCATTCATATCTATAATGTCAATTTTGTGTTTGTTGCAAAATAAACAAACTTCATCAAGTAGTTTCTCCCATCCCTCTTCTCTCATAACCTTCAATAGTTGCTTAGACACTTTAACTAATTCCATAGCATTTACAATGTCTTGATCCTTTTTTTGCAATGCTTGTGATAATTCATTTGTAATTCCCAATATCTTTCTCATCAATATTAGATCAAATGCAAAACCAAATGATTGCAATGACTCTAATAAACCAAAAGCAATACCTTTTGTTGGTATACCAAACCATCATCCTAAACCTCTTCAAGTACATCAATCACCGAGGAGAACATATAAGAATCAAGTTCAAAAGTGTCTCATAATGTGATCCCCAACGTGTGTCGCCTTGCCTGCTTAAGACTAGTTTCTTGATGCAAGCCTTTCCCACTTTGAATTTCATTATTCATCAATGATTTCTCGACTCTAGCAGCTTTCTTTCTCTCAAGACTATCTCGCGCTTGCATGATGCTCCAACCACATTTAACAACTCGTAAACCTTGTTAAAAACCAAGCAATGTGTTTATGCTTACTAAAGAATACTGAATAGTTAATTGGAGTTGATGAGCAAAACAATGGACATAAAATGCAAAAGGATTCTCATTCATGATAAAGGTTTTGAGACCATTAAATTCACCTCGCATGTTACTGGCTCCATCATACCCTTGACCACGTATTCTTGATAAACATATTCCGTGACTTGAGAAAAAGGTCTCAATTACTTCTTTAAGCAATGAAGCAGTGGTACTAGTAACATGAACTATACCAACAAAACGTTCAACAACACATCCCTTTCTATCCACGTAGCGTAAAGCTATGGCCATCTGTTCTTTGATTGAAATATCACGAGACTCATCAACTAATATTGCAAACACATCATCTCCAATATCACTAATGATAGCAATGGTAGTTTCTACTGCAATACAATTGATAATATCTTTCTGAATATCACTCGACACCAATTTCAGATTTTTTGGAGCATTTTGCAACACAACATTATTGATACTTTCATTGTGATCAGCAAGAAATTGTAGAAGCTGTAAGAAATTTCCTCTATTACTTGAATCCTCATCTTCATCATGACCACGAAAGGATAACCCTTGATGCAAAAGAAATCTTATGCAATCAAGTGATGCATTTAAGCGAATTCGATATTCAAGTCTCGTTTGTTCGGATTGTTTAACAAAAATATTCTGAATGTTTTGTTTTGGTTTCATCAAATCTTGACATTTACTCCAAGCTTGGTTATGAGCACTATTAGACCCTCCAACATGAATATCAAATCTCTCTTTCTTGTTCCATGTTGTGAAGCCGTTAGTATTGAGAGGATTAAATCTACGTAATAATCCCCCAATTCGAGTTTGTGGGAAGTTATGTTTGAGAGGCTGACAAGGACCCTTTAGCATGAATGCTCTTCTTACTTCATCTTGAATATTTGGATGATACTTTGATATTTTCTTTCGCAACCCGGGGTCTGCTTCAAGATTTTCCAAATCTACTTTTTCATCATCCTTTTTTTGATTTTTATTAGAACATGATTCTTCAAATGCAGAAGCATTTCTGATTACAAATTTGTCCATATTGGCTGTTTAAAGAATTAAAGATATTATGAACTTAATTACAACAAAAAATAAAGTTGTGCCAATTTCATGAACTCAACTTTTGCTAAAAAAAAGGGACAAATGCATCCAAATATCTAATTTAATAATACTAACAAAAGAGAGAGTAATTTTTGTGACGCCCCCAAAATTAGGTATACGTCACCCATATTGGGTCGCCACTTATATGGTACATAAATTCAAATACAAACTTAATTATACATCCGTAGGTAGTAACATACGATAATACATAAACCGAGAGTTCTAATAGGAATATTGTCATTTAGACAATATCCATACTCAAGAGTCCTCATTACATTTATTGTCACACTATTTAATGTAATAGTGAGGGACTACTAATATCATCATCTGGACCGTCACTCCGCTTCCCGACTAGTCCCTGCTCGCTCTCATTTCACAAGAGAATATTGAAAAAAATGGTGAGCTCAACTAGCCCAAGAAGAAATATTATGACTAAGATAATGCGTAATAAATTATCATTAGCCTTCAATGTTAAACCGATAAAATACAATAGACAACCGGTTTAATCTGCAGTGGAATATGCAATCCATTAAAAGAGTCAAGTAGAAAATAAAGTCTACTATCTTTTAGGTTTTAAAGGTTTTCACCAATTTTATCACTAAGACTCGGTTTAATGAATAAACCACAATATCTAATCATCCCTCGCATACCACGGTCAAGGATTTTATCAAATTATCAATGGTCATGCGACTATACCGAATCACCCCTCGGTCATAATCATACCAAAAACTATCCATCATCGCATTACAAAGCCATCGAGGACTTTTATCACATCATTTATAACAAGCCATGATTATACCAAATGATCCCTCAGTCATAATCATACTAAGTTTATTTATGCACGTAAGCCAAAGATAACATAATATAACATGAGGATGATGACAATGATATTATAATTCAATAAAACAAGTTCACGAATTAATTTATCCAGGAATTAGTAACGTCCAAATTGTCAACAAGATATTTTGTTTTGTAGAGTAAAATTCAAGAATGATCGGAAGAATATTTCCATGAAAAGATCTTTGGATGAAACGCAAATATCGCGAGGATATTCTACTAATTTCATGGAGTATAGAAGTCAAAGTTTTTAACCAACCGGGTATAATAAAGAATGGAATAACAAAAGAAATCACCATGCATGCGGTGCTTGCATAGACAGGTTATTATTCCAATGTAATAATAAATAATGTAGAATAATAAAAAGCGGAACCAGTCCTGTAAAACACACGATGTGGATATTCTAATAGAATAATAAAGATGTAATAATAAAAGACGGAACCAGTCCTAAGTAAAGCACATATCTGAGGATGTTCCAACGGAATAATAAAATAATAGAAGAATGTCACCAAGTATAGGGATTCCGTATACAAGTTTATTCCAATGAAATAAATAAGAATGGAATAATATAAGGATTTCACCAAGTATAGGGTATTCCGTGCATATCTGTCATGTATAGGGTATGCCACTTTTACAAAGTTATTCCAATGTAATAATAAAGAATGGAATAATGTGTTCTCTTCATGAATAAAAATATAACACCCCTTACGAGTACAACAAATAATATTCCTTACCTTAGAAGAAATTTGAATATTGAAAAAGTGAAGTAGCAAAATACTTTTCTTCTTTCTCTCTATAGTTTCTCTCTGAGTTTCATTGAATTAAGTAAGAAATAATGAAGGAATGAGCTTTCTATTTATAGAAAAAGCCGAGGGTGGCTCTTGAGTCTTAACGAAGGTCAAAATGACTCTTGGTAATATCAAGAGACAACTACTATTTCATGAAGGGTAATTAACCTCGGAACAAAGAAGAGGCGTTAACTCTTGGTAATATCAAGGGACAACTACTATTTGCGAAGGGGTAATTACTATTGACGAAGGTAATTACTATTGTGAAGGTAAATACTATTGACGAAGGTAATTACTATTCACAAAGGTAATTACTATTCACAAAGGTAATTACTATCGACGAAGGTAAATACTATCGTGAAGGTAATTACTATTCACAAAGGTAATTACTATTCACAAAGGTAATTACTATCGACGAAGGACTCTTAGATGATGACATATAATTTTAATAAAATAATCAAACTTACCACAAACGTCCTCATAATGTACTCTTTATATACATCAAGGATTGAATAAATATTACCACAAATCATTTTATTTTTAATCAACATATATTTAATCTTTCAACAATTATTAATCATTTATAACTTGTCGTCTCAATTAATAATTTAATACTATAACATATTATACGTATGATATCTTTGTGACAATAATTGAATCAATAATATAAGAGATATGATGCAGCAATTACTGTAGCAATAATTGAGCATAGTTGAGTGAATTCTCACGTAAGCATCAATAATCAATATCGTGTGCTACTATACAACTACGAGTATTACTGTACTTTTACTACCGGGTAGTTCAACAGTTTTGACGGTAACACATCTGCCGTTATTTTTTATAGAAAAATAATTTTGTCATTTTCTAACTACGACAATACTTCCGTTGTGGGGTCCACCAATGATTGAGCTGTCGTAACGAATATTCCCCGAAAAAAAGAATATTCCCCACCAAACGAATATTTTATAACAACTTGCTTACTTTGCAAAATTTATAAATATTACCCACAACTATAACATTATATCAAATTTATTCCATAATATTCAAAAATAATATTTAAAAAAAATTCATCTTTATTTATAAAAGCTGGGGTCTTACAATTTTTGTTACCTGCAAGGGCACAAGGCTGCAAGAGAGTCACAGTATGAGATTTAGGGCTGAGGCTAATGTAACCACTGTCAACAATTGAAACATAAAAAATTCAAAATTCAAATAGGCAAATAGGCAATAAATAGTATTAAATTGTAACTAAACTAAGAAAATAATCCAAAGGGTAGGAGTCAACGCTTGATACCAAGCTAATTTCTTAATTCTAGAAATTAAAAGTAGTCAACAACAGAGAATAACAAATTTTGACATTGAAATCAATAATAAAAGGAATGAAGATTGAAGACCAAGAGAGAAAGAGGATTAACATTGGCCGTGCGATTTGCGAATGAAGATTACTTAAACGAGGGTTAGTGACTTAGTGGGTTACCATCAATCATCATCTCTCGATCTTGGCCATGCCCGTGCGTTGGAATTGATGAGCTTGCAATTTGCATACTTCCTCTTTTTCCCTAATTCCTTTGCTTTTACGGTTTTATCTCCTCCCTTTTGCTTTATTTGGATTACAAGCTTGGGCTTGGCTCACTTTAATTAAAAAAAAAATTGTGTGGGGTCAAAATTGAGTGGTGATAAAAAATTGAGTGGAATTAAAAAAAAAATTTAACTGATTTTAAAAATTGAGTGGGGTCAATTGACCCCACATTTTAAGCATGGCTTCGCCAGTGCCTGCCCCTTTAACCAATATTCACTTGTACAACTCCACTAAGGAGTATCTTTCTGACATATTTTCTTTCTTTTTGGTCATTATTAGGAAAAGGAACAATAGATTGTTATCAACTTGGTAAAAATTGGAAGTGGTTAGTATAAAGTTTATTTTGGGGTAAGTTGGTTAATTGATTAATAGAATATTGACACGCATGCGAGATTGTATGTGTGTCAGTATTCTATTGATCAATTGACCAACTTACAAAAAAAATAATTTCATACTAACCAGATCGTAAAAGTTAGCCCCTTGAAGCATACACCCAAAAATTATATGCTCATAAAGCTCCAAGATATATTTACAAATTACAAAATATACTTTTAATTACAATTTTAAAATTTAAAATTAATTTACCAAACATCACGTTAAAATTTGGGAAATTGATATTTTTATAAATAAATTTGATAATTTTACAAATTTATCCTCATATAAATAATAAGTGAAGTCCATTTTATTAGACCAAAAATATATATTTTTTTTTATTTTGTAAAATAAAGATTTTGAGTCTATCCATTGGTAAAAGTTTGCATTTACTTTTAAGTAGAAACGTTTTTTCTAGGCCCTTTGGTACAATGGGGTGCTACCATTACCAAAGTCTTATTTGGGTCCTATCCTATCTTAACGTTGAAAAGGAAGATATAAATTTTGAATTAATATCCTCTCTATTTTATTTGAATTTGAGAGTCTATTTTATGGTTCATATTTAAAATATATTAGAATATGATATGATAACGGAAGAGATAGATGATGATAGGAGATATACAAAAAATGGAGAGTATCTTAGTCCACAATTTTTAGTCTCTAAGCGATAGATCTAGAAAATAAAAAGTAAAAAAATAAAAATATATTCCAAATTTTTTTAAAAATGGGTGAACTTGTTTAAAATGTTATATTTTGAATTAAAATTATGTTATGCATTATCAAAATTTTTAGTCATAAATAAGAATAAGAATGATCCTACCTAATTTATTTTACTCATCAAATACTTTTTTACGATTGTAATTTTATTTCATCATATATTTGTAAATATATATATCATTTCCATCGAAGAGTTAAAAACAAGGTTATTAGATCCGGATCGGACCACCGGTCGGACTGATAAAAACCGGTTCACACTCCAATTCACGTTTAACCAATTAATTAGTTTAGACCAAAATTTCTGGCGGTTGAATAGGTCGACCAAGTGAACCGATGTGACGCCCCCAAAATAGGTATACAACACCTATTTTGAGTCGCCAAATACATGGTACAAAAAGCAAACTACAACTTCAATAATACAATTGTCGTTACAAAATACGACAACACATCTGTGTGAGTTTAAATACAAATATTGTCTTCTGTATAATATCCACACTCAAATGAGTCCTCATTACATTTATTCATACACTATTTTACGTAAATAGTGAGGATCGCTAAAATATCTTTCTAGAACCATCACTCCATACCCCGATTGCTAGATCCTCAAGTATGTTCTCACCTCTTGAGAAGAAAAATGGAACAAAAAGGAAAAGGTGAGCTCAACTAGCCCAAAGAAAGAATATTATGACTAAGATAATATACAACAAATTATCATTGGTTTTCAACGTTGAAAAAATCGATAGAATATAATGAGACAACAAGTTTTAGATCAACAAATGCAAATGGAAATAGCAATCCATTAGAAGAGTCACGTGAAAATGAGTTCTACTATCTTCTAAAATTTAAAAGTCCATCATCAATATTTTATCCTCAGAACAACAATCAATATACATCTTTAATCAAATATTCATCTTTGCACCACACAGCCAAAGATATTCATTTTTATATTACCGGTTGGTCATGTTCATCTCAATACTTGTTCATCTTTTGCACTACGGGCCAAAGATATTCATCGATTAATCATTCATCTTTGCACTTCTGAGCCAAAGATATTCAGTAATATCATCATTTAGGACTGAGGATGATGAAAAATATTTTAAAGAAAACAAATCCAGTGAGACAGAAGGACAAATATTAGTGTAAGACCCCAAATTATTATTAATAAAATTTAATTTCCTCTATTTATTATGTTGAAATAGTAAGGGTTGATTTGATTAATGTGGTGAGTTATGGGTAAAATGCGCAATTATATCAAATAAGCAAGTGGTTTTAAAATATTTATTTTATCGGAGAATATTCGTTTGGTCGTGGAATATTCTTACTGTCGGGGAATATTCGTACGACGGCACAGCCTTGTGTGGGTCCCATAACAAAAAGCGATTGGAGGAAGAAAACGACAAGAATAAGTTGTTTATAAATAACGGCGTAGTTGTTATCGTTAATACTGTTGGAATACCCGGTGGTTAAAACACAGTAGCACATGGTATTGCACCAATTATTGATTCTTACGTGAAAGGCACTTACTCAATAATTGTTACGTAATTATTGCTCAATATTTTATTTTATTGATTCAATAATTATTGCGTTGATATTTTATATTACTGTTGTTTCAATAATTGTCACTACACAATATTTTCCATTATCGGAGCAATAATTCATATTATCTGAATAATATTATTAGATAACATTATTGGCAATGTCTAGAAAGTTCTATCTAAGGAGAGGTTTGGTCATCTAATTGCGCCAATAAAGGAGAAATCCTTATTGAAAGCCCCTCTTCCTCGAGAAGCTGCTCATTTGTCGATGATTGTGATTCTCGCAATATTATTTGTGAATAATTAATTATTGATTTATATGATGAGGAAAATATTAATTTTATGTGGATATAGATGGAAAAAAAAATTTTAATGTGACAATTGTTGAAAATTAATATTTTATCTTTTACGATAAAATAATTCATTTAAATATATTATTTTAATAATATAATAATGTTGATATTTTACAATGAATGTGGGATATATGAGTATATGAGGAGGAAGAGTATTTTGTGACATTAAATGATTAACACATGTTTTGTGTGTTGGGTGGACCTATTTTTTGATCGAAATTTGATTATAACAGAAATAAAATCGCTTGATTATGGATTTCGGTCAATTTCTGTTTGGAATTTGGAAAAAATTTCTTCTGTAAAGTTGTAGAGAATGAAGTTTCCTATGAAAAAAACACGCGGTTTGAATTTTTCTGATAAAAGGTCTATTTATTGTGAATTATTGAAGTTCCGAAGTTCCGAAATAATTGATTTTTGGAAGTTTTAATTATTTTTTTAAAGAATTTTTTTTTTTACAATTTGTGGCCTCATTAAACATATGATAAGTTGCTGAATTCAGATTCTTGGTGTGCTAAGGAAATTTGTATAAATATATTATTATTTTATTAAATTTTCTGCTTTGGTGTTCTAAGCAATTTCTTATAAATAGGGTGCTTAGGTTATAATTGAAAATCACACCAGAAACTGAAATCTTCTTTCTCTTTCTCTCTCGATATATTGAGCGTATTCTTGTGAGTATTTTGATACCTTGAGTGTTCTATACGGTGCAAGTTCCTTCAAAGACTATATCTAGTATTCCGTCGCCGAGTCTCTGGTCTTTTCGAGGTAAGGATATTATTTTTTTAAATGATATTATTTCTTTCTATATCATTATACCGGAATATTGGTAAGATTTTTCTTGTGAAATTCTGATCTTTTTATGTCAGAGTTACTATTCACGAGTTACTATTCATGAGTTACTATTCACGAGTTACTATTCACGAGTACTATTCATGAAGCATGATAATTTTTCTTGTGAAATTCTTGTCTTTTAGTGTCGGGGTTACTATTCACATATACATCACTATTCATGAATACAGCACTATTCACAGAAAAATTAAATTTTCGTTTTTTGTCCAAGATATCTATTATGGATACTAGTTTTGATTGTATCCATGTTTTGATCATTCTTGAATTTTACTTCACTATGATTATTTATGAAGTATTTTTGAACTTCGGTTTGGTTAAAATCTGAATCCTTAATATTTGTTTTTGTTTCACTTTGGATTCGTTTTACGTAAAACATTTTTCATCATCCTCACTCCTAAATGAGGACATGTTGTTGAATATCTTTGGCCTGTAATGCAAAGATGGTTGATTTTATTATGAATATCTTTGGCTCGTAGTGCAAAGATGTACAGGTGTTGAGATGAACATAATAGATCGATGAATATCTTTGGCACGTAGTGCAAGATGTCACAGTGTTGAGATAAATATATTGATCGATGAATATCTTTGGCACATAGTGCAAAGATGAATATTGATTGATATTACGGGGATAAAATATTGATGATGGATTTTAAATTCATAGATGATAGTAGATTTCATTCTCTACTTAACTCTTCTAATAAATTGTTGTTTCAAAGCTGCGGTTGTTGATCTAAAACTTGTTATGCATTGTATTCTATCGATTTTTCCTGTTGAAGACTAACGATAATTTGTTGTACATTATCTTAGTCATAATATTCTTTCTTTGGGCTAGTTGAGCTCACCCTTTTCCTTTTTGTTCCATTTTTCTTCTCGGGAGGAGAGAATATAAGCGGGAACTAGTTTCGAGGTGTGGAGTGATGGTTCAAGATAGTTGTTTTAGTAGTCCTCACTATTCTATAGAATAGTGTATCAATAATTGTAATGAAGACTTTATTTGGGTATGGATATTGTCTAGAAGATAATATTTATATTTAAACTCACAGTATATATGTTGTCGTATTTTGCACGATAAATGTATTAATAAAGTTGTAGTTGTTTCTGTACCATGTATTTGGCGACTCAAAAAGGGTTGGATGGAATGGACCTATTTTGAGGGCGTCACAATTAGTGTGACGCCCCCAAAATAGATATACATCACCCATTTTTAGTCGTCAATAAAATGGTACAGAAACAACTACAACTTTATTAATACAACATATAAACTGTGATTTTAAATACAAATATTGTCATCTAGACAATATTCACACTCAAATAAGTCCTTATTACAATTATTGATACATTATTTTACAAAAATGGTGAGGACTACTAAAACAACTTTCTAGAACCATCATTCCACACCCCGACTGTAACTCGCTACATTCTCGCTTTGAGAAGAAAAAATGGAACAAAAAGGAAAAGGTTGAGCTCAACTAGCCCAGTAAAGAATATTATGACTAAGATAATATAGAACAAATTATCGTTAGTCTTCAACAGAGAAAAATCTGATAAAATACAATAGACAACAAATTTCAGATCAATATTCGCAGCGGAAATAATAATTCATAGATGAGTTACGTAGAGAATGAAATTTACTATAATATATGAATTTAAAGGTCCATCATCAATATTTTATCCCTGTAACATCAATCAATATTCGCCTTTAAATCAAATATTCATCTTTGCACTACAGTGCCAAAGATATTCATCACCGGGTCATGTTCATCTCTACACTGCACATCTTTGCACTACAGGCCAAAGATATTCATAAGAAAATCAACCATCTTTGCACTACAGGCCAAAGATATTCAGTAATATCATCATTTAGGAATGAGGATGTTGAAAAATATTTTAAAGAAAACGAATCCTGTGAAACAAAAGAACAAATATTAAGGATTCGTACTTTAAACAATCCGAGTTCAAAAATAATTCATAAATAATCATAATGGAGTAAAATTCAAGAATGATCAAAACATGGATACAATCAAAGCTAGTATCCATAATAGATATTTTGGACAAAAAACGAAAATTTAATTTTTCTCATGAATAAGATCAGATATCGTGAATAAAGGTCGATACATAAATAGTAACCCCGACACTAAAAGACAAGAATTTCACAAGAAAAATACTATCAATATTCCGGCATAATGATATTGAAAGAAATAATATCATTTTTAAAAAAATAATATCCCTTACCTCGAAAAGAATAAGATTTCATTTGAAATATCGAGATATAACACCGAAGGAACTTGCACCAGATAAAGAACACTCAAAATATCAAAATACTCACAAGAATACGCTCGATAATATAGAGAGAGAAAACTTCAGTTTCTGGTGTAATTTTCAATTCTAACCTAAACACCCTATTTATAGAAAATTTCTTAGAACACCAAAGCAGAAAATTTAATAAAACAATAATTTATTTTTCTTCAACTTCCTACGCACGCCAATTTAGTCTAGACATCAGCCACACCTCAATAACAACCACAAAAACGTTTTTCTCAATTAATTAATTTAAAACTCCAAAAAAATAATAATTAATTAATTTGGAACTTCAATAATTCATAATAAATAGTCCTTTTATCAAAAAAATTTGAATCTTATGCCCATTCCATAGGAAATTCAATTCTCTACAACTTTATAGTTTTAAGTTTTTTCAAATTCCAAATAAAAATTGACCGAAATTCACAAACGGACGATTTACAAGCTATAATCAAATTTCAGTCAAGAAATGGGGTTCACAAACATAAAAAACATGTTTTAAATATTTTTAGTAACAAAAATACTCTTCCTCCTCATATACTCATATATCCCACATTCATTGTAAAAATATCACCATTATTTTATTATTATAATAATATATTATTTTATCAGAAAAGATAAAATATCACATTACTGACAACCAGGCAGTTTCCAGGAAAGAGGGGGCTTTCCAATAAGGATTTCTCCTTACTGGCGCGCAATTAGGTGACCAAACCTCTCCTTAGACAGAACTTTCTATACATTGTCAATAATATTATCTAATAATATTATTCAAATAATATGAATTATTGATCTGATAATGAAAATACTGTGTAGTGACAATTATTGAAACAACAATAATATAAAATATCAACGTAGCAATTATTGAATCAATAAAATAAAATATTGAACAGTAAATACTGTAACAATTATTAAGTAGTGCCTTTTTACGTAAAAATCAATAATTGGTGCAATACCGGTAATAACTTGTGTTTTAAACCAATTTAGTATTTCAACAAAAAGATAATTTAATAACTACGCCTGCTTATTTATAAACAACTTATACTTGTCATTTTTTTCATTCAATCTCTTTCCGTTATGGGGACCACACATAGGTTCATTGTGCGCATCTAATATTCTCCCAACTAAAGAATATTACATTCACCAAACAAATATTCCCCGACAACAATGAATATTTTATAACCACTTGCTTATTTAAGATATTTGCGCATTTTACCCATAACTAACCACATTAATCAAATCCAACCTTACTATTTCAAAATAATAAATAGAGAAAATTCAATTTTATTTATAATAAGTTGGGGTCTTACAACCTCCCTTCCTTATGAAATTTCGTCCTCGAAATTGACGTACGTACCTGGTGTTTCGAAAAGATGAGGATACCTCGCTTTCATTTCCGTTTCCAACTCCCAGGTCATTTCCTCTATAGCATGGTTCCTCCACAAAACTTTAACTTGTGGTATGACCTTTGTGCGTAGGACATGCTCCTTCCTATCCAAGATCTTGACAGGCTCCTTCCTATCCAAGATCTTGACAGTTAACACCTCGTACGTTAAGTCTTCGGCTATCTCATCCGGTTCTAACTAAATAACGTGGTTCGGGTCTTTCACATATTTACGAAGCACAGATATATGAAAAACATTATGAACACGAGACATACTTGGACGTAACGCGAGTCTATAGGCTACATTTCCTACTCGGTCAAGAATCTGAAATGGATCAATAAATCGTGGATTGAGCTTTCCTCTCTTCCTGAGTCTTGTAACTCCCTTCCATGGGGCAACACGCAACAATTCATGATCCCCAATACTAAATTCCACGTCCTTTCGATGAAGATCCGCATAACTCTTTTGTTGATCTTGTGTCGTTTGTATACGTTGTCGAATCATTTGGATCTTTTTCGTAGTCATACGTACCAACTCGGGTCCCAACAATGTTGCTTCACCCACCTCATCCCAACATATTGGAGAAATGACACTTTCGTCCATCTGATGCTTGAATGGGGCCACACACAGTGAGACCCCGTTTTATCAATAAAGATTTAAATTTTGTCGAAATAATTTTTTAATATTATGGTGTGAATTTGAGATAATATTATAGTTGTGGGTAGTATTTATAAATTTTGCAAAGTATGCAAGTGGTTATATTATATTCGATTGGTCGGGGAATATTTGGTTTAGCAGGGAATATTCGTGCAACGGCTCAATTATTGGTGGACCCCACAACAGAATTATTGTCGGATTGAGAAAACGACAAAAATATTTTATTGAAATAACGGCGAAAGTTTTACCGTTGATCTTGTTGAACTACTCGGTAGTAAAAGTACGATGTACGTGTGGTTGCATAAGTAGCACACCAGTATTGATTATTGATGCTTATGTGAGAAGTCACTCGGTTTGATTCCATTATTGTCGATTAATAATATGAATTATTATAATGATAATGACGCTTTTGTTTTATTCAGTATTATTAACGTAATAAAATGTAAACATCTTTTATATAAAATGAATACTTTATTAAAGTTATTCTATAAATAGAATATATTATATTTTATTATGCATAGTGTTGCATAGTGTTTTGCATAGTGTTGCATAGTGTTTTGCATAGTAAAATATTTTTATATAAATAGAATATATTATATTTTATTTAAAAGATTTTGCTTTAAATATGGATAGTCGATTAAAGTAAATCAATCTGACCGCTCATGGATTAATTACTATGCATTCTATTTTCCTATAAATAGAAGCTCATTCCTTCATTATTTTCTTACTTAATTCAATTGAAACTCTGTAGAGAGAAACTATAGAGAGAAAGAAGAAAAGTATTCTCGCTACTTTACCTTGCCAATATTATTCATCTTCTAAGGTAGGGAATATTATTTGTTGTATTCGTAAGGGTGTTATTCTTTTGTATTCATGAAGAGAACTTACATTGTTATTCCATTGTTTATTATTCTCATTGGAATAACTTTTGTAAAAGTGGTATACCCTATACATAACCTTGTATACGCCAGGCATACCCTATACTTGGTGAAATCCTTATATTATTCCATTCTTATTTATTCTGTTGAATAACTCAGATACGCTGAATCCCCTTATACTTGGTGATCTTCTTCTCATTATTCCATTCTTTATTATTCGCTGGAATATCCTCATGCATGTGTTTTACATCTGGACTGGTTCCATTATTTATTATTCCGTATTTATTATTCTCATTGGAATATCCTCGTCAGATGTTTTACACCGGACTGGTTCCATTGTTTATTATTCAAAGATTTATTATTACTCGTGGATCATCCCGCTTGCAGTGAATTTCACCGACCGTTCCGTTATTATTATTCTGCATGAATAACCTCGCCTATGCATGAGTACCGCATGCATGGTGATTTCTTTTGTTATTCCATTCTTTATTATACTCGGTTGGTTAAAAACTTTGACTTCTATACTCCATGAAATTAGTAGAATATCCTTGATATTTCATGCGTTTCATCCAATATCTTTTCATGGAAATATTCTTCCGATCATTCTTGAATTTTACTCTACAAAACAAAGATCTTGTTGACAATTTGGGCGTTACTAATTCTGGATAAAATAATTCTTGAACTTGTTTTATTGAATTATTATGTCATTGTCATCATCCTCATGTTATATTATGTTATCTTTGAACTTACGTGTATAAATAAACTTAGTATGATTATGACCGAGGGATCATTTGGTATAATCACGGCTTGTTATAAATGATGTGATAAAAGTCCTCGATGGCACAGTAATGCGATGATGGATAGTTTTTGGTATGATTATGACCAGGGTGATTCTAAGATAGTCATGACCATTGATAATTTGATGAAAATCCTTGACCGTGTAGTACGTGGATGATTAGATATTGTGGTTTATTCATTAAACCGAGTCTAAGTGATAAAAATTTATGAAAACCTTTTAAAACCTAAAAGATAGTAGACTTTATTTTCTACTTGACTCTTTTAATGGATTGCGATATCCATTCATGAGCTTAAACCCCATTGTCTATTGTATTTTATCGCTTTAACACTGTTGAAGGCTAATGATAATTTATTCTACATTATCTTAGTCATAATATTTCTTCTTTGGGCTAGTTGAGCTCACCATTTCTTTCAATATTCTCTTCAGGAAATGAGAACGTAGCCGGGACTAGTTGGGAAACGGAGTGACGGTCCAGATGATAGTATTAGTAGTCCTCACTATTCTGTGAAATAGTGTGATAATAGTTGTAATGAGGACTCCTTTTGAGTTTTTATAATATCTAGTAGACAATATTTGTATTCAAACTCACGCTTTATGTCGTATTGTATACCTATACGCTTATATTAGTAAGTTGTATTTGAGTTTATGTACCATGTAAGTGGCGACCCAAGATGGGTGACGTATACCTAATTTTGGGGGCGTCACAACACCTATACTTTCCTGATAACTGTTGTTGTAGGAGAATTCCACCAATGGTAAATACTTATCCCAACTCCCATTGAAATCTAGGACACAGAGTCTTAATAGATCTTCAAGAGTTTGAATAGTCCTCTTTGATTGTCCGTCCGTTTGAGGATGGTATGCCGAATCAATCAGAAACTGCGTGCCCATAGCTTTTTTTTGAACTAACCCAAAATTGTGAAGTGAATCTTGGGTCACGATTTGAAACTATGGATACTGGCATGCCATGCAATCTCACAATCTCATTTACATATATATGAGCAAGACGTTCAAGGGAATAAGTCTCCCGTATCGGCAAGAAATGAGCAGACTTGGTTAATCTATCAACAATAACCCAAATAGCATTAATACCTTGAGAAACCGTGGGAAGACCCGTAACGAAATCCATGGTAATGTTTTCCCACTTCCATTTCGGAATCTCAAGTGGTTGCAACGGACCCTTAGGTACTTGATGCTCCGCCTTTACACATTGACAAGTTAAACACCTCGAGATAAACTTTGCAATCTATCTCTTCATATTGTTCCATCAAAATGTATGTCGAAGATCACGATACATTTTGGTACTTCCAGGATGGATTGCAAATGGTGTATTATGTGCCATCGTTATGATCTTGTATTTCAAATCAGAGTCATTAGGAACACAAAGTCTGGAGTGGACTCAAAGTATTCCTTCTTCATCGATTCTCGCTTTCGGAATAGCACCTTTTTGTACTTTCTTCTTCATACGCATCAGCTCCGGGTCGGTGGCTTGAGAAACTTTAACTTTTTCTATTAAAGTTAGTTCTATGCGTATACTTGACATCATCGCACTCGTTCCTGCATATGATCTTCTACTCAACGCGTCAGCTACCACGTTTGCTTTTCCAGGATGGTATTGAATGGTTTGGTCATAATCCTTTAACAGCTCGAGCCAACGTCGTTGCCGCATGTTGAGTTTCTTTTGGGTGAAGAAATATTTGAGGCTTTTATGGTCTGAATATATCTCCACTTTCTCCCCATATAGATAGTGCCTCCAAATTTTTTAATACGAAAAACGATTCTTGCTAACTCTAGATCATTAGTAGGATAATTCCTCTCATACTCTTTAAGTTGTCGCGAGGCATAGGCTATGACTTTCCCACGTTGCATGAGAACACATCCTAACCCTTTGCCTGAAGCATCGTTGTAGATAACAAATCTATCCGAACTAGATGGTATTGTCAGAACAGGTTCCAAAATGAGTCTCCTCTTAAGCTCTTGGAAACTCTTTTCGCATTCTTCGCTCTATACGAATTTTGTATCTTCCCAGTCACCGAGTTAATCTGGTAAGCAATTCGAGAAAATCCTTCCACGAATCTCCGATAATAACCAGCTAAGCCCAGAAAGCTGTGTACTTCGGTCACCATCTTCGGTTGCTCCCAACTTTGTATTGCTTCAATCTTCACCGGATCAACAGATACTCCATGCTTTGACACCACGTGCCCAAGGAATGCTACTTCCTCAAGCCAGAACTCGCATTTCTTCAACTTGGCATATAACTTGTTTTCACGAAGCCTTTGGAGTACCAACTTCAAATGGTGTTCATGATCTTCACGACTTTTGGAATATATGAGGATGTCATCAATAAAGACAACAACGAACTGATCCAAATAATCCTTGAATACTCAGTTCATCATATCCATGAAAGCCACAGGAGCATTAGTCAATCCAAAAGACATGACTAAGAATCCATAAGGCCCGTACCAAGTTCTGAAGGCGCGATTTGAATATCCTCGCCTAATCTTCACCGATGATATCCGTAATCGAAGATCGATCTTTGAAAAGAATTGTGCTCCTTGCAAATCGGTCAAACAGTCATCAATACGAGGTAGCGGATACCTATTCTTGATGGTGACATGGTTCAATTCCCGATAATCAATACAAAGTCGCATACTCCCGCCTTTCTTCTTTACAAATAAAACAGAGCACCCCAAGGAGATGTACTAGACGAAAGAAAAGCGATGTCCAACAATTCCTCGTAGATTGACTTTTAACTCCTCGAAGTTCAATAGAGCCATTTGATATGGGGTCTTAGAAATGGGCTTTGTACCGTGTTCAAGATCAATAAAGAATTTAACTTCATGTTCTGGGGGTAGACCAAGAAGTTCTTCAGGAAATACGTAAGAAATTTACTAACAATAGAATATTATTCAAATCGACGTGTCTTTATTCAAATCCATAACTGGGCTAAGAAAGCTTGACATCCGCTTTTCAATAAACGAATAGCTTTATGACTAGATATGATGTTGATTGATTTTAATGGTTTAGTTGTTGAATTGCATAACAAAGTTGATTAGGAATATGAAAACTAACAACCTTACGAAAATAATCAATTTTGGCATGATGAGTAGTTAACCAATCAATCCCTAAAATCACATCAAAAGCAAGTATCTTTAAAGAGATAAGATCAATAGGTAACGTGATGGTGCCAACTTGGATCAAACAAGATTTATAAATAATGGATGTGATGAAAGTTTCTCCTAACAGAGTCTCCACAGATAAATCAAAGTCTAATTTCTCCAGAGTTAAGTTTAAACGCTGAGCACAAGCGGAGAGATAAATGAATGGGTAGACCCCAGATTCAGTAAGGTATAAACTTCGCAAGAATTTATGATTAAATTTTACCCGTGATCACCTCGTTTGGGTTCCTCGCATTTTGACCACCACAACAAACGCTTCTTCCGAGAACTGCTGACTTTGACTTTTCTAGATACATGTTTTTGAGTCACCATCCACAATTATAACATACCTTAAACTGCATAATCTCAAGCAATATGTCCTACCTTTCCACAATTATAACATACCTTAAACTGTCAGGGCTTGAATGATATGTCCCTTTTCCCAATTAATAAAGATACGACACAGTGGTCGCTTCTCCTCCTTAGAACCGATTCTTCTTTGTGGCCCGACGCCTTCACATGGTCGTTGTTGAATCTCCTCTTTTAAAATCTACTCCCGACTCGCTTTTTTTTTTCACATGGCCATTATTACCACCAGATTAGTTACCATTTTGTCCGTATTTTCTTTCTCCCGCTAGTTATCGTTGTTCACGATGATCGCTATCACCCAGATGATCCTCGTTGTGGTGCCTCGGTTGAACGTACTCGTTATCTCGCTTCTAATAATTGAGCCCCATTGACAACATCCTAATAGAGAGAAAATTTATGAGAAATGAGATATCGACGTATGCCGGGTTTCAAACCTCTCGAAAACTTCCGCCATACGCTCCTCATTCTCCACCAAATGAGGTGCAAACCGGATAACTCGCAAATTTCGCCTCGACATCGACACACCATCATGTTATTTTGTTCCAATCTAATAAACTCTACTTCCTTCATATGACGAATATTTTCAGGAAAGTACTTGTCATTTAACAGTTTATGAAACGTCTCCTAAGACATGTTGAGTGCGGCTGGATGGGTACGCTTCACAGATTCCCACCAGTAATCTACCTAATTACGGAACATAAAGGTGGCGAATGGAACCTTCTGTTCCTCCGTGCATCCCAAGACATCGAATATCTTGGTGATTTGCTTGACCCATGTTTCGCTTTTAATCGATCCGCTTTCCCAGTGCATTCGTGGTCCCAACTCTTTGAACTCGCTTGTGCGTGATAAACCGTGCGTTGTTATCATTTCCACCAGATTTTGTGCACGAAGTCTCCTCGTCGATTTTGCATAAACCGCAAAAAGCTTCTAAACATCCCGCCGCTCATCATCCGATCGGTGGTTGTTGTTCAGAGGAACATTGCCACTGTTGCAGACGCTTCTCCTCGTTGGTGAGTAAAGGTGTCTCCACTGGTCTAATTTACTCCATCATTAACATTCTCAAATGACATTCTCAAATACCGCCATAAAACAAGGGTTAATTAAAGAAATCAGACGCCCCAAAATAGTATACATCACCTATTCTCGAAATACAATACACGGTATGTAAACAACTACAACTTTATTATTACAACAAGAAATCGTGAGTTTGAATACAAATATTATCTTCTGCATAATATCTATACTCAAATAAATCCTCATCACATTTATCGATACATTATTTTACAAAATGGTGAGGACTACTAAACAATCCTTTCTAAAACCTTCATTCCATACCCCACTCAGATCGCTATATTCTCGCCTCCCGAGAAAAATGGAACAAAAGGAAAAGGGTGAGCTCAACTAGCTCAAGAAAGAATATTATGACTAAGATAATATAAACAAATTATCGTTAGTCTTCAACAGGAAAAATATAATAGAATACAATAGACAACAAATTTTAAATCAATATTCGCAAATGAAATAATAATAATTCATTAGAAGAGTTAAGTAGAGAATGCAAACTACTATCTTCTATGTATGAATTTAAAAGTTCATCGCTCATCTTTTATCCCCGTAACATCAATCAATATACATCCGAATCAAATATTCATCTTTGCACTACAGCCAAAGATATTCATCACTGGTCATGTTCATTTAAACACTGCTCATCTTCAGACTACGCCCAAAGATATTCTTCAGAAATCATTCATCTTTGCACTACAAAAGCCAAAGATATTCTTAAGAAATCATTCATCTTTGACTACATACAGCCAAAGATATTCCATAATATCATCATTTAAGACCGAGGATGATGAAAAATATTTTTTTTTTAAAGAAACGAATCCAAAGGAAACAAAATGACAAGGATTAAGGATTAAGGATTCGTATTTGTTTTATCCACGCCCAAAAATACCTCAAAAATAATCATAGTGGTGTAAAATTCAAGAATGATCAAAACACGGATACAATCGAAGTTAGATCCGTATAGATGTTTTGACGAAAAAGAAGAAATTTTATTTTTCTATGAATAAGACCAGATACGTGAATAAGGTGTCAGATACGTGAATAAGGCCGATACGTGAATAGAATCTCGACACCAAAAGATAGAAATTCCATAAAAAACATCTTCACGCTTCATTAATAGTACTCGTGAATAATAATCGTGAATAAGAACTCATTAATAAGAACTCGTGAATAAGAACTCATGAATAAGAACCCATGAATAGTAACCCCGATATGAAAAAGTTCCAAATTTGATAAAAACTTCAGATCAATATTTCAAAGATAATGATATCAAGAAATAATATCATTACGAAAAAAATAATATCCCTTACCTCGAAAGATCAAGATTTCTAATTAAAACACCTGATATAGGTCATGACTTGACTTGCACCGTATAGCAATACTCAAAGTATACTCAAAATACTCACAAGAATACGCCGATAATATAGAGAGAGAAAACTTCAGCTTCGTGTGATTTTCAATTCTAACCCAAGACCCTATTTATAGAAATCGCTAGAACACCAAAGCGTAAAAAATTTAATAAATTAATAATATATATTATATATATTCAAATTCATACGCCAACCTTAGAATTCAGATCCTAGCATTTCAACATGCCAACCTGTCTAGAAAGAAATGATAAAAAACGTTTTTCATAAAAAAATAATTAAAACTTCAAAAAATCAATTATTTTGAGCTTCTCCTAACTTCAATAATTCATAATAAATAGCCCTTTCATCAGAAAATTCAATCTCGAGAGTTTTTATAGGAAATTCAATTTCTACAACTTTGCGTAAAGAAAGTTTTTCCAAATTCCAAATAGAAATTGACCAAATCCACAAACCAAGCGATTTTACAAAGCTATAATCAAATTTCAAATAATAAATGGGGTCCACCGACATGTTTAACATGTTTTAAACATTTATTGCAACAAAAATACTCTTCCTCCTCAGATACTCATATATCCCACATTCGTTGTAAAATATCACCAAGTAATATATTATTAAAATAATATATTTAAATGAATTATTTTATCGTAAAAGATAAAATATTAATTTTCAACAATTGTCATTTTAAAAATTTTCTCCATCTATATCCACATAAAATCAATATTTTCCTCATCATATAAATCAATAATTAATTATTCACAAATAATATTACGTAATCACAATATCGACAACCAGCGCTCCTGTGAGAGGGGGCTTTCCAATAAGAATTTCTTCTTATCAAGCGCAATTAATTAGGTGACCAAACCTCTCCTGATGTAACTTTCTAGACATTGCCAATAATGTTATCTAATAATATTATTCAGATAATATGAATTATTGCTTCGATAATGAAAATAATCGTAAATGACAATTATCAAACAACAAAGAATATAAAATATCAACGCAAAAGAATTATTAACTCAATAAAATATCGAATAAAGAATTATCGTAACCATTATCGAGTAGTGCCTTCTTCACGTAAGAATCAATAATTGGTGCAATACTGCAGCTACCGCTCAACAACGCCAGACAAGTGTGTTTTAACCACCGGTATTCCAACAAGATAATTCTGAATAACTACGCCTGCTATTTAAAAAAACAACTTATATTTGTCGCTTTCTTCATCCAATCGCTTCACATGGGCCCACACATGGTCATACACTGCCGCATTTAATATTCCCCGACAAAGATTTAATATTCCACGACCAAACGAATATTCCCCGACGATAATGAATATTTTATAACCACTGCTTATTTTTAAAATATTTATGATTTAACCCTTAACTATCCACATTAATCAAATCAACCCTTACTATTTCAAAATAATAAATAAAGGAAATTCCTTTTATTTAAAAATTTGGGGTCTTACAACCTCCCTCCTTATGAAATTTCGCCCTCGAAATTGACGACGCACTGTGTTTTTCAAAGGTGAGGATACCTCGCTTTCATTTCCGCTTCCAATTCCTGTGTCATTTCCTCTATAAAGCATGATTCCTCCACAAAACTTTAACTTGTGGTATGACCTTTCATACAGTAGGACATGCTCCTTCCTATCCAAGATCTTGACAGTACCTCCTCATACGCTAAGTCTTCTACTATCTCGTCCGGCTTCTAACTCAATAACGTGGTTCGGTCTTTCACATATTTACGAAGTACGATATGTGAAACACATTATGAACACGAGACATACTTTGAGGTAACGCAAGTCTATAGGCTACATTTCCTACTCGGCCAAGAATTTGAAATGGACCAATAAATCGTGGATCGAGCTTTCCTCTTTCCCAAATCTTGTAACTCCCTTCCATGGAGCAACTCGCAACAATACACGATCCCCTACATTAAATTCCACGCCCTTTCGATGAAGATCCGCATAACTCTTTTTGTCGATCTTTGTGCCGCTTTGTATACGCTGTCGAATCATTTGATCTTTTCTAGAGTCATACGCATTTAACTCGGTCCCAACAATGTTGCTTCACCCACCTCATCCCAACATATCGAGAACGACATTTTCGGCCCATATAATGCTTCAAATGGAGCCACACCTATACTTGCTCGATAACTCGCTGTCAGAGGAGAATTCCACCAATGGTAAATACTTATCCCAACTACCTCAAAGTCTAGGACACGTAGTCTTAATAAATCTTCAAGAGTTTGAATAGTCCTCTCGATTGTCCGTCTGCTTGGGGATGGTATGCCAACTAAATCGCAAACTGCGCTCCATAGCTTTTTGCAAGCTAACCCAAAATCTTGAAGTGAATCTTGGGTCACGATCCAAACTATGGATACAGTGCATGCCATGCAACCTCACAATCTCATTCACGCATATA
Source organism: Panax quinquefolius (assembly GCA_020205615.1). Taxonomy (NCBI): domain Eukaryota; kingdom Viridiplantae; phylum Streptophyta; class Magnoliopsida; order Apiales; family Araliaceae; genus Panax; species Panax quinquefolius. The sequence goes on from CM035165.1 coordinate 108,907,579, forward strand.
CTAGCAAGACGCTCAAGGAATAAGTCTCCGACGGCAAGAAAAATGAGCGTACTTGGTTAATCTATCAACAATAACCCAAATAGCATTGATGCCTTGAGAAACCGTAGGAAGACCCGTGAATTTAAATCCATAGTAATGTGTTCCCACTTCCATTCCGAATCTCAAGTGGTTGCAATGGACCCTTAGGTACAAGATGCTCCGCCTTTACACGCTGGCAAGTTAAACACATCGAGATAAACTTTGCAATCTCTCTCTTCATATTGTTCCACCAAAATGTATGTCAAGATCACGATACATTTTAGTACTTCCGTGATGGATTGCAAATGGCGATTGTGTGCCTCCATCATAATCTTGTACTTCAAATCGTAGTCGTTAGAACACAAAGTCTAGAGTGGACTCAAGTATTCCTTCTTCATCAATTCTCGCCCTAATAGCTCCTTCAGTACTTTCTTCTTCATACGATCGCCCCGGCCTGGGGCTCGAGCAACCTTAACTTTTTCTATTAAAGTCGGTTCTACGCGATACTTGACATCATCGCACTCTCCTCAAGATATGATCTTCACTACTCAACGCGCCACCACCACGCTCGCTTTACCGTGATGGTATCAATAAGTGTGGTCGTAGTCTTCAATAGCTCGAGCCAACGTCACCGCCGATGTCGAGTTCTTTTTGAGTGAAGAAATATTTAAGGCTTTTATGGTCCTAATATATCTCCACTTTCTCCCCATATAGATAGTGCCTCCATATTTTTAGCGCTGAAACGATCGGGCCGCTAACTCTAGATCATGAGTAGTATATAATTCCTCTCATACTCTTTTAAGTTGTCGCGAGGCATAGGCTATGACTTTCCCACGCTGCATGAGAACACATCCTAACCCTTTGCCTCAAGATCATCAGAGATAACAAATCCATCCAACCAGATGGTATTGTTAGAACAAAATAAATAAGTCTCCTCTAAGCTCTTGAAACTTTTCTCGCATTCTTCGCTCCAAACGAATTTTGTATCCTTCCGAAGTTAGCCGAAGAATGGAGTAGCGATTCGAGAAAACCTTCCACGAATCTCCGATAATAACCAAATAAAGCCCAAAAAGCTACGTGATTTCAACACCGACTTTCTGCTTGTTCTAACTTCAGATTGCTTCAATCTTCACGGATCAACAGATACTCCATGTTTCGACACCACGCGCTCAAGGAATGCTACTTCCTCGCCGTAACTCGATTTCTTCAATTTGGCATATAGTTGGTTTTCACGGCCTTTCGAGTACCAAATTTCAAATGGTGCTCATGATCTTCACGGCTTTTGGAATATATGAGGATGTCATCAATAAAGACAACAACGAATCGATCCAAATATTCCTCAATACTCTGGCTCATCATATCCATGAAAGTCATAGGAGCATTAGTTAGTCCGAAAGACACGACTAAGAATTCATAATGCCCATACCGAAGTTCAAGGCGCCTTTTGAATATCCTCGCCTAATCTTCACCGATGATATCCGTAATCTAAGATCGATTTTTGAAAAGAATTGTGCCCTCAGAATCGGGTCAAACAAGTCATCAATACGAGGTAGAGGATACCTATTCTTGATGGTGACATGGTTCAATTCCCGATAGTCAATACAAAGTCGCATACTCCCGCTTTTTCTTCTTTACAAATAAAACAGAGCACCCCAAGGAGATGTACTAGATTTAATGAAACCGATGTCCAACAATTCTCGTAGTTGACCTTTAACTCCTCAAGTTCAATAGAGCCATTCGATATGGGTTTTAGAAATGGGCTTTGTACAAAGTTCAAGATCAATAAAGAATTCAACTTCACGCTCGGGGTAGACCGGAAGTTCTTCGAAAATACGCCAGAAAGTCAATAACAACAGAATATTATTCAAATTTGACGTGTCTTTATTCAAATCCATAACATGGGCTAAGAAAGCTTGACATCCGCTTTTTAATAAACGAATAGCTTTATGATTAGATATGACAAAGATCGATTTTAATGGTTTAGTTGTTTGAATTGCATAACAAAGTCAAGTTAGAAATATGAAAACTAACAACCTTACAAAACAATCAATTTTGCATGATGATGAGTAGTTAACCAATCAATCCCTAAAATCACATCAAAAGCAAGTATCTTTAAAGAGATAAGGTCAATGTGTAAGGTAATGGTGCCAACTTGAATCAAACAAGATTTATAAACAAAGGATGTGATGAAAGTTTCTCCTAACGGAGTTTCCACAGATAGTCAAAGTCTAATTTCTCCTGAGTCAAGTTTAAACGCTGAGCACATGCAGAGAGATAAATGAATGGGTAGCACCGATCAAGTAAGGTATAAACTTCGCAAGAATTTATAAATAGCTTACCCGTGATCACCTCGCTTGGTTCCTCGATTATGACCAAATACAACAAACGCTTCTTCCCTAATCGCTGACTTTGACTTTTCTCGATACTTTTTTGAGTCACCGTCCCTCACTAACTAGGTTTCGCCATCAGATAATCTCGAGCGATATGTCCTTCCTTTCCACAATTATAGCATACCTTGAATCTGCTGTAAGGCGCTTGACCGATATGTCCCTCTTTTCCGTGATTTGAAGATACGACCGGTGGTCGTTTCCTCCCTTAGAACCAATTGTCGCCAAGACCGCTATCTTCATATGGTCGCTTGTTAAATCTCCTCTTTAAAATCTCCTCCCGACTCGCTTTCTTCTATTTTCACGGCCATGATTACCACCGTAGTGGTTACCATTTCGTCCGTCTTCGCTTTTCTCCGCAGTTATCATTATTCTGCTGATCGCTATCTCCGATACGATCCTCGTCAGGGTCCCTCAACGACCGTACTTCGTTATCTCGCCTAATAATTGAGCCCTCATTACAACATCCAATAAAGAGAAAATTTACGAGAAATGAGATACCGACGACGCGGGTTTCAAACCTCTAAGAAACATCCGCACATATACGCTCATTCTCCACCAAATGAGGTGCAAACTCGATAACTCGCAAACTTTGCCTCGCATCGAGACACCGCCATGTTGTTTTGTTCCAATCTGATGAACTCCACTTCCTTCATACGACGTAACACTTTCGTGAAAGTATTTGTCATTAAATAGCTTCTCAAACGCCTCCCAAGACATACGCCGAAAAGCGGCCGATGGTACGCTTCACGCATCTCCCACCAAGAGTCCGCCTCGCCACTTAACATAAAGGTGGCGAATGGAACCTTCGTTCCTCCGCATCCCAAGACATCGAATATCTTGTAATTTGTTTGACCCATGTTTCCGCCATGATCGGATCCGCTTTCCTTAAATTCGTGGTCCCAACTTTTGAATCGCTGGCCATCGTGATAACCCGTGAATTGCTATCATTTCTCCCTCAGATTTTGAACACGAAGTTTCCTCGTCTCGATTTTGCATGAACTGCAAAAAACTTCTAAACATCCCCTCGCTCATCATCTCGCTTCAATGGTGTTGTTCACAGAGGAACATCACCACCACAGTTGCACGCTCTCCTCGCTGGTGAGTATGTGCATCTCCACTGGCCTCATTTCCATCATAATATTCTCAAATGACATTCTCAAATACCGCCATAAAACAAGGGTTAATTAAGGAAATCAATATATCACATAATATCCCTATATATCGACCAACTAACAAATAAGCTTAGTAGGACACACTAGCGAAGGATTTACTCGCCTCCCTCCTCCTAGTTCTATTCCCCGATCTCCGCCAGAGATCATATCCTAAGCTCGATACTAACCGCGACGCCCCAAAATAGTATACATCACCTATTCTCGAAGTTGTCAATACATGGTACGTAAACAACTACAACTTTATTATTACAACAAGAAATCTGAGTTTTGATACAAATATTATCTTCTGCATAAATATCTATACTCAAATAAATCCTCATCACATTTATCGATACATTATTTTACAAAAATGGTGAGGACTACTAAACAATCCTTTCTAAAACCTTCATTCCATACCCCACTGCATCTGCTCGCTATATTCTCGCCTCCCGAGAAAAAAATGGAACAAAAGGAAAAGGGTGAGCTCAACTAGCTCAAGAAAGAATAATATTATGACTAAGATAATATACAACAAATTATCGTTAGTCTTCAACAGGAAAAATATAATAGAATACAATAGACAACAAATTTTAAATCAATATTCGCAATGAAATAATAATTCATTAGAAGAGTTAAGTAGAGAATGCAAACTACTATCTTCTATGTATGAATTTAAAAGTTCATCGCCTCATCTTTTATCCCCGTAAACATCAATCAATATACATCCGAATCAAATATTCATCTTTGCACTACGTGCCAAAGATATTCATCACTGGTCATGTTCATTTAAACACCTGCTCATCTTCAGCTACTACGCCAAAGATATTCTTCGAAATCATTCATCTTTGCACTACAGCCAAAAGATATTCTTAAGAAATCATTCATCTTTGCACTACAGCCAAAGATATTCCATAATATCATCATTTAAGACCGAGGATGATGAAAATATTTTTTTTTTAAAGAAACGAATCCAAAGGAAACAAAATGACAAGGATTAAGATTAAGGATTCGTGATTGGTTTTATCCACGCCCAAAATACCTCAAAAATAATCATAGTGGTGTAAAATTCAAGAATGATCAAAACATGGATACAATCGTAGTTAGTATCCGTATTAGATGTTTTGACGAAAAGAAGAAATTTTATTTTTCTATGAATAAGATGTAGATAAAGTGAATAAAGGCAGGCCGATACGTGAATAGTAATCTCGACACCAAAAGATAGAAATTCCACAAAAACATCTTCACGCTTTCAGCTTAATAGTACTCGTGAATAAGAACTCGTGAATAAGAACTCATTAATAAGAACTCGTGAATAAAATCATGAATAAGAACCCATGAATAGTAACCCCGACATGAAAAAGTTCCAAATTTGATAAAAACTTCAGATCAATATTTCAAAGATAATGATATTGAAGAAATAATATCATTAAAAAAAATAATATCCCTTACCTCGAAAGATCAAGATTTCTAAATTAAACACCTGGATATAAAGCTATGACTTGACTCAGACAGATATAAAGCAATACTCAAAGTATACTCAAAATACTCACAAGAATACGCCGATAATATAGAGAGAAAACTTCAGCTTCGCAAAGATTTTCAATTCTAACCTAAGACCCTATTTATAGAAATTGCTGTAACACCAAAGCGTAAAATTTAATAAATTAATATATATATATATATATATATAAAATTTCATACGCCTTTCAACCTTAGAATTCAGATCCTAGCATTTCCCACATGCCAACCTTCTAGAAAGAAATGATAAAAAACGTTTTTCATAAAAAAAAATAATTAAAACTTCAAAAATCAATTATTTTGAGCCTTTAACTTCAATAATTCATAATAAATAGCCCTTTCATCAGAAAATTCAATCTCAGAGTTTTTATAGGAAATTCAATTCTCTACAACTTTGCGTAAGAAAGTTTTTTCCAAATTCCAAATAGAAATTGACCAAATCCACAAACCAAGCGATTTTACAAAAGCTAATCAAATTTCACCAATAAATGGGGTCCACCGACATGTTTAACATGTTTTAAACATTTATTGCAACAAAATACTCTTCCTCCTCAGATACTCATATATCCCACATTCGTTGTAAAAATATCACCATTATTATATTATTAAAATAATATATTTTTAATGAATTATTTTATCGTAAAAAAGATAAAATATTAATTTTCAACAATTGTCATTTTAAAAATTTTCTCCATCTATATCCACATAAAATCAATATTTTCCTCATCATATAAATCAATAATTAATTATTCACAAATAATATTACGTAATCACAATATCGACAACCGTGCAGCTCCTGAGAAGAGGGGCTTCCAATAAGAATTTCTTCTTATCGGGCGCCAATTAGGTGACCAAACCTCTCCTTAGATGTAACTTTCTAGACATTGCCAATAATGTTATCTAATAATATTATTCAGATAATATGAATTATTGCTTCGATAATGAAAAATATACCGTAATGACAATTATCAAACAACAAAGAATATAAAAATATCAACGCAAAGAATTATTAACTCAATAAAATATCGAATAAGAATTATCAGTAACCATTATCGAGTAGTGCCTTCACGTAAGAATCAATAATTGGTGCAATACCGTGTGCCACCGCTCAACAACGCCAGACATAGTGTGTGTTTTAACCACCGGTATTCCAACAAGATAATCTGTGAATAACTACGCCAAGTTATTTAAAAACAACTTATATTTGTCGCTTTCTTCATCCAATCGCTTCACATTATGGGCCCATACACGGTCAAGCCACTTGTCAGATTTAATATTCCCGACAAAGATTTAATATTCCACGACCAAACGAATATTCCCCACGATAATGAATATTTTATAACCACTTGCTTATTTTGAAATATTTCATGATTTAACCCTTAACTATCCACATTAATCAAATCAACCCTTACTATTTCAAAATTCATTTAAGGTAGAGGATGATGAAAATATTTTAAAGGAAAGCAGATCCGATTGAAACCGAAATAACGAGGATTAAGGATTAAGATTAGTACTTTGTTTTATCGCGTGTCAAAAATACCTCAAAAAATAATCATAGTGGTTGTAAAATTGAAGAATAGTCGAAACATTGGATCTGATGAAAGCTAGTATCCTGATAGATATTTTACCAGACGAAAGGAAAAATTTCATTTTTAGATGAATAATCTTAGTATTAAATAAAATAGTGTATGCGTATCGTGAATAGTAACTCAAATACCAAAAGTTCTAAATTTGATAAAACTTGGATCGATATTTAAGCGTAATGATATTGAAGAAATAATATCATTCTGAAAAAAAATATCCGCTACCTCGAAGATCAGTGCTTCAAGTGAAACAAAGAATATAATTTATAGGACTTGAACTTGCAACGTATGTAATACTCGAAGTATACTCAAAATACTCACAAGAATACGCTCGATAATATAGAGAAAACTTCGATTCTAGGTAGTGATTTTCAATTCTAACTTAACACCTTATTTATAGGAAAATCTTTAGAACACCAGTAGAAAATTTAATTTAATATTATTATTATTTCTAAAATTTCCTCGCACTACTAAGCGAATTGACCCATCAACCACATCCCGATAAAAACAACAAAAGCGTTTTCTCACTTAAACCATTTAAAACTTCAAAAAATGATAATCAATTAATCAAAACTTGATAATTCATTAATAAATAGCCCTTTTATACGAGAAAGAATTGAATCTCGCGATTTTTATAGGAAATTCAATTCTCTACAACTATCGCGGAAAGTTTTCTAAATTCCAAGCAGAAATTGTAAAGAAATCCACAAGCGAGCGATTTTTAAATCTGTATAATCAAATTCGGTCGATAAATGGGGTCCTGAGCATGTTTTAACATGTTTTAAACATTTATTGCAACAATACTCTTCCTTCTCGTATAATCATATATATCACATTCGTTGTAAAAATATCACCATTATTATATTATTAAAATATAATAATATATTTAAATGAATTATTTTATCGAAAAAGATAAAATTTCAATTTTCAACAATTGTCGCATTAAAATTTTCTCCATCATATCCACGTAAATCAATATTTTCCTCATCATATGAATCGATAATTAATTATTCACAAATAATATTACGAGAATCGCTGATATTGTGACGAGGCGGTTCAGGAAGAGGGCTTCCGATAAATTTCTCCTTCTGGTAGCGATTAGGTGACCAAACCTCTCCTTAGGCGAACTTTCTAGACATTGCCAATAATGTTATCTAATAATATTTAGATAATATGAATTATTCTTCGATAATGAAAATCTTGTGTAATGCGATTATTGAAGCAACAATGAATATAAAATATCAACCTAATAATTATTAAATCGATAAAATCTTGAGCGATAATTCTTTGTAACCATTATTGAGTAGTGCCGTTAAGTAAGAATCGATAATTGGTCGCAATCTGAGTAAACTTCTTTTGTGTTTTAACCATAGATATTTTAACTTGATATTAACAGTATATTACTGTGATTATTTTTAAACAACTTATATTTATGCGTTTTCTTCGTCCAGTCAAACTTTACATTTATGGGCCCTGTTAAAAGAAAATTTCATGTGAGTCGTATACGAATATTCTGACAAGTAAAGAATATTCGCGTAGAAACGAATATTCCCAAGCAATGATGAATATTTTATAACCACTTAACATTTTAAAATATTTGCGTATTTCCATAACCTATCCACGTTAATCGAATCAACCTTACTATTTCAAAATAGAAAATTAAATTTCATTAATAATAAGTTAAGGTCTTACAATTATTTGTGTTTTTTCTTGATTGCTATATATATATTCAAACTTATTTACATAATACTACCTTAGTTCTTAAAAAATTACAAAAATGAATAAAGTATAATTTTCACAAAAAAAAAAAAGTGTAAATGTTTTTAAAATTTATACTAATGACCTCACAATATAATTTTCATTCATTTTATAAGTTTGTAGTATATAAAAAACAAAAAAAAGATCATTGCACACATTCCATTCATAATGTAAATTACATAAAAACTAGAATGATAATTTTATTTACGAAATAATTAATAAACAAACAAACATAAAATATAGAATGACCATTTCATTCTCATTCTCATTCCATTCCTATAGACCAAACAAAGTATAAAAAGATTTTGTAATGTAAAATATTACGCTTTATCTATATTAATATCATTTCTAGCAGACTCTTCAACTATTTACTCAAATAGTTGAATGTCGTCTAAAATATCTACAACGATTTCTTGATTTTAGTAAATAAATGTACTGATCTCGTTTTACTATTTAGCGAGCAGGTAAGTTGACATTTGCATCTTCAATACATTTTTTTATTTGGGAGAATAAAATCATTTGAAAAAGGCAAGGGAGAGATTGAGGAAGGAAGTCCTTGTCTTCTACTTTTACCAACCGATGTAGAATTAGAAAACCAGGAAACAAAATGATTAAACACAAATTAACCTCATCCTCTCAATCTCTATCTCTCTCTCACTATATATATATATATCAAAATAAAAATTAAGATAGGTTTTGTTTCAACTAACTCATAGCTAAAAAATAGAGAATCTATTTTTTATATTTTAACTTTCCATATGAAACAAAATCAATATGCTAACAACGCCCTAATATATATATATGTTCTTTTGATTAAATGACTAACAACTTGTATAAATCCACAATTTTATATTCCATTTGTGGAAGAGTACAAACCAAGAATATATAAACACACTTGAGTTTTATCATGGACCCTAACTTAAGAGTTTGTTGATAGCCACATACAAACTTTTATTGTTCTGGGGGGTGGGGGTGGAGTGGGGTGGGGTAGGGGTGGTCCTAGCTTGTAATGGAGATGCGTTGTTATACTCATACATGATAAATATATCTAACATGCATAGGTACTGGGTACAAGTGAACATTAACTAGTTAAGATTTAACACATTATTTTGTATCTGATTTTTTTTTTATAATCAGTTTTATCACAGTAATATTACTCATCAAAGTTAATTGATTTTCAAACTTGCCTTAGACCACCTTTGTTAATGGCGGAGCCAAAATCTTTGTGGGGATCAAATTTTTTTTAAACCAAAGCAGCGATGGGCGGCGAGGAGGCGATGAATGTAAAATGTGAACTGTGAAGAGAATGATATGAGAAAAATACTGAAGAAGAGAATGTGAAGTGTGAATCTGTGAAGAGTACTGAAGAAGCCATAAACCAATTTTTTTTTTTTAAATGAAACGTCGTTTCATGTAAAAAATCTTCTATGATCTGAGAGTCTTCTTTGGAGAAGAGGAAGGTGAAGGCTGGAGCTCCAGCGTCAGTCGGCGTCCCATGTTCTTGGCTCTTCTTTGCACCTTCTCTTTGCCACCCCCCTCTTAGTTAGCTCACTTGCTTTTGGCCACCAGCCTCTTCCGGCGTCGTCGTCAGTCTACAAAGAACTAGCCTACCATGCCCCCTAGTTCCGCGATGTTTGTCAATATTTGATTTTGATCAACTTGAAATAACAACTCACACTCCGATAAAGGTGGTTTCAGCTCAAATCTCCATGAGTCAGGGGCTGGGCCAGCCATGCCAGAGTAGTTTTATACCCCATAAATCCCTTTATCTAAGGCAATTTAATTTATTGAGCCTACAAACATAAATTGGCCAAGTATTTAGTGACAAATGGGTGAAAATGATTTTGAGTCCAGTCAAACAATATTTTGCTCACATTATACTATTTTTTTTAAGATACGCAGATTCAGAATAAAAATTGTAATCTTTATATATTTGAATTTGACTCGTTTAATTGTACTCGAGTTCATTAGATTCTTAGCGAGCATTTAAGAACATACACTCAATCAAAAGCGAATCATTATGATAATGTAGATAAATTAACTCACTCAATATTTGAACTTTTAATACTATATCTCGAGCCTTGTAAAAATAATAATGAGAGATATTATCACTTTTGAATCAATTGATGGACATGTACAACAAACATATAAATTCCTCTCACTTCTCAAAAATATATAGATAATTGAATTGTTAAATATTATAAATTAACTAAATCGGTATACTCGATAATGTAGATGAATGAGGTTCAACGAACTTATATAGGTATAGATTAACAGTGAAAAAATTGACACTCTAAGCGATCGAACAATAGATGCTCATATATTAGATTTGTAAGTGTACAGGTATCAAAATAATTTGAATTCGATTAAGTTTAAATATCAAATTTGAGTATCGGCTCGGTTTTCTAATCACACTTAAGTTAGGGTTTGAACCACTCGGTTTCATTTCCAGCCCTATCAATTGTTAGCCAAACCCCATCCTTCTACTTACCAGCAAAATAACACTTAATATTTTAAGTAAAAATTAGCTCATTAATACATCTGGTTACAAATTAGTAACCTTATCACTTAATGTGAATAATTTCAATAATTTAGGATTTATTTTATATTGTTTTTTAAATGGAATTAACATTTGTAATTTTTAACTTTTTTACTGACTAGTTATTTTGAGATGGTAGAAATGACTAGTTATTACTACTAGTTGTTTTTATTAACTAAATATATTTGTCCAATAATATGTGAGAGACGCGATTATATTAGTTTTACCAAAATATATTAGAATCAAATTTTATCAATTGGAGTAGCTAATGGGCCGATGAGATCTGGACCGGCCCTATGCTCAAACCACAGAGTATTGAAAACAAGCAACGAATACTATTTAGTCTATTTATACCTGTACGGTGTCGTTCAGAATGTTCAGATTCAGATCCTTCAAAATTGCTTATCCTCTTATCCGTTTAAGCTTGTGACAAAATCACAGGTTGAGCGAAAAAAGGAAAATGGTGGCTTCAATTCATCAGTTCACATGGTCGTCGCTAGTTTTCATTCCATCATTACAGTTTCACAGTAAATCTCTATATATCTGTATATAAGGCTGTAAAATGACTGGCTGAAAGTTGGAACTCGAAATATAAATGATGAGTACTTTTTTTATGGAATTTCCTTAAATTATAATTTCTATTGACTTGTTAGCTAAAAGAGTTTCAATTAAATTTTAGAAATTTTGAACCAATATGAGCAAATCAATATTTACACCCTTATCTCTCTATATTACCATATATTTATGCATGATTGTGTGTATATCTGCTTTATAGTGTGTGCCACTCTGTAAAACATGAAACTGGAATTGAAACCACATTGGCAATTCATGGAATTGAAATTTGGTTCAATTTTGGAGCTCAATTGGAGTTGGAATTGAGTTATCAACATTGCTTTAACCATCTACTGGATTTGTACTTGTAATCCTGCCATAATTGTTAATTTACATGAATCCTCCTCATAGCTTAACCATTTGTATTGTCTATATTAATGAATTAAAAGTATCCAAGAAGTTGTATCTGGTTTCATTTACTTTCTGTGTGAATCCCTTTCACTTGCATAACTAAGTTGTTAGTTAATCTGATGATTTTTTTTGGAATAGTTATATACTAGGAATATTGGGTAATGTTCAATGAATAATTTTGTTGATACATTGAGTGACTTGCATTGTTGGCAAATTTAATTGACAGGAGATTGTGGTTTGAAGAAGTTGATTCCAAAAGCTGGTTTGTTTCACAATGTAAATAAACCAAAATCAGGAAGAATGTGTGTTGTTAATAGTAAAGCTTATGCGGATGTTAATCTTGAAGTTGGAGACAAACTTTATCTGGGAATGGATTTTGGTACATCTGGAGCTAGATATGATTTGATTGACAAGGATGGGATTATACATGCGGAAGGAAAAAGGAGTATCCAAAATACATGGTAAGTCTATATAATGATAGCAATCATTTTTCATTCATTGACCTTAATTTTTGTGGCAAATGGGCTACCCTACCCTACCCCTACCATTGGACGAGTAAGTAAGTAACTCTTCCTAATGCAAGAAAGACTAAAGGGACCTTAAAGAAATGTACTTATTCAATGATTTTTAATTCTTCTCATGGAGATACAAGAAATTAGAATTAGAATCAGCCATGCTGGTCTCGTGAACTTGACAAAGTGCTTGTGTTGTGTTTTCTTTGAATTAGTAATAATGGTACTAAAACAGCTTTGCGCTGCCAATCAAATGGTATGAGCACTATATTACCACAAACTTTCCAGTTCTCTAAGCATGCCCTTGCAGTATATAACCTCTTCAGCAACTTATCCCAAAAAAGCATATAACCACTTTAACTCATTTTACTTTCTCCTTAAGCTAGAAGTTTTGTGTATTCAAGACATGATATTCATATAATGGAAAGGATCCATCAAAAGAATCATTCATGATCAAGATAGCTAGTCTTATCAACTCTTGAAATTGGACACTTCTCCCTCCACTGTTTCAGTAAAATCTTTTTTTTTTTTTTTTGGTGGTGGGGAGGCATATTTTCTATTTTCTAAGAACTTGCAGAAAACATGGGTAAATGACCTCATGTTGTTTTTCTCATGGAACTCTTATATCTTACATCCCTCATGGAAATATGAATGCATTGGAAGTTCAAATGCTATTAACATATTTGGTTTTCACATTGATTGACACCTTAAGATTATATACATCTTTTAGCATTAATAATGCTTATCGGTGTTCCTGCAGTGAAATTAATTGCCCAAATGAACTTAGAAGCTTGTTTTTACTGTTAGAAAGAACAAGGATACAGTGGATTGGGTTCGCTCATGGAAAATGACACTTTTCTCACTTCTTGAAGATGTTCCAAATAGTTTTCACGCTCTTATTGCTTCCATATCTATTGATGGAACTTCTGCAACAACTATTATAATAGACAGGTGAAATTTGTGTCCTATCATTTCTTCATGCTTTTAAATCTGTGACTCATTTGAGATTCTCCTTTGATTTTCACACTACAGCACAACTGGAGAACCGTTATGGAGACCTTTCCTGTACAATGAAAGTTGTCCTGATGCTTTACCAATGGTAAAAACCATTGCTCCCATGAACCACACAGTCTGCTCTGGTACTTCAACCCTGTGCAAGCTTGTCTGCGTGGTGGAACTCTTATGATTCAAGTAAATAGTCTGTGGTCCTTTTACATCAAGCAGATTGGTTGTTATAAGCTTCTTCATTGCAAGCTCGGTGTCCGATTACAATAATGCTTTGAAGGTATTATTTTTTTAGTGGCTCTCTGCACTTACATTCCCCCACCCCCAGTCCTCTCCCACAGTTGAATCGTTATCTGTGTCATAGAACAAAATTTATCTGTTATATGGTAGGTTGGTTCACGATCCTGAACTTGAATCCTATCCAGCCTGGCTGCTCTCTCAGCCGTATTCATGTGCTTTACCTTCCATCCAAGCCCCAGGAACTTGTATTGGTTTGATAAAGGGGACATTAGGACACGATTTGGTATATTACCATCCATTATGTAGTTATGTAATGATTTCTGAAGGTTATGCAATATATACATTTTCATTCTTATCAGTTACACTCAGTACCAATTCACGTATATATGCTACTTATCTGAATTATGTACCAGAAATAGGTATTCATATTTAAATCGTGATAACCTTATGAAATTTGATTTATAGAAAACTACTGGGGAACACTGGCGCCCGATACCGTGGACTGCAAATAAGAGAATAATTATGTTTTAAATAGAGCAGGAGGTTACTTCTTGCAAGAGGGTGGTTATTCCTTTTAAATTGTTAATGATAGATTATCTCATGTGTTTATGTAAGTATCAATTTCATAGGAATCTTATACCAAGACTACCCAGGCATATAAAACTTGATAATTGGCTTATTAAGAAGTATATTCAATACTGAAGGGCGGATTGCATTCAAATACTGAAGGAAGGATATTTTAATTTTCCTGGTGGGTAAATTTACAGTTTTAGTAGCTAATCCATTTGGCAAAAGTAGTCCAACCTCTTACCAACAACTTTTATCTGGGCCTTTATTAGCTTTGGTGATTCTCTAAGGAAATTATAACTGATGAACCATTAACCTACCGTCAGAAAATGAGGGTCCAATTTTGAAAGTAAATGTTTATAAAGAAGTTTGAATACTTGATCAATGTCAAGATGAAAAGTTAATTAACTAATAAGAGATTTTATAAGTGGACTCTCATTTTGGGACATTCCAAAAAAGGAAGTAGGCCTCTCAATTTGGACAGAGGAAGTAATATTTTATTAAGCACTACTTACTGCCAGTACAATTGCACTGCTCTGAGCCTCTGAGTAGTACTTGATTTGATTCTCCTAATAAATAAAGGTTTGGAGGGAAGTAATATTTTATGAAGCACTACTTACAGCCAGTACTATTGCACTGCTCTGGGTAGTACTTGATTTGATTCTCCTAATAAATAAAGGTTAGAATTTCTGCAATTCCTTTTAGAAGGATTGCTTACTGCAACTCACAGGTGTTATAGCTTAAATATGATCTGATCTGGTAGGCTTCTGACATTTGAGCTGAATCTGATATTATCCATAACACTTTTGCAGGTTTACAAAGTTGTGCTATCTGCACGGAACCACCGATAGTATAGCTGCCTTTCTTGCAGCACGTGCTACTCAACCTGGACAATCTGTGAGATTTTTCTAGAATTGTTTTAAGCCATTAGTCCTCATGTTTTCGTCTCTCCGTTAAAAGTTTCATGCATGAATTACCTTATTGTGAGATGGTTATTCCTATAGAGGCAGGCAGTCAGGCATGCATGATTTGCTTCATGTTGTGGGTTTAATTCTTAGTGCTCAAATACCTGAAACTCCAACCTTATGATTTCCCCCCCCCAGAAAAATATGAAATATCTGATGGATAAACTATAAAGTAACTATAAGCTATTTGTGCTTCTTGCATTGTTTTGGTTTCTTTTCAATGAGCACATTTTAAATTTTTGGGTAGTTTTGTATCTGTCAGTGTGATTGAACATGCTAAGTGAATTCTGAATCTCATCAATTACAATACACATGCTGGCAATTAGGTCACATCTCTGGGTTCAACACTGCTATCAAACTCCTAAGCACCAATAGGATTGAAGATGTACGATTTGGGGTGTATAGTCACCGTCTTGATGATAAATGGCTTGTTGGAGGTGCTTCAAATACGGGTGGAGCAGTCCTTAGGCAATTTTTACTGATGAGCAGCTGGAGAAATTAAGTGAGCAGATTAATCCTATGGAAGCTTCCCTTTAGAGTTCTATCCTCTACAAACAGTTGGTGAGAGATTTCCTGGCAGAGACCCAATGATGGAGCCCAGGTACTGATTTTGTCTAAAGAATAAGCTAAAATCATAAATCTGAAAAGCCGTGGTCGTAATTGTTGAAAATTTATTTGAAACTTTAATATATATATATATATATATATATATATATATATATATATATATAGGGGTTATGAAGTTGTACAATATGTAGATATCTCTAAATGTACACAGTCTACAATCATCGTAGAGTTAAATCACTCTACGATATGAGAATTCACTCTACGTTTGTACGGTGGTAGAGTGACTACTCTATTATTAGTGAGTGACTATTCTATGAGCACTGGCGAAGCCATGCTTAAAATGTGGGGTCAATTGACCCCACTCAATTTTTAAAATCAGTTAAATTTTTTTTTTAATTCCACTCAATTTTTTCATCACCACTCAATTTTGACCCCACTCGAATTTTTTTTTTAATTAAAGAGAGCCAAGCCCAAGCGCTTGAAAATCCAAATAAGCAAAAGGAGAGATAAAACCAAGTAAAAGCAAAGGAATTAGGGAAAAAGAAGAAGTATGCAAATGCAAGCTCATCAATTCAACGCATGGACATGGCCAAGATCGGAGATGATGATTGATGGTAACTCACTAAGTCACTAACCTCGTTTAAGTAATCTTCATTCGCAAAATCGCATGGCCAATGTTAAGTCCTCTTTCTCTCTCTCTTGGTCTTCAATCTTCATTCCTTTTATTATTGATTTCAATGTCAAAATTTGTTATTCTCTGTTGTTGACTACTTTTAATTTCTAGAATTTAGAAATTAGCTTGGTATTAGCGTTGACTCCTACCCCTTTGGATTATTTTCTTAGTTTAGTTACAATTTAATCGACTATTTGCCTATTTTTGCTATTTGAATTTTGAATTTTTTATGTTTCAATTGTTGGCGGTGGTTACATTAGCCTCGACCCTAAATCTCATCTTGTGACTCTCTTACTTGCCTTGTGCCTTGTCTTGAGTAACAAAAATTACTCTCTTTTTAGTATTATTAAATTAGATATTTGGATGCATTTGTCCCTTTTTTTAGCAAAAGTTGAGTTCATGAAATTGGCACAACTTTATTTTTTGTTGTAATTAAGTTCATAATATCTTTAATTCTTTAAGCGACCGATATGGACAATGTGGTTGGAGCATCATACAAAGCGTCGAGATAGTCTTGAGAGAAAGAAGTTTGCTAAAAGTCGAGAAATCATTGATGAATAATGAAATTCAAAGTGGGAAAGGCTTGCATCAAAAACTAGTCTTAAGCAGGCGAAGGCGACACCGTTGGGGATCACATTATGAGACACTTTTGAACTTGATTCTTATGTTCTCTCCTGGTGATTGATGTACTTGAAGAGGTTTTAGATGATGGTTTGGTATACCAACAAAAAGGTATTGCTTTTGGTTTATTAGAGTCATTGCAATCATTTGGTTTTGCATTTGATCTAATATTGATGAGAAAGATATTGAGAATTACAAATGAATTATCACAAGCATTGCAAAGAAAGGATCAAGACATTGTAAATGCTATGGAATTATTTAAAGTGTCTAAGCAACTATTGAAGGTTATGAGAGAAGAGGGATGGGAGAAACTACTTGATGAAGTTTGTTTATTTTGCAACAAATACAAAATTGACATTATAGATATGAATGCTTTATTCCATGGGAGATAAAGTCGAAAATCTCAAGGTATTACAAATTTTCACCATTATTATGTTGAGATATTTTGTACTGTTTTGGATTGGCAACTTCAAGAATTAAATAATCATTTTACGGAAGCAAAATCTGACTTGTTTTAATCAGTGTCATGCTTAGATCCTAGTGATTGTTTTTGCTAGTTTTGATAAGGACAAACCGATTCATCTCATTAGAATTTATTCAAATGACTTTTTCCAATGGATCTTATGAAACTTGATAGTCAACTAGATAATTACATTTCGATATGCGGACAAATCAAGAGTTTTTTGGAAGTTCAAGGGATTAGTGGTCTTGCAAGAAAGCTCGTAGAGTGCGAAGAAACATATTGTATTTTCTTTGGTATATCGACTTCTAAAGTTGGCATTAATCTTACCTGCTTCATTCTTCTGCTGAAAGAAACTTTTACGCGATGAAGATAATAAAGAGTAGGTTCTTTTAATTCTATGGCAGATCAATGATGAATGATTGCTTGATTACATACATCGAGAAGGATGTATTTGATTGCATTGACAATGAAAGTATTATGCAAACGATTTCAACGAATGAAAACGCAGAGGAGGACAATTGTAATTATTATATTCTACTAGTTATTTTTGTGGATAAGCATAGCTATAACAATGACATATTATATTTTTTGATTATATATTTGAGTCGTTTTTTACTACTATAATTATCAATCTTGATTTATTGTTTGATACTCTAATTATTGACCCATTATGAATTGATCCTGGCTTCGCCTTGTGTCTATAATAAGTATGATGATTTAACTCTTCGATCATGTATTATATAAATACTATATCTAAATGTACCAATAGTGATATGAATGTTGAATTTTCGTTTCCATAACTGCCCCTCCATATAATAAAATTGAACATAAAAAACTCGGGTATTGTAAGTGTCTTGACTATTTTTTATTACTTATTTTTATCTCGAGTCTGGAGTCCCAATGTCTTGATTCGCTTAATTTAAATTTTTAGAATCCCAAGTGTATTGCCCATGAATCAATAACATAATAGTTGAAGTTTTGGAGCGAATCAATAACATTTTAGTTGAAAATCTGGAGTCCTTAGAAGTTTATTGAGAATAAGAAAACTCATTTAAGATACATTCATTCTTTTAGTAGGACTAAGGGGGTGTTTGATAAAAATTGAATGAATTTGAATCTGAATCTGAATCTAAATAAAAAAAATTGTTTGATAATTGACATGTCTGAAACATCTGAATAACAAATTTTAATTATTTTACCCCTCTAAAAAAATTTAAAATTATTGTAAATTTATTTAATATTACTTAATATAATATTTAATATTATATAAAAAAAACTTTATTCAAGTACTTCGTTAAATGAAAAAAATAACACTAAATTATTCAACTAAATTTCGTTCGATACGATGAGATCGGTCGTTTCAAAGCGATTTTTTAAAACAAAGCGCGGTGAATTGGTGACTGATTCAGCCATCCATTCCTCAACAAACAGCCCCTAATACTCCATAGCTGCTTCATGTACTCCTCATTATTAGCTTTGTGACTAATTAATTGTCAGCTTTTTGCAGGTTACATCCACGCCCAGAGAGCGATGTCGACTACTTGCATGGCATTTTAGAATCTATTGCCCGCATAGAGGTATATAATTTAATTACATTTTAGCATTTTATTTGTGATTGTGAACTAGAACCTCGTGATATTTTCAATTTGGTGTTATTAGGGGAGGTTATAAATTATTGACGGATTTAGGGGCGACCAAAGTTGAAGAAGTGTTTACAGCAGGCGGTGGTGCTCAAAATGAGATATGGATAAAGATAAGGGAGAGGGTTCTGCGTTTGCCTGTTCGTCCAGCCCATAATACAGAGGCTGCCTATGGAGCTGCCCTATTGGCATTGAAAGGAGTCCAGTAAATAGCCTGGATTCTTTAGCTGGATGAAATTCATAGTTATGGAAAAAGTTGTGTATTTATATTCATTTGTTTCCAAAGATTGTCCTGTCTACTTTAGTTTTGTTCTTTCTTTCTTTCCAGTCCGAGAATGACTTATTTTAAATGACATAAAAGTTAAAATATGTGTTTGACATTAATTTGACTTATAAGTTAAAACAAGTTATGAAGGTGTTCTGTTCATAATGACTTATAAATTAAAATAAATGTAAATATTACTAAAACTGACATTAATGTAAGGGAGCAAAATAGATAATGGGCAAAATAGACATTATATTTTGTCAAATTAACTTATTTTAAAATAAGTTAAAATACTTATTTTTTGACTTAAAATCAATTTATAAGTAAAAAATTAAGTCATTTCGAATAAGTGAGTAGTAACAAATGACTTATAAGTTAGTTTTATCAACTTATATATGATATAACAAAAAAAGTCCCAAATTAATGTAAAAAGATCATCTCCATAATAAGTTATTATACCAAATAATAAAATATGTCGTATTATATAAAGCCTATTACATTAAAATTTGCTCCTTATTCTGATTTCATCCCAATCAAACGATTCTAGAAATTATAATCCGAACTTGAACTAATGTTTCACATTATTGTATTTCAGTAAATGTATATATACAAAGACTATGTTATAAATAAAAATACAAAAAGTAAATTTGGTTGGAGTAATATAAAGGTGCAAGTAAAAGCAAATTTTCAGCCGAATATATAAAAATTAAGAAAATAATATTTATTACGACTTTATATATATATATATATATATATATATATGAATTACATGTACAATTATAATTGATAATATTTTTACGATGTATTTATTATAGTAAATTAATTTTATAATTATATTCAACTCGCATGATCGTAATTCAATAGAAATCTTTCGCAATATATAACAAAATGATAATGATATATTGCAAATGTTTATGTCCAATTTTTTATTATTAATTATATGAATAACTATTTGTGATTTTTTAAAAGATATGTAATAAATGATTTTCTTTTATAATTTTATTAATTTTATATATCCCAAAGAGGTGGTTAAGAATCTTACTATTTCGTTCTAATTTGTTTAACGATTAAAGAAATAATATTATCGCTTTAGCATTTAAAACGATGGGTACATACAACACAAACAATTATTCGTTTAAATTATTTTGTTATTTATTTCATTATTTTTTTAAATTTAAAAATAAAACATAGTAGTAAATTTGAAGATTATAATTCAACCCAAATTTATTAGAGTACATGACAACACTATAGGAAATATATAGGAGGACTCTATATAGCAAATGAAGAAAAAGTGCAGAGTTGTAGAGAATCGAGGGACTGCAACTGGTGAGTACGTGTAGGGGAACATTCAGCAGTGTCATAGTAGTAGTGTATCTTCCAAACCCATGCATTTAATGCAACTAATGATGGCTCAATTCTCCTTATACCACGCCTTTCTCTTTCTTACGCATTCTTCCATCTTCTCTCTCTTATCAAAAAATTATAATCTCATAAAAGATAATTTAAGCATAAAAATTTTGTCAGATAAAACTTTCATAAATTTAATTACTCATAAGCGGGCACGTAATTAATAATAACGTACGTGACATGTCTAATTTAATATAAATAAATAAAATTAAATTTAAATGATCTAATTATAACTATCATATAAAAAAATTAAATAATATTAATACACACACATGCGTATTGTAGAGCCTGCCCTAATATATATGGGACCTGTAATATACATGTGCTTATATGAGTATTATGTAATCCTTATAGCACATAATATTAAGTGGGAACCCACAATATACATGTGTGTGTATGTGAGCACATATTGTAAGTATCATTATTTTTATAATTAATGTTGAACTGAAAATAGATCAATGATTTATATTTAAACCATAAAATAAATAAAAATAAAAGACTTTCTTGTAATAATAATTACGAATAATTATAGTACTAACTAGCTCTTTATGTGCCAAAATTCTGAAACTAACCTATGCCATTAAAAGTTACTATTCTAACTAGAGTGTTAAATAACTAGTTATTTTTCATATAAGATTAGCACATATAGTAGCAACAGATTGTAACCAGTGTTAGACAACTAGTTAATATTTTTCGTATAGGATTAATACAGATGGTAGCAGGGTGTTCAAATCGAATTCGGTTTTTTTTCATTTTAGGAAAATCAAACCAAGTTCGAACCGATTTGGATTCGGTGTAAAGTTAAACCTTCGAGTTGATGCAGTATTCAAAAACCGTACATCTAAAATTTTCGGTTTCGGTTTTGATGAGAGTGTTTGGTTTGATCGGTAAATCTGAACCAAATCGGTTATACCGAATTTTTAAATAATATATTAAAAAATAAAATAGAACTTGAAAATCAATTCTTTAAGACTTTTGTCTAACCATAAAAATTAACTTGAAAGTCTATAAATAGAGGTAAGACAAGAGAAGGCATACTAGACAATGTGGGATGTCTAACCATGTAAAATTAAATTGAAAATCTCATCTATTTATAAAATAGAGGTAAGATAAGAGATGACATACTATCATATTACAGTAGTAACAGAATAATTAAGAGAGTCTTTAAATGCTTTTTATCATTTTTTTTAATATGAGACATAATTTAAACACACTCAACTTTAAACCCTATTTTCTTGGTAAACAAGGGATGAAAATAACTATCGAGTCAAGAACATTTGGTTAACCCTTACTCAAAAAATAGAATATAAGTACTTCCTTTGTCCATTTTAAATGACTATTTTAAAATAATTACATAAAATAAAAATTATAGTTAATTTTTTCTAATTAATAAAATTAGCATAACTTTTTTTTTTTTAAAAAAAAAAGCAAAAAGAAAAAAATGAGAGTAAGAAAATGAAAAGAAAGTAAACGAGAAGTAAATGAGGAGAAATTAAGAGGGTAAGCGCAAACGAGAAGCAAGTCAATGACAATGAAAAGATAAGGCTAAGTGCACTTTCTGTCTGTCAAATCTCTGCACTTTCTGTTTGTCAAATCTCTCTGTGCACATAATATATGAGTATATAACTAAGAGCAGAGGCAGTCTCACTCAAGACAAACAGTTTCATTACAGATTAAAATTCTCTCTCTCCAAATTAACTCATATCTTTCTTGCTTCTTCCATCAGTTCCATGGCAGCTCCAAGAAGGATTTTAACTTTAAACCCACAAGCACCCGAATACTATCCACTTTCCCATCAATCTCCCCACCAAACACCTTCTCCTAATCAAAACTACTACACAATCCCATTTCATCCGCAACCCACCACCGCCCACCGCCTCCAAACCATTCAACCACCACCCACGGCGGCGCCACCACCTACTTCAACTCATTTTGGATGGTCTCCGGTTAGGAGGTGGTCAGGATCAGGTGGTGCATGCAGCAGAAGAAATGGGTTTAGAAGGAATAATATTGAGGAGAGAGATAATAATAATACTAATAATTATTGTAATAATAGAAGGAAGTCCGATGGAAATGGAATTAATAATATTAATGGTCTTTCTCGAGTTGTTGGTTTTAGGGCAGTGAGGAGATCATCCAAGCGACCAGTGGTGCCTCTCGAATATGGTGAAGGGAATGTTACTACTGTCATGATCAAAAATATACCCAACAAATTGACGTATATTCATTCCTCTCAAGTGTCAACCCTGTTTAATTTATTACTCAATTCTTCAATTAATTCTCTAGCTTTTTGGCTCATTAATTTACTACGTCTATTTTTTTTTAATTTGTGCATGGCCTTGGAATTTCCTAATTTCAACGCTGGCCTGTTTTAGTCTCTACATCCTCACCATAAATCAATGACAATAATTTGGATTTCTTAATTCTTTTAAAGTAGATAGTTTGATTTTGTGTGGGTGCAAATATATTAATTGCTAAATATGTTTCACTAGTATTTTTACATTTTAGTCCAAAGAATTGTTTTTACCCTTTTATATCTCCGCTTTAATAAAAGGTCATTTTAAAAATTTATTTTTGATTTTTATTATAGATCGTTTGAGAATTTTAAGTAAACATTAATTGTTTAATTTTTAATATTATTTCAAGTAATGAATATAATTTTGGTTTTTTTTTATTATTTTTTGTTCAATAAATAATATTGTTTTAAATTTAAGGATAATATAGATAATTAATATTATATTTAATGTTATATAATTATTTTTTTAATATTTATGTATAATTTTAAAATAATTTATATTAAGAAATGAGGAAGTAATTAATATCTTCTTGTGTGCAAGTGGGAATATGTGTTATGCATTGATTGATATGTTAAACTAGAGGGTGTGTGTGTGTGTGTGTGTGAAGATTGAATAGTACTTTTATAATTTTGCTTTGATATGTATATCGTATAGGCGATGGGGATTGTTGAGGTTATTGGACAAGCATTGCATGTTGGTGAATCAAGCATATAAAGAATCGGGAGATGACAATATTGTTTCATCTTATGATTTTGTTTACCTCCCTATGGATTTCCGGTGAGTCATATTAAGAATTAATTATGAAAATGAGTTATTTTTATGGCTTATGGAATTATTTAAGAGCTGCATGTGGTGGTGCAGGACGGGGATTAACAAAGGATATTCTTTTGTGAATTTCACCAACACAAAAGCTGTTTGGGAATTTTACAACGAGTTCCATAAAAAAAAATGGGAGGATTTTGTATCCCCCAAGATTGGCGAAATCGTTTATGCAATGATTCAGGTAAATTACATTAAATGGTTATCCTATTGACTTTAATTAAATTTGGTAAATTATATATAATGCCTGGCCTCCAAATAAATTTTTCCAGTTGAATTCAATATTGTAGAACAAAATTTACTCAAATAAAACAATGGAGTGCAGTGTAGCACAACGGTAATTATAATAAACTCTCCTTTGAATTTTGCATGAATCAAAGGGATCTAAAGGAGAATCAAATGAAAAATGATGTATTTGGTTGTTCAATTAAATTAAAATGAAAGGAATTGATATTTTTATATATATATTTGATATTTGCAAGTGAAATGAATTAAATACGGACATAAAATGAAATGAAATAAATTATTCTCGTCTAAAATGAAATCACTATTATTCCATTAAATTATTCATTCCATTCCATTATTTCAATTCAAATACTAACATTATGTATATAAATTTACTGACAGGGCAAGAAAGAACTAATGAGGCACTTTGGGAGTACATTGTTTATGTGTGGGTCAGATGTTTACTTACCATTATGCTTCAGCCCGGCTAGGGATGGTTCTGGGCAGCCAGTGGACTGTTGGGAAACGCAACTCCACATCTTACTGAAGAAATAAGAGAGAAAGTCTCCAAAATCTAGCTAGCTAGCCCTCTGTATCAAACTTCTGCTGATTTAGTCTAACTCTAGTGACTTGACAAATATCATGATGATGTGGTCAGATAATAATATATATAAATACAGACTTTATTGTTCATTTCAAGTTGTGTCAGTTACAGTAGTGTGCCCTATTTACCAGGGTTTAATGATGGTTTGTAGTTTTTTTAGGGTTTACAAATGTATAATAGCTAGGATGAGAGATTAGGGTTGATCTGGGCACCTGGACTTGAGACCATATATAGAAATGGCAGGTGGTAGAGATCCACCCTTTTAGTGACCGTCTAGTTACTGTTTTTTGTTCTCTTTTTTAAATAATAATTTAAGGCTGAAACCGACCAGTGACGACTGGTCTAATATTTTTTTTCTATTGCCTTCCAAAAGTAATAGTATTTATTTTAATTAAATTTTCTACATAATGTAATAATTTAAGTCGAATTTAGATATATATACAAAACGGAGTCGTGACTGGGCGGTCGCAGGATGGTGCTTGGAAATGACTTGGTTAATTGTAAATCAAAAGAAAATGTTTTAATTACAAGAGATAAATGAAGAGGATACCAGGTGGCTCCGACATCTTAAAGCAATGATGATTATAATTGGTCTGTTTTTAATTTTTGTCTTTATTTTGATCAATCGAGTATGGGGGTTAATTTCAGGTACTGATGAATGAAGAAAGGTTTTCTTTTGGGATTTTGGTTAAATATCTAACCTACTACTCTACTTTTCATGCATATTGCTCAGATGATACACTGTACACAATTAAGTTGTAGTAGAATGAGTACGTTGATCTATAGATATTTCCTAGCTAAGAAAATTAATGATTAATTAATTTGGATGCTGTGCAACTAGTAGAGAAACTGTGAAGTAGCAAGTGTAATTAAGAAGAAGAAAGGTCTACAAGTAAAAGCATGGCCTCGTGCATCAATTATGATGGGATTGCCAAGGGGCGATCTTCCCAATTTATTTATTTATACACCGTCTCTTAATATTTGTCTTCTTAAAATTATACTAACAAGTGTACTAAATAAAATTTTAATTTTTTTAATTATTTTTTATCTAATAAATAATAGTATATATTTTTTTATAATTTTAAAATGACATATTAAAAGACGAAGAAAATATTTTTAAGATCATTTTAATATATATATATATATATATATATATATATACGTGTGTGTGGTGGCATTTTATTTAATTTTTTATGATTTATGTCTAGTGGGGTTTTTTGTACAATATAAATTATAAAAATAAACATAAATTCAACCCTAAAATGTTACAAATTACTAAATATATATGAGTATTTTTCTCTTATTTGACCTCGAATTTATTAATCACAATTTTATTTTTCTTTACCATTTTTAAGTGAGGAACATGATTAATTATTTGTATAAAATGGGTAAAATATTAATTAATATATAAACCACTGGCTATGTACAAAAAATGTAAATATAGTAAAGAAAAAAGCTAGGGGGTGGGGGGCTCCCACTTGACTGCCTAGTTCCCTTCATGGACTTGATTTTAAACAATCCCATGAGCTTTTTTATTTTGAAAAATAATATATATTACGATTTTATAGGTTGATTTTTTTATTAAAAAATATATGCATAAATAAATTGGTAATATTTTTATAATATATTTGATACAGTGAATTAATTTTATATTCTTCTTCAATTTTATGGAATGATATATACCAATTATAATTCATTTAAAATTTTCGTAATATATAAAAGAGACTTTATTTTGATAAAATAAATGTTCTCTATTAGAGATTTAGAGTCGGGTATGTTAACTTACAAATACCACAAATATTGTAATCAGTCGGCATAACTAATAGTGTACGGTGTACCATTCCGTTGTGTCGCGGATATGCATGAAAACTTGAAAAAAACTTTTACTAGTAGTAGTAATAAAATCAATACTCCGTATAAGTTACTACATCTGCATGTAGAGAGAGTAATGAAACATAAATACTCCCTCCGTTCCTATTTAAATAATATTTTAGATTTTTTTATTTGTCTCTAATTATTTGAGGTTTATTCAAATTTAGGAGAATTAATAATAATTTTTCCAAAAATACCCCTCATTTCTCTACTTATTTTTTTTGGTACTCTAAACTCATTAATGATTTAAGGGTATTATAAATAATTAAATACTATATTTAATATTTTTTAATCATTATCTTAATAGGTTTAATGGGTATGCCCATCTCTAAAAGGTTATTTAAATAGAGACGGAGGGAGTATAAGTTATCATTTAATATCAATATAGAGATTGAGGAGGAGTTAGTGCGCCACATAAAACTAAACTTAACTTTTGAGTTGTTTTATTAAGATTTTCAACAGGGACAATTTAATAAGGAATCCAAATAGTTTGGGCTCAATCCAAAACAATTACTCCCTCCGTTATTTAATATACAAATCGTTTTAGATAATTATTTTTATTATTTAATATAAATCGTTTGAAAATTTTAAATAAGAATTTATTGCTTAATTTTTAATATTACCTTAAGTAATAAATATAATTTTAATTTTCTCACTATTTTTTCTAATAAATATCTTTTCTTTTTTCAATACAAGTACTCCTCAGATTCACTTAATATAGGTCGCTTTTTTAGGCGTGTACATAAAATTAAAAAAATGATTGAAAATATTAATTATAGTATCAATTGTTTATAATACCTTTCACCTCACTTATCTCATAAATATGGATCAAAAGATTAGGTGGAGTAATAAGGGGCAATTTGGGAAAAATAGTAATCAATTCTCCTAGATAATCACAAACGACAAATAATTAGGAATATAAAAAAAAGTCTAAAGCGACCTACATATAGGAATGGAGGGAGTACAATATAGACAATTGATATTATATTTAATGTTACAACTCTAAAACGATTTAAATTAAAGAACGGAGGGAGTAGTAATTAATTACGCGGAATTCATATTCTTCTCTATAAAATCATTCAAAATTTAACAACCCTAAATCTCTAATTAATAGAGGAAGGATCAAGAGCATTTTTTCTTAAATAACACTCTTTCTTAAATAACATTTTTTTTTATTAAAATTGAGATTCTTAAAAGAGAGGTCCCACTTGTTTTCTTTTTATTTATAAAAATGTCACTCACGACCCCACTTATTTTTTTTAATTTTTTTTAAAACGACGTAATTTTAATAAAAGAATGTTATTTAAGGAAGAGCGTAAAAAAAGTACTTTTGATCCTTCCTCCTGATTAATATATTCGAATAGTACTACTATATCTTAATTCAAATATATCTTAGACAAATTTTCATTAATGTATAAATAAATTTAATAAAATAGTTCTGAAAGAAAACGAAAAATTAACCCAGGAGAAAGAAATTTTTATTCCTAGTTCTAAAGAAAAAAGTGTATGACTTACCTTCGTCTTATAATGTTTATAATATTAAAAATTAATATTTTAACAAATAAAATTTATAATTTTAACATGCTCTTATGAAATCATCAATTTCACTTATATAAAAAAATTTAAAATATGAAGCGAGAGATATTCATGTAAAAATATTTATATAACAAAATATAAATAATTTTGAATTTTTCGCTCATCCTAATAAATCATCTGAGTCGTCCAAAATTTGAAATAAATCTCACCGTCCATAAGATTGCAGGAGGCGGCGGACCGATTCTTTAGTTAATTTTGGCTTAAATATGATTCTTCTACTAAACTATAGGTTATTATTAAAACGGTGATCACTTTTCAATTTTGTCGATTAGGTGATTGATTTATCAATTTTTTTCGTTTTCATTCGATTGGATTACCACGCGTCGAAAATCGCGACGTGGCATCCTAAAAGCGACGAGAGTGCTTATGTGTAAAAACATTATATATTTTAATGAGATCAAAGGACAAAAAGGTAAAATAAAAATAAAACAACTAAAATTACACAAATAATATAAATTAGTTGTATAATTATTTATTTATAGTTATATAATAATATAAATTACTATATAAATAATATAATAATTATTTTTATTAAAATTAATTATTTTATTAAAAAAAAATTATGCTTTTTTAATTTTTTATTAAAAAAATTATGTTTAATATTAATGATAATAAAAAAAAAAAATATTAATGATAATGATAATAAAATAAAAATAAAAGTGCAGTTTTTTAATAAAAAATAATAATTAAGCAACTAAAAAAACGCTGTTGCTTTATTTAAAAAAAAACGCAGTTGGTTGGTTTTTTAATAAAATAATTATTATTCTTAATAAAATAATTATTAAAAATAATAAAAACAAAAATGCAGTTGCTTTATTTTTAAAAAACGCAGTTGGTTGGTTTTTTTTTAATAAAATAATAATTAATTTTTTTATTAAAAAAACTGCACTTTTATTTTTATTTTATTATCATTAATATTTTATTTTATTATCATTAATATTAAACACAATTTATTTTAATAAAAATTTAAAAAAATAATTTTCTTAATAAAATAATTATTATAAAATAATTATATATATTTATAATTTATATAACTATAAATAAATAATTATACTACTAATTTATATTTGTGTAATTTTTAGTTGTTTTATTTGTTATTTTACCTTTTTGTCTTTTGATCTCATTAAAATATATATAATTTTTACATATAAAGCACTCATGCGCGGATCTAGACGCCACGCCAATTTCTTCGACGATGCCAATCGAATGAAATCGAAAAAAATTGATAGTTCAATCACCTAATTGACAAAATTGAAAAATGAATCACCGAAATAAAATATGACCTATAGTTTAGGATAATAAATCTTAATTTTATATTAAAATAAATAGATCTAAATATGTCTCTTTTAGAAAACGAGTGTCTTGAGTCGCCACTACAAAAATTTAGCTCGGTGAGACTCTAGTGCAGAGTAATCGAGAGAAATCGAAAATGGCGGCATTATCATCATCTTCTACTCTCATTATCCGCCATATCTTTCGATCTCCTCCTCTATCCTCTATTTCCATCTTAAAGCAAACAACTATTTCTCTTTCCCTTCAACCAAATCCCCTTCGCATTTTCTTCTTCTCTTCTCTCTCCTCTTCTTCCCCAATTCATTCTCTCTCCTCCATTAACTTTGAAACCCCACAAACACCCGTTGTTGATGACGATTTTGAATCAGAAATTGACAACACCCAGAATGCTGAACCCGGAAAAGAGGACGTTACTGAGTCGGATTTGAATTCTGCTAAGAAATATGAAGAATTGGTGTCAAAATTGCCTAGTCTTTCTGTAAAAGAAAAGAAAGAGTTGGCTTCTTATGCCCTATAGTTTAGGGAAGAAACTCAAGTCTCAACAGGTGGGCAAATCTGGTGTCACTGATTCTGTTGCCACCGCTTTGGTCGAAACCCTAGAAGCAAATGAGCTTCTCAAGGTACAATTTTATATATAAGGTATATCATGATATTGTTTTGATATTAATTGCCAATTAATAGTTGGGGGTTTGGTTAAACTATACGAGTTTTTTTAGGGAATTCCCTGCTGTTGAATGGGTAAGTTTAGAGTTAGTTATTTTTAGGGAATTGTTAAATCCACAACAGAAATTGTTATTTTCACAACAAAAGTGTTGCTATAGATCCTATAGGACAGTTTTCACCGTCGCTATACATCTACAACGATAGCGATATTTTTGTTGTGAAAATAACAAAAAGTGTTGTGGATTTAACAATTATCTTATTTTTATTGTATTGGAATTGTGAAAGTGAAATTGAGGTTGGGTTGAATGATTTGTGAATGAATTTGGATTCCAGTTTAACATGCACAATGTTGCCTACATTCAACACCAACAACAAATAGACTAGGAAATTTGGAGTATTTTACTATTTGAAAAGTGAGCTTATCCTGGTGCAATGAAGACTTATTTGAAATGCTAAATAGTGATGGCGTTTATTAATGTAAATTTGTGACTTCGGTGATAGGTAAAGAGTAGGCGAGAAATAATATGTTTCTGCACATGGTAAAGTATCAAGTAGTAAGCTATTGATTAAGATAAGAGGAGGATGAGTTGCTTATTGAATGAGGATAATTTGGTATTTACGGCTTTATGCTCGATTCCAAGTTAAAACATGCAACAGGTCAAAGTACACAGCAACTCTCCGGTAGAGCTAGATGAAGTCGTGAAGCAATTAGAGGGAGCAACCAGATCTGTTGTTGTTGGCCGAATTGGTCGGACTGTGATTCTTTACAGGCCTAGCCTAACCAAGTTGAAGGCGGAGGAGAAAAAGATTCAGGCTCGGAAAATTTTTGTGAGAAGACAACAGGCATTCAAATCCTCATTGCAGGTATCTCTATCCCTTTCCCTTTTTCATTGTTTGTTTCTTAGAAGAAAATTGCACTCTAAGGTTCCAATTAAATATTCTTCGTTTCCCCTGGCATACTTCTTGTATTGGGTTCCCTTTCTAAAACTTATGTTTTGTTTTGAGAGATAATAGAATAAAGCAAAAGCTTTTGGGCAATCTGGTGCTGGCCGAGGAAGGAGCAGATTTTGAGATATCCATGCTCGTGGAAAAGTGAAACTTGATGCCCGGTTTACGATCTTTCCAGACAGCAATTTCATTGTTTAAATTATGTTTCCAACCAGTGAAGTGCTCCAAAGAATCAAGCTTTTATTCAAAATGAAGATCGTCCTTGTCTAGGAAAAACTTGAGAGTGAGGAAGTGACATTGAGACGACTTCAAGTCATTGTTAGGTAGTTTTCTGTATGATAGCACACAGTTCTGGGATGTAGCTTAGGTATTTTAACATTTACTATTGAAGCTGTTTAAAAATTAGCGACCGCAAATTAGTGGATTTTATTTTCTTAATGTTGTCAAACAAGAGGATAATCAAATATCAGTAATTGCAAAAGAGTTTTCTGTTCAATCTACCTTCTCTGTTACAGACTGTGTAGCTGGTTTAGAAATTTTTTGTTATGTTAAGAATTCCATTTAGGTAAATAACAATCATGGCTTCAATGCAAGTGTTACAGTTTACTTGATTCACGACTGGCATAGTATTTCTAAGAAATTTGGATTTTAGGATATTCAGCAACATTGGCGCTGTGTTGTGCAGGAATGACAATGAAATGAAAGGATATAAAAACCAACATTATGAAATTCTAGCAATAAACCAATATATGACAAGGCATAAAACTTCACATTGCACAACTAGATTGATAGTGAATAATTTTTGCACAGTGCATGATTGCGTATTCCTCTTTACTCTTTTTTATAGGTTTAAAGAATTACAACAGCTTGATTTGTGGCAGGTTTTAAAAAACCTGTGTCATTGTGGATTACTTGCACATATTCTGTAGTCTAGGATCAAATCATGGTGTCACTAGAATTCAAATACACCGAAATAAACCTAAGCAATTTTCTGCTTTACTATCTCATAACGTGTCGAATCATCAGAATAAAGTATTCCATCGGCTAAGGTGAGGCGTCTTAGAGCGATACTGAATCGGGACTGAAGTAAAAAAATTAAAATAAAATAAATAGGAGAGCATATGCATACAATTATAAACAGAATATAATTGCATTAGTGGCGGGGAAGATAATTTTACCCATTGGAATGCTGCTAGTGCCCACCAGCAACCTGGCAAACCATTTCCTCCACGGCTCAATAACTGCAACAAGTGTGAGCGTTGTTAATTCCACTACTTCTCAACAACAGTAATAAGAGTAACTAACAAAAAGATAGAATAGAGCATTATTAATGCATTCCTGATGTTAACTTCTCTTGTCTGGGTTAGTTATTGAGTGGTGCACTAGGGATCTCATCCTACTAAACTGTTCCCTTTGTAATTTCAGTTCAAATTTTGTTGATCAACCAATTAATTTGATATTACAATACTAAAAATAAATCATACCAGTAGGAGAAGAGCCCCCAAAGAAAAAATCCCACTCATTGACAAACTAATAAATTTCAAATCTCGTCCGGCCTGCACAAGCAAAGAGGGGTGCTGATGCTAGAACAAATATTCTGAATATTGTTATGCAAATGAATGCACAATTCTAAAGACCATAATTGTAACAAGTAACAACTACACCAACAAAGCCAGGAAATCGTAAATAGAAGAAATTTTGATAGAACAGGGGAAAAAAACATGGAATTCAATGTATATTCTAACTGCAAATTTATATTTTTGGATAAGTATATTCTATCCACCCTATACGACGATGGGAAATAAAAATCTTAGTATACAAATATATTGGAAGCATATCTTTCAACACAATGAAGCAGGAATGTCTTATTTAGTTTCATTAAATTTGGATCGAAAATGGATAACATAAGCAAAATAATGGCAGGCTAAAAGAAAATCTAGAGAAGAAAAGCACTGAAGTTCGAAGTACTTACCAACAATGTCCCTTCAAGACTATGAGTACAAGGTGTGACACACAGTGCAATAAAATATGGAATCAGCACTTTATGCATCTGCATGAAGGCAAATAAGATTAAAAAGTTAAGGGAGACGATTCGTTCATACTTATTGTCCTTCATAGAGTAAGTAAATATATTACTTGTATTTGCATCTACTATGTTCAATTTCCACAATATTAAGACAATTCATACAAATGATGACAAGATCATGATAGTTTGCAAATACTCTTCAAGTTTAAAGATGAAACCTATTTGTTGATGTTTAGGTTTTTTGAATGCAAGAACAAAGAGGTAATAATTCAAAATTTAGAACTAAAGTGGTCTGGGTTGCTCCGCCCAAAATTTTATAAGCAAGATAAACTGAAATGGATAGTATGGAATGTAGCAATAGTTACACACTGCAAGTATTAAAAGCTTTTTCTTTTGTCACAGAGAAGCCCTACAAATTTTTCTGGTGTGCTCCTCATTTATCATACCATAACATTGATCAGAACAACAAATGAAGTGATAGAATTGCTGCTAACTTGATAGGTTAAACAGATAAAAAATCTCATGAAAAGAAAGGAAAAGGTAAATGAAGGAAAAAGAAACAAAAAAAAACAAGCAGAACTGACCTCCTTTATGACCTCGGCATCAGGTGAGAATGCTCGAGGAAACAACCAGGGAACAGATGTTCCAATGGATCCTAGTATTATTCCAGTTAATGCTCCAATGATAACCAGAGACTTCAACAGCATTCGTGCCTGTTTGGCACCATAAATTTTCAGAACAATATTCACAAACAAAAATCATGCAGATAGATGTTTTTAAACTAGTGATTCCCCTGTAGAATATGCTTAGCAAAAAAAAAATATCCTGCAACCAAATCCATCAGCATTGCCCAAGAAGAATAATTTAATTAGCCTTAAAACCCATATACTAATTTAATTAGATTTAAAACCCATATACTAATTTAATTAGCCTTAAAACCTATATACTCTAACATGTTTAAAGAAACTTATTGGAATTATCATAACTTTTAGTGAGATATTAAACTAGCAGCAGCCAACCTCAATAAAAAATGAATACCACTAACCCTTGATAAATTTCTATTAGCTCCATACATCAGCTCAGGCATAAATGATTGAGCGGCTTGAGATAGAGGCTCCCCCCATACTGTACACATGCAGAACACTTGGATCATGACCTAGAACAATTGCCATTTTGTCAAGGTAAATGTTCATGAGCGCCTTGCAAATTCAAAGTAGAAGCAAGGAAGGAAGAAACTACATCACACTGATAACTGACCTGATGAGCAGCAACCGTTTGTATACCCATAGATGTAGCAAAATACACAAGTAGAGAGTAAAACGCCACCTAAAAATCAACTTGTGTTATTATGATCACATCTGAAAAAATACGGCAATAGGATTAAGTTAGATGTCACCAACCTTTGACATCATCATTACAAACACTGGGGCAGCAAGCGTGTATATATGCTGCAATTCGCTAAACGATGGAACAGAGAGAGCAAAACCATTATATCCTTTCTTGTTCAGAGCTTCAACCATCATATAAGCAGCAACAACCTGAAGCGTATTCAAGTTAGGATAACATTAATGTGTAAGCATGAAGATAATTAACGACCAAGACTGTAAAAATGTAAAATATAATGCTTGATCAGCATACTTGTGATGCCATTGTTGCCCATGCTGCTCCAGCGATACCATAGCCTAAGAATGTGCATAGGACCACATCACCAATCCCATTTATAGCACTGGCGACTGCCAAAGCCTTCAAAGGTCCCCATGAATCTTTCATGCCAAGACTGTACCAAAAGAACAACTGCTAAAAAGTTACCAAACTAAACTTATCATGCAACCTGCAATTCAGAAGTAAAAATAGCACTGATGTAAGTGTCCCCTGGTGCCAAATCATGTTTAAATAAGGGGTTTGTCAGAAGAGACATGGCTAATCACACTTCAGGGTATATTTGCCAGCAGTCCATAATAGGTAAAAAATAGTTATATTCTTCACATATAGCCTTACCTAATCTAACTGAATCATTTCTGCTCAAATCATGAACATTCACATTGTAGTGGAACAATTCAAAGTAAAAGAATACAACCACGTATGATACTTGTATATACTCAATATTCTCCACCACAAAACGTTAATCATATCAAGTAAACAGATCTAGATGTTTGCACCTTGCACTTTGAGCAACCCATCCAATGAGCACAGCGGGCCACGCTAAGCCTCGAATCTACAAACAGAAGACAATACTATTCAATTCAAAAGCAACTATAACATTTTCAAAGCTGAAAGAAACATGAACCATTTGATTGATATCACTGGTATATCAGGCAAAATTGAAAGAGTTAGATATCAGAATTTATGCTTGTTTGATTTAGCATGTCCTTGTGGATTAGAAACATTTAACATATTTTGAATTCATAATTAAGTCATATCTCAACATCCAAGGTTAATTGGCTGAATTGTGGCAAATTATTCAGCAAGTGTCGGGCTTGTTCAAAATAAAGAACGGGTTGACTTTTATCATAGTGTCAGTGCTTTTTAGATGGTAACTCATTCTAGAAAGATCAACAACAAAAAAGAACTACGTACCTTCTATTACATGGGGGTAAAAAAAGAAATGAAAGAAAAAAGAACTAAGATCAGAGAAAGGAAAGTAAAAGGGGTTTATATGATGTAAAAATGAACCTGAACATAAGTGTTGGCTGCGTAAATGATATCCCCATTCTTTGCCCCAGTGAAAGCTGCACAATGTGATAAACATGAATATATATTCAAAGATATCCAAGACTCCATAAATCACTAATACAAAAAAAGTGAGTTTTTATTACCAGTTATTGCCCATGCTCCCAGGAATTTTGTGAAGAAAAACATTAACACTCCACAGGTCAAACCAATAAAAAGTAATATAGATATCTGATGCTGCACTTCATCTTTATCCTGCACCAATCTTGATTAGTTCAACAACGTGAGAAAGATAATAAAGAGCTAGCATAACTGATCTGGAAGTTACGCCACCACTGAACTACAGCCCAAAAAAGAAGTAGAACAACTATCAAATTTGCAGAACATAGTTTGATTATTTTCTTGAACCAGTACATGACTAGAAAAATAGACATGTGAAGTATCCTTGAAGAACAGCCAAGGTAATTAGTACCTATTTAAAATTTATATTAAAATTTTGTTATGTGTGTAAATAGGCACCACCATAGGACTGGAAAACAATGTGGGAAACCCTCTATAAGACTAGATACACTTCCATACTTATCTTCAATAGGTAAATAAATATCTTCATAGGGAAGATAATCAGACCCAAGTAAAATACAAATGAAGTGAACTGGAAAAAACTAGCAGACTATGTTAGGCGAGTACCATAAACCAAAAGATTCATTCAAGTTATCTACCTTGTGGATTGTCTTTCTCATTTGGTGCATAGCCAAACATTTCCGTATATCTCAATTTTTAATTGTCTATAAAAATTTAATCCTGTAAATATTTTAAAGCTTCGTATGACGATTATAAGGAAATTCAACGGTGCACTCAAAGTACTTTCACTAACTTAAACAACAGTTAAAAAAAATAACTCTTGGAATTCAGGATGATCAGTCAAATTTTAAATATATATATATATATATATATATATATATATATATATATATATATATAATATAAATATCTATCTGTTTACCTAATTTATACACCCTATGAAATGACTCATTACATCATTCTCTAATATATTTAATCAATTTGAACAATAACCTTAATACATCCCAGGCTGTTCAATTTAGGTGCATTAAGCATCTTCCATATATTAATAAGCTTGGTGAAATGAAGAACAAACCTTCCCCACGAGTGCAGTTGCAACAAAATTCGAAGTTGCAATGGAGAGGAACATAAATACATAACTCATATAATCACAAAGCACTGTCCCCGGGCCTGCCAATTTATAAAACCACAAATCATATTCACAGCAAAGACAAGTAATAAGGGGAAAAAAAAAGATTACCTAAAGCAGCAAGCTCCATTGAACTTGACTGACCAATTACAACAGTATCAATTAGACTCATCAATGGTCCACATATCCAAAGCCCAGTTGCTGGGCCAGAAAACTTCACAATCTCCACCATTTGATTCCAGATACTCTCATTTGCCGCAAATTCTTTTCCTTCCGGCTCAATAATCTCCATTATTTCTTTTTCTGTTTCATTTTCTTCATGAATTGGTGAAAATGAATCAACATTTCCATCATTTTCGCTCACAATTTCAAAGTTTTCTCTTAGTATTTCTTGCCCAGAACTAATACAAGCAGTTATGAGCCGATTTTTTCGAAGTTTTGTCAATGAGGAGGAAACTCGGAATTTTGTTCTAATTTGATAATCGCGAAACGAACTCAATGGAATGTGAGGAAATGATTGTTTGCAGAAATTTGGAGGAATATTAAAAAATTGTTTGAAATGAAGGTTGTGATAAGTAACGCTAGAATGGCGAGTTAGGGTTTTGAAATCCATGTTGTTTTTGGGGACAAAAAGAGAGAAAGAGAAAGCGAGGGGAAGTATTATATTTTGGTGGGCGGGTTAAGTTGCTATTCGTGGACTACTGAAAGAGTTTTAGCCACGTCCAAAGTTGGCGCCTTGGAAGTTGGAAGTTGAGATTCTTTGAAAAACCAATTTCTTTCCTTTTTAAAAGTCTGCCTAAATTACAAAAACAGCCACATTGAAGCTAGAGCGAAATAGCTCCAATACGTATTATATACTTATATAATACTCCAATACGAAATTTAAATACTTATATGTAGTATAAGTTTTAATAAATAAAATTTAATTTTCTTTATAAATATTATTCTAAACAGTAAAATATTAAATTGATAAAAAATAAAAATGGTATGTACAAATTATAAAAAATAAAAATGATATATATACATATATAGATACCACTAATTATAATTATTAGCTTTGTCTGAAAACAAGATGAAAAATTGTTTGTGGATTTTATTTTTTGAATTCAACTCATATTATCGGGCACTTTTGTATGAATCAAACAGTGATAATCAATGAGTCAAACCAATAATTATTTTGACTCATTGATAAAATTATTTTAATTTCATATTATTTCTCTCCCACTCCTTTCCGTCCATCCTAATTTCTCTCATCCATGAAATATTCTTTTTAAGATGAGAATTACTCGCACAAAATGTGTGCCATGTAAATGGTACATGAGTTTTGAGTTCAAACTACAAAGAATTGGATCCATTAATTGCATCCAGCCCACCATCCTCAGGCCCAATGGCATACTCCCATAAAAACAAAATTTGAATTTTTTAGTTGGAAACTTAATAGAGAGGATAAATCAACTTTTGGTACATGTACTAGGACACGACTTATAATTTGGTACCCGAATTGAAAAAAATTACAAGTGGTGATTGTACTCATTACTCAAAAAATATTGTGACCTGGTGCTTATACTTTCCAATTTTTAAATAATCGTTAAAATTGACTAACGTAGTAGATGGAACCCTAGTTTTCCCCCCTAAAATATCAATCTATTCCTTTTTGTTGATCGACCTTTATACATAGGGAAATACACATCAATACAACTTTGTTGTTCAATCATCGCCATGTCATCCTTTGCATCTGACTTGTCAAATTTTCAAACAGAATAATGATGAAACCTCTTGTTTTAATGGAAACAGAACGTTTTTTGAAGACAATCACCAGGTTTATAATTTTTTCGGCTTCGATCTGCAATTGTAAATGCGTATTTTAAGACACGATCAAAAATTGATTTATCCCGTTAATATAGTGATGATTGTGGTCAATGTTAGAGAGCAACCGTTTCGCAAGTCCACAAGTCCTGTGCACCTTCTGTGTGATTTAGTATTTCACAAAACCAATACGAAAGTTTAATTAGAGTTTGATTTACTGGAAAATTATCTATCAGAATATACATTAACGGTTATGTAAGATTATTACTATAATATAATATTCAAATTCACAATAGAACACGTAAAATTCACTACTATTTATAAATTCTCAACTCAACTAATCATGATTTTTGAAGGATTAACTGTTAACGTAACACAATATTCTCCAAGGGAAATAAATTTGGTAGTCTAATAATATTAAACGCCAAATTATAAACACATATTCAATTTTCATCCTGTTATATATTAAGAATTATAGATTTCTTATTTGGATATATATATATATATATATATATATATATATATATATATATATAAGGATCAAGATTAAAGAAGCGTTCTCCTAAATAAAGATTCCTCCTTA
Source organism: Panax quinquefolius (assembly GCA_020205615.1). NCBI lineage: Eukaryota > Viridiplantae > Streptophyta > Magnoliopsida > Apiales > Araliaceae > Panax > Panax quinquefolius. The sequence continues at coordinate 108,947,036 of CM035165.1, forward strand.
AATAATATTATTTTATTAAAAGCTACGTCGTTTTGGAGGACGCAGCGATGGCGTTTTATAAATAAAATCCACCGCGTATTCTGAAAAAACGTCACCGCGTCCTCCAAAAAACAACGTAATTTTAATAAAAGAATCTTATTTAAGAGAAATCTTATTTAAGAGAAACGCTTCTTAACTTACCGTATATATATATATATTAGATGATTGTTTGAGGTTAAGAGATGATTTTGAGAATTTTAGTTTCTCTTATATAGGCAATTCAGTGGCTTGGATGCTCATGCTCATGCTCATGCTCATGCTCATGCTCTAACTCAAATCTCGGCTTTAAAAAAACTTTGACCTGTTTTCATGACTTATAACATTATTAGGTATTCATATAACGCACGTGATTCACGTGCTTTCATTACTTGGATCTGGCTTCTGGAGCTCAATAAATTATCCATTATTTGAGTTGAATTTCCTCTAACAAAACATACATACAACTTGTCACGCCCACACCTCCAAAAGCAATAAGCAAGGCGATTTTCACATGTTGTTTGGAGTGCCCTCCGTGGGTCTTACTATATATATAAAACTATAAAAGTATCATGCTGGAGCTAGAGCATACTTTTTTTTAACGGCTCGAAAAATTATTCTTAATACTCTTCTCTTAATCTAAGTAGCGATAGTTAATTTTGTTAAAATTATATAATAAGTGAATATCTCTTATAATTCATATCAATTTTATACGACGTTTAAATTTATCGTCGCCCTGTTACTAATATATTCATTCGTATATAATAATACTCTTACTACAAACACATCAAGACAACCTATTCCATTTGTTGTTCAATTTGCACACGCTTAATAACTCATGTGAGTAAACTTTTAATTAATCAATTAAATTTTATATATAATATTTTTAAACGATATTTTAATTGATTTCAGCCGTCTAAATTTGGTGATTTATAATTCAAAAGTTTTTCTTTTTTCTCTTTACTCAATTTTTAATAATAAATGATACATTGTATTTTTTAATAATAAATATGTACTAAAATTTTGTAAATTATTTTTTGAGCTTTTGAATTAATTTTTTGGAATATCAAAATTTAAGACCAATTAGAAGAAATGAAAATATAAAAAAATCAGTTATCGAATCAATAAAGTTAAGTTAGTGAGTTGACTCAGTCGGTATATATTGTTATAAATTCCTCCTTTATCTTAACAGAAGTTCTCATTTCTCAGTTCTCACCAACTGCAAATCAAGCAATCTTATCTAAGTAAGGAAAATTCGTTTAAAAAATCTCGTTGTCCTTTTTCTTTTCAATTGATTGATTTAGATCTGTTCATCTTTACCAAAATTTGCTTGTAGAAACAGGTATATATATATAATATAGATACAGAGAGAAAAAATGGGAAGTTTGGGGGCAATTCTGAAGCATCCGGACGATTTCTATCCATTGTTGAAGCTCAAAATAGCGGCGAGGCATGCGGAAAAACAGATTCCTTCGGAGCCACACTGGGCTTTCTGTTACTCTATGCTTCATAAGGTTTCTCGAAGCTTCGGTCTCGTCATTCAACAGCTCGGACCTCAGCTTCGCGATGCTGTAAGTTTCAATCATTCCACATTTTGTGCAAATAAATTCATATAGATTCTGTATTAATGTATTTATGTTTTGCATATATATATATATATAGGTAAGGTGTAATTGAGACTACCGGAGAATATAATCTTGACGAGGTTTATATGGAGTTCATTCTAGCTTAGAAGTCAAGTTGTGTTTTAGTTTGTAATATTCATATTCCATAAAATTTATCATCTATATAGTTTTTATAATTTTCACTCAATCTACGAGCTTGATCGAGCTTAGAAGTGTCTAAAGTTGTTTCTAGTTTTCAGCCTTAATCATGTTCAGACTCACTAAGATCATTTAACTCTGAGTCCATTTCAATCTAGCCTTTTGTTAGTCGTTTAGAAAGATGTAGTGTACATATATGTTTGTGATTTTGTACTTGTGTGTATATGATATTTACTCATGTAAACTATATTAATTTATACTTTTATGTACAGATATAAGTTCTAAAACATTTTTTGATAAGCATGCAAATATTTTATATGTATATTGATTTATATAGCTTAAGTGGATCCATAACCTTGCATAGTAAATGGAGAAGGATGCATTCATCAATTGTTGGGAATTAGTTGAGGACTAATAATCAGAAGATAGGGCTCGTGACTCGTTAAACATAGATCTAATAAACAATCACACAAGTGGTGTGAAACCACAAGTCTCATTCAACCTATTGAGTAGAATTTTGTGCATGTATGTGTTTATTTTATGTATGAGTTTATTTTCCGTGCTACAACATACTCTAATTTCCCATTTAAATAATTCTCATGCAGGTATGCATTTTTTATTTGGTTCTTCGAGCACTTGACACTGTTGGTATGTTCCATTACCTTTGATCTTATGTTTTTCTTTACGGGCATTTCAATTAAATGTCTATTGTAGTTTACCGGTTATTTTAAAGTTGAATTTATTTAACATGTCCACACCGGCTTATGCTTAAATGTTAGATCGTTGTATTTATTCAAGTTAACATCTGAATATAAATAGATATTTTTCTTCCATTGAAGTTTCAGTTGGTTATGGAATGAAGATATGCCTATCATATTACTTTTTTCTCTTTGTCTGTATATGGCTCATATTAATATATATAATGTTCTCAATATTGTCCGTTAAAATGTAAGTATGTGGTCCATCTATCTAGTTCTCAGCTCAAGGGTGTCTAGTTTGTGAAGAATCTCTTGCTGAAAAGTGATTATTCTCTAACTTATCCTGTGCAATCTCCGTGGTGGTCATTCATGGCATATTTACTACATTCTGTATGTATAGGTCTTTCATACATTCTGTATGTATAAGTTAATCTCTTGTGCAATTCCTCCTTTATTCCATATGAATCAGCTTTGTAGAAGTGTCATTTGCTGCCTCACTAGTGTTTCCATTTAATTTATACTCACTTATTTATATTATCATTGATGAATTCTCACCCTTTTTTAATTACTATTTGTGTTTTTTCCCTTTGGGACAGAGGATGACACAAGCATATCTACAGAGGTTAAAGTACCAATATTGATGGCTTTTCATCGCCACATATATGATAACGACTGGCACTTTTCATGTGAGTTTTTTGGTCTCCCACTTTTTGTTAGCCATTAGTCATATTTGTCAATTGATACATTCCTTGTGTCTACATAAAAACGGTCTTTATGTGATATTTTTTGTTTAAAGACTTAACTTTGATACTTCAATTATCTATTCAGAGACTTATGATTGCTGCTAATTGGGTTAAATAATCAAAAGCAGAATTCTAGCTTGCTAATTTGGTTATATGTGGCTATGCCACTTAAGAGTCACCATCCTCATGTTTTATGAATTTTAGGAAATCTACTTAAATCATTTCAAAATTGGAAGTGAAAAATATTGGCTGAACCAGTTCCCTCCTATTTTATTGGAGAAAAGCAAAAAACACAACATAATATATACTTCTCCTCTTTCCCCCTTGCTTCATGCGAGTTATCAAGATATATACCAAGATTACCTGAAGGAAAAGTGAAAACAAGTGATAGTCTAGCTGCCACCCCCACCACACACAACATTCTAGAAAGGAAAGTGAAATATATATATATATATATATATATATATGGTCCCCTTCTCCAGTGATCCTTAAACAACGAACCAAAAGCGAACTTGCTATAACGACGGTTTTTTGAGCTATAGCGACAATTCGAACCGTCGCCATAGTTATGTCTTCGGCTTTGTATGCTATAGCGACGGAAAAAATCGTCGTTATAGTCGGTTCGTTTTTGGTTCGTTGTTTAAGGTTTGCTAGTGAAGAAGACCGTATATATATAGACTCCACAACGCAAAGCTCAAATTTATAGCACTTTTGTTCAATATGTATGATACGGTGGAAAATGACGAGAAAGATTCGAATTTCCATATATTTTAATATTTATGAAACTTTAATTTATTTGATGTATTTTTATTTATTATTTAGGAAAATTCAGTAGTTTAATTTTTACTTAGCCCGTTTATGTTTTGGGTTTTAATTTTGATAATTTTATTTAGTTTAGGATTTAATTATTTTCAAATTTGTGTTAGGGTTTATTTACATGGAACGTTTTGATCAATTAATATTATTATCTTTGTGAGTTCATTATCTTCCTTGTGGATTCAAGAGTTTATCTTACGTTTTTGTTGGTACGTTTAAACCTTCAAATCATGTTTGTGTTAGATCTAACCATATTCCGCTGTGTCAATGTATCCTCGTCAGAATTACATTGTATACATCTAGACTTGCCATTAATGCTTCATTTTCTTATCTAGGAGCTCAGGGGTTTAGCACTCATGCCTCACAAGGGTATCTCTTTATATATACTGGATAGCATGTTATGTGGAATCTGTATTTGGTACCTACTGTTTGCTAATCTTACTTGTTACTTTGTCTCAAGGTGGTACGAAGGAATACAAAGTTCTCATGGATGAATTCCATCATGTTTCTAATGCTTTTCTGGATCTTGGAAGCGGGTACCTTCTTGCCCAGAAATTATTTCTTACTGATATTGTGAATTAAATGCTGTAAAGTTACACAACCCAGTTCTTATTCTATCCAAGAGTTTTCGTTGATTGGAATAGCGGGATGCCATGTATGGAAGCTAACATCTGCACATGCCTCAAAATGTTCCTACATTCATTTAGTGATAGAGTAGCATATAAGTTATTATGCTTGCACATCCATCATCAGTACAACTATTCCATTAGTTACATATATGATCAACCGAAGGGCCACTGTAGTACTTATCAAAAAGACTGTGCAAATAAAAGTTGAGTTATCTGTAAGCTAGTTGTCTTGGAAATTATTAACAAAACATAATCTTGATCTCAGATAGGTCGTCTAAAAGGATAATGCACAATCATATTCCTGTTGTTAAATCTTTTCAAGTGACTATTTCCTTTATACATAAGACTCTGTGAATACTAATAATTGCATACTAAAATCAGTGCCTATACTTGGATGCTTTAGATTCCTGTAACGTAAAGAGGACATTTCAATCAGAGTTAGTTATATAAATAGAAACAAACAAGGAATACTCTGAGCAATATTCTTTGGTTCTGTCTTTTGGGGATATGTATAAAATTCTTAATGCAACTATAACTGTTGATATTCAAGTGTTTTTTGTTGTAACTGTTAAAAGGATAATCATGTACTTTTGGACATCTACACCCTGCACAAGTTGCTCTCTGAATGCTATTTTTGATTGATTGTGTTAAACTTCTGCAGCCATGATCCCACATGCCTCGATAATCCACTTTGTGTATCTTGAACTGGTTGATAGAGAACCTATTTGTAGAATTATTCATCTTATGCATGATCCTTTTTTCCTTAATATAGATTGAGGGGAGATATCTCACTTCTCTTTCATGAGTTGTATTCGACCTTGTATGTCATTGCTGTTGCAGAATGTTAATATCTTGAAGTCTTACCGTTATGCTATTGCTATAGCTTTCTAAACTATAATGCTTGCAACCGAGCGGATGTCAAGTTTGAGGCACTCTCTAAAATCCTAAAATTTCCTCCAGGCCTTCTAGTTTGTATTAGGCCCAAGTGAACATTTTATACTTAGATAGACTTATATAAATGAATCACTAGTATCCAAAATTGTTTCTCATCTAGAATGTATTTATGATTCATAGTTCTGGTTTATGTATTTTTGTTTGGATTGTAACCTACATTACTCCTATTCTACAGTTACAAGGAGGCAATAGAAGATATTACAATGAGAATGGGTGCAGGAATGGCAAAATTTATATGCAAGGAGGTTAGTAATTAATACCATGAAAGACTCTACGAGACAGATATTATCTACTTTTAGTTTTAGTGGATGTAGTTGATGAAGCCAAGTTAAATCTTCAGGGATCTCTTTTTTGTTTCCTAAGGTCTTTTGTTATGTTTCCCATCTTATATATATATTCATGATCAGATAATAAAGTATATTATCTACAAAAATACTTGTACAAGTAATTGTTCACGGAAAAATTGAGGACGAATAAAACCTTCTAGCTTCTCTCGTGAGAAACTGTATTTGTGTGTGCATGTATATATGTGTGTGTTTGTGTGTGCAGAAAGTGTCAACTATGACTGGCATATTTTTACAATATCGAAGTATCATTATCATAATGAATCGAAACCTAAGACTTGGATCATTGGTAACATAATGTTTTTAAAGTTATGCAGGGCCTCTGCTGCTACATCTAAGCTGTAGATTATGTAGAATCAGATGACATGTTAATACTATGTTATATGTGCCACTTACAAGTTCGTTGTCTTGCAGGTGGAGACAATTGATGATTATGATGAATATTGTCACTATGTGGCAGGACTAGTTGGATTAGGGTTGTCAAAGCTCTTCCATGCCTCTGGGGCAGAAGATTTGGCTACAGATTCTCTGTCCAATTCAATGGGTTTATTTCTCCAGGTATTGTCTTCAACATGCATAGCAGATGGTTAGTTTTGACTTCTTTTAGTGTGGTGGATGTCTAGTCCTAACGTCTTATCTTGTGTATTCACAGAAGACAAACATTATTCGAGATTATCTGGAGGACATAAATGAGATACCAAAGTCACGCATGTTTTGGCCTCGCCAGATTTGGAGTAAATATGTCGATAAACTTGAGGTTTTCTCTCTTTCAAGTACTCGATATCATCATGGATGATGTCCATAAATGGATTGTTAAAAGATAATTTTTCGGCTCATTTATTTATCGCATATTCATTGGTATTATGAAACTCAGGACTTAAAATATGAGGAAAACTCAGGGAAGGCAGTGCAGTGCCTGAATGACATGGTTACAAATGCTTTGCTTCATGTGGAAGATTGCCTAAAGTACATGTCTGATTTGCGAGATCCTGCTATCTTCCGGTTTTGTGCAATTCCACAGGTATATTATTATGTCCTTTTATCTTTAGAACATTATTAGGAGGCTTTCAGGGTGTAAGAACTGTCATGTTGCACTTTCTAATTTCCTATCCGCTATAGTCTAAGACCTCTGTCGAAGTAGTTTATAGAATGTCCAGTCTCTCTCTCACTCTCTCTCTTTCTCTGTCTTTCTCTCATATATATAACTTCTCTTTTAGGACAAAAACTCTTCCAGTCTTCATTTTTCTAAGCTTTTTCTATTTTGTCATTTGAACTCTGTAAAATGTAGTTATATGCAATTTTGAGTTTGAACTTTCATAAAATAAATATCCATGGATTAGTCAGCTTGGCATCCAGCCATGTTCCATATTGTGTGATATATTTATCAGATTTGGATATGTGAATGAATTTGTCGGTAAAACATTATTTTCATGATTTACTGCATTTATGTTCAATCAAGCCATTGAAATATTTGTGCCTTTATGTAAACATGAATCTGATTCAGTATGGCCTACTTTACAGATTATGTCAATTGGAACACTAGCTTTATGCTACAACAACATTCAAGTCTTCAGAGGGGTAGTGAAAATGAGACGTGGTAAGAATATGGCTCCATGCCATGTCATATCAGAAATTTTTTAGTCCATCTCTCAAATAGTTGTAATGTTGTTATCATTTTTTCCCCACCCTCCCACTGTGTATATGACGTGAATAGGTAATATTTACATCCATCAAATATATATGTGGGATGCCATTAGTCTAATATATTTCCGAGGAAAAACCAGATGCTGTTATTGATCAACACCCGTCCTCGTCTCTCATTTAGCAACATCAGGTTCAAAACATGCTTGGTAATTTTATATTCCTTCCTGGGTTTGGGCTATTTGATCACTAGAATATGAAGGATAAAGCTTCACTAGGACAATCCTATTTCAAATATGCATTTCTTCCTTCTCGAAATTTGAAGATTGATATTTTTTTTTTTGTTATCTGACTATTCATCGACCTCCATATATTTGCTATATCATCTGCTATAACTTGGAATATTGAAAATCATTGCTTTACCAGTTTATGCATGTTGTCTTAGCATAAAAACATATCCCTTAACATCTGTGTGTGTGTGTGCTTGTGCACATCAGTGCTCGTGAAGGATATAGATAGCAGGATAAGAAACACGGAGATGTAATTTAGTTGTTCTGTCGTTTATTTTTATATGTTTGTAGCGAACACAAGTGCAGTTTGTTTTTATTACTTATTCTCTATCTGTGATTTTCCTTCTAGGTCTTACTGCTAAAGTTATTGATCGAACAAATACAATGTCAGACGTATATGGTGCTTTCTTCGATTTTTCTTGTATGCTGAAGTCCAAGGTATTTTAATTCATACCATGCTGATAATGGTTTTTTCCAACTGTACAATATAGGTTTTTAGTATCAGAAGAACATGACAAACTGCACTCCAAGCACAGTTTATAAGATCATTCTCATACTGCAAAACAAGCAAAACCTTTTTCTAAGTTTATTTGCAGAAGTTCAGTTAATTTTATGAAAACTACCAACTTATATCTGTGTTTGGAACTTGGAAAAATGGGGGAAAGGATTATTTATCAAAAGGAAATGTTTAGGAAAAGTATTTCCAAGTCTTTCAGAAATTTTGAAGTTTGATTTCGAATCATCATGGTTTGGTATCATACTAAAGCCAAGAACTTGTATAAATAAAATAAAAAGAGCATACAAGAAACAAGATTCTCCAGGCATCTCTGCATGGGTTGTAAGTTGTGCACATAGGCATGCACGTTGTGCATTTGACATAATGATTGGAACTCTAGTTCATACTAAAATACCGACACTCCCTCTCCAGTAAAGGCCTTCCCCAAGATAAATACATCTTAAAGTAAAACTCAGTGAGGTATTATCGAGTCCCCATCCCCCCACTCGCTTACTATAAAAAACGAAAAACAGAAGTAAACTAATAGGGCAAAATAGAAAAGAAAAAGTTTGTTGAGCTCTTTTTGTTTTATGTTTTTTTTTGTTGGGGGGAGGGGGTGGATACAGTACACTGTTCAACTTCAAGATTGGTTGAATGTGGCCGGTGTCCTGATTCTCCTGTTGTTTGACTTGTTTTTATATAACTTGAAGATTTCTGGTGTTCACATGTTAATGAAAGACTTGCTGCACTGACTGTAGGTTGACAACAATGATCCCAATGCTACAAAAACTCTGAGTAGGCTAGAAGCAATTCAGAAAATATGCAAAAATTCTGGAGCCCTGACCACTAAAAGGTATTGTTAAAGTTTTTAATTTACCTGTGATTTTCCTTACCCTTTTGACTTGTATTGTCCTCGTGAAACATGATTTCTCAAGGTATAACCTTTTTTGAGTTTGCAATAGGAAATCTTACATAATCGAGAATGAGTCAGGATACAATTCGACCCTGGTGAGTATCATGCTTCCATTTGACCTGAAGTTTTAAATTCAGATATAAACCATTTTGGGTCAATAAGCTGTCTTACTTTTTTTCCTCTCTTTTATTTTTTTTAATAATAAATCTTTTAATGATCACTCCTAATGCAGATTGTTATCCTCTTCATTATACTGGCTATCCTTTATGCATATCTATCTTCAAACCTACCAAATAGCCTGTGTAAGTTTTTCATTCACCTGGAGAATCTGATACGGCAAGTAAAGTTTAGTTTTCTGCAGGACCTGATTTTCGTTTCTGTTTTTTGTAGGATTGGGTTTTGCAAGACCCACAATTCTTGAGGAGATGATCATCTTAGTTTACTCAAGCTTGTTATATACAGTACTGTTAATGTATCTTTCACTTGTAAAACTATTCATCATAAATTTTGTACTTTATGGTATGCTGCTGTTTAAACCCGGAACTGTAGTTTGGAATGTTGTAAAAGATTATTGCTGATTTTTTATAATTGAGATCTTCAGAAATTAAAATGAAATGATTCCTTTTTCTAAGTAAAAAAATGAATCAACCTTTTTTTGAATAAATTGAATTATGGGAGTATATCTATTTAATGAAATCCCAAGAAAAATTATAGCTTTCTGAGTTTAGAGATGGTAGGTTTCTAAGTTAGGGAAGTTCACAGTAAATAAATAAGAGCATAAGGTAGCCCAAGCAAAGCTCAACCGAAAGATCTACAGGCCCAATTTAGCCCCAAGCTGAGGTCTATAGCTCCATTTCAGCCCCAGCCAGACGCATTGGGCCTAACTTGGTCCAGTAGAAGCCATTATACAATTTGGGCCGAACAAGAGCTCCATACACTTAAATCAGGTCCATTGTGAACTTATTGGCCCAACAATGACTAGCTTGGCTCAACATAATTTGTAGGCCCATTTTAGTCCATCTAGAGCTTTGTTGGTCCACTTTCGGCCCATTACAAAATATAAAGGTCTAATATCAGCTCATACCAAGACTGTTGGCCCAAATTCAGCCCATTTTGGGCCGAAGTTGTCCAGTTTAAACTATTATACAAGTTGGGCCGAACAAGAGCTCCATACACTTAAATCAGGCCCATTGTGAACTTATTGGCCCAAGAAAGACCAGCTTGGCTCAACATAATTTGTAGGCCCATTTCAGCCCTTCTAGGGCTTTATTGGTCCACTTTCCACCAATACAAAATATAAAGGTCTAATATCAGCTCATACAAAGACCGTTGGCCCAAATTCAGCCCACTTTGGGCCTAATTTGGTTCAGTTCAAGCTATTATTCAATTTGGGCCGAACAAGAGCCCCATACACTTAAATCAGGCCCATTATGAACATATTGGCCCAACAGAGACCAGCTTGGCCCAACATAATTTGTAGGCCCATTTTAGTCCATCTAGAGCTTTGTTGGTCCATTGTCGGCCCATTAAAAAAATAAAAAGGTTTAATATCATCTCATGCCAAGACCGTTGGCCCAAATTCAGCCCACTTTGGGCCTAATTTGGTCCAGTTTAATCTATTATTCAATTTGGGCCGAACAAGAGCCCCATACACTTAAATCAGGCCCATTATGAACATATTGGCCCAACAGAGACCAGCTTGGCCCAACATAATTTGTAGGCCCATTTTAGCCCATCTAGAGCTTTGTTGGTCCATTTTCGGCCCATTAAAAAAATATAAAGGTTTAATATCAGATCATGCCAAGACCGTTGGCCCAAATTCAGTCCACTTTGGGCCTAATTTGGCCCAGTTTAAACTATTATACAATTTGGGCCGATCAAGAGCTCCACACTTAAGTCAGGCCTATTGTGAACTTATTGGCCGAACAAGGACTAACTTGGATCAACATAATTTGTAGGCCCATTTAAGTCCATCTAGTGCTTTGTTGGTCCACTTTCGGGCCCGTTACAAAATATAAAGGTCTAATATCAGCTCATACCAAGACCGTTGGCCCAAATTCAGCCAAATTTGGGCCTAATTTGGTCCAGTTTAAGCCATTATACAATTTGGGCCGAACAAGACTCCATACACTTAAATCAGGTCCATTGTGAACTTATTGGCCCAACAATGACTAGCTTGGCTCAACATAATTTGTAGGCCCATTTTAGTCCATCTAGAGCTTTGTTGGTCCACTTTAGGCCCATTACAAAATATAAAGGTCTAATATCAGCTCATACCAAGACTATTGGCCCAAATTCAGCCCATTTTGGGCCTAATTTGGTCCAGTTTAATCTATTATACAATTTGGGCAGAAGAGCCCCATACACTTAAATCAGGCCCATTGTGAACTTATTGGCCCAACAAAGACCAGTTTAGCTCAACATAATTTGTAGGCTTTTTTCAGTCCATCAAGAGATTTGTAGGTCCACTTTCGGCCCATTACAAAAATATAAAGGTCTAATATCAGGTCATACTAAGATCGTTGGCCCAAATTCAGCCCACTTGAAGCCTATAGACCCAATTGGGGCAAACTCATAGGTTAAAGACCCAACTTTGGCACATCACAAGGCCTATTTATCAATGTCGCCAATGGCATATAGTCCCATCTCGAAGCTTTTGTCTAGTTTTCCAGCAAAAGCCCAAGCTGAAAATAACACATTTTTTTATTGGGCCTCTGGGCTGGGCTGGGCAGGACACCCAACACATCGGTATTCCTGCGTTGTTAGTCAATGCAGTGACCACAGTAGCTAATTATTCTCCGTCTGTTAAAGTGAAAAATCTACGAGGGTTATTAGACAGATACTAAAATAAACCACGACAAAACTGTTATGTTTTTATTAGACGAGCTCACTTGCATACCAAGCCGAAATTCAATAAGAATGGAAACTCGGGATATATTACACAACAAAAAGCAGGTGACTAATTGGAGTTCTATAATTGCAAGAACAAACGCAAGATCTCACTCTTGATTATGTCCAAAGAAATAAATACAAACACTAAAATTTGACACAACTTATATTCTAGAACACATAAGCAATCTTGCTTGCAAGAACCCGCTCTCGCCTTTCAATGTATCCAAATGGGAACCAACCTGCTTTCCCTTTACATTCACCCTCTGCCCAACCATTGTTTGACACCTATAAGAAAAATAGCAAAACATAAATTCGCAGGCTTGCAGTATGCAGTCAATAAACTTTTTGATGTTAATGAACAAATAGGTTGAGAATAAGACGATTACAAGTGGCAACGAGAACCATGGCTAAGATAATCAAAGCTGAGGGGAACCTAAAAAATTGCCTAACAAGAAACCATGACTAAGATAATCAAAGCTAGTTTCAAAACTTAGTCTAGAGTTGGACAAGATATGCTCATTCATGCAAGATACAAAAAAAATAGTAATATTTACTGATTATGTATACCCCCACCCCGCCCCAACCCAACCCAACCCAACCCAACCCAACCCAACCCAATTTTTTCTTAATATTTAGTGATTATTATACCCCCACCCCCCACCCCCCCCCCCCAAAAAAAAAAAATAAAATTAATGTATACACCCCCACCTCCACTCCCAAAAATATATATTCAGTAATTATGTATACAACCCTTCCTTCTTCCATCTCAAACAAAAATAATATTCAATGATTATGTATACATTACCCACCCCCCGAAAAAAATATTTAGTGATTAATTGATTATGTATACACCCCCACCTCCCACCCCACCCCCACCCCCACCCCCACCCCCAAAATAAATAAAATGCTTAGTGATTATGTATACATGATATATCTAATAATAATTTTTTTAATTGAATCATAATAAAGGTAAGTTTGAAATTTAAAATATGAGTCGACCTATATTTGAACCATAACTATATGGTTCCAACCCATATTAAAAATAGTTAATATGATTTTAGTTCTTAAATGAAATCATAACCATATTTTGTGAACCAAAACCAACCCATAATCATATTTTGTCACGTATAGTCATAACCAGTGTATGCTAAAAGTTAGAGCACCAAACACTATATGTTTTTAGAAGCATCAAGCCATTGATATTAACTGATTATTTAGTCATCATAAACATTTCTACTCATGATTTCATTAACAAGTTTCCACAAGTCATTAGTGATTAAATAAACCTAAAGCTAAAAGCAGTAAAATGGTCATAAAATTACAAAGAATTTTTATGATGCAACACAAGTACGTGAAAGTTTTAAAGGAATACTTCTGATTCTTCTAGAGGCCAGAACTAAAAGTCTTAAACATTCAGTAGAGAAATATATTATACTCCTTCCATCAAAAAAATAAGACCACTTCTTTCAGGACATCCAAAAAATGAGAAACCACTTCCAAAATCATATTACGAAATTTCATCATCTTTAAGTAAGTTGCGATAATGTAAAGTAAAATTATTCTTAAAATCTTTTTAACTTTTAGAAGTCCTCGCATTTTGGGAGGGAGGGAGGGAGGGATTGACTTAATTCATGTTTCATGTTCTTTACCAAATGGTTCAAGGATCCAAGCTATTCATAATGAAAAAGTGACCATTTAAAAATTATTGGAAAGCATACAATCAAACAATATAGACTTGAGAATCACTGAAGTTCAACCACAGAATGTTAAGCTAGTTTGCAAACCTTTCGGACAACAACATAGTCACCAGTCGACAAATTGAGCTCCACGTCAGATTCAGCTTGATATGAATATACAGCCTACAACAAAATGGAAGTTAGAGCAACCTTCATATTAAGCAGTCATCATAAAGAGTGCAGGCTCAGCGCTTGCTCAGTCAAATTCATACTTCAACACAACTATTTTAATTCACTTACTTCTCCCAGAAAGTAGTCCGTGCCATTAGATGATCCATTATGCATTGGAGACATAAAAACATTATTTACTTCTTCATATGATGGTGGTGGAGGACTATTGTCTACACTTGGAGTAGGAGGAGTAGGAGGAGCTGCTTCAATTCTCTGTCGTTCCGACATCATCTGTCAATTGCAAATAGAAAAAAGACTATCACGCATCATAGCCTGAAGCAGAAAAAGATAAGGAAGAAAAACAGCTCAAGGATTATTTTTTTTGACTATGCTATCAACAACATTTATAGAAGACCTTGACCAAGCCAAAGCAAATAATGCAGCACAAAATCACTACAATCCATCATTAACATCACTGATGCTGTCAAACCAGCCAACCAAATCTAAGTATGAACATGACCAATTCTTTGATTATGTCGGATATACCGAAGGTAAACATATTTAATACTGAAAATCAATTTGAGCTTTTTTTGAGCATATGCTCACCTAGCCCAATCTCAACTTGAGCTCAATTCAAAATAGTAAATATTATGGGTCGCGGATGTGCAGCAATCCAACTTTGTAGATTGTACTTTGTGTACACGCGGTTGGGCTCGTTTCATTTTGAATAACTACACATGCACGAATTACAAAATTGCAGAATATTTTTTGGTCAGGAACTGCTAAGCTCTTATTCACTCAAATTTTATTAGCATATAATATATGTTTAATTTTTTAAATTTAATATTTTCACCTAATAGTGCACACATGTTTAAATTAGGCAATTTCAACTTAAAACAATGTTTAAATTAGGTAATCAATTGGACCACTCTTACATCACAATAAAATAAACTACTAAACCTAGCTCAACTTGAGCTTGTTGCAACAAACTGATGCTAATGCATAGCATTCTATATATCAGTAACTGAATTTGTACAAGACACATGTTAGTGTTGATTTGATCTGAACCCAGGTTCAACCTAATAAACAAGTAAATTGACCAGGTTTGGGTCTAATAACTTTGAATTTGGGTCTGGCTGAAATCATATTGTGAATGTTGGTTTAGCGTTGGAGGCATCTTGGCTGATTAGCCTGCCAATGTGCAGTTCTCACTACTAGATTAACCCCCAAAACAAACACTATTTTTTTATAAGTAGTACTAAAATAAAAAGTCATACCTTTTCATTATAAATCACCAGTGCATCATTGCCGAGTGTTCCAGTTCTGTTAAAGACAATGATAGCAGCGAGGCATAAACCCAATCTTGCATTTTTAAGTGCATTTGCTTGGTCCAAATGTCCAAGAAATGATCAGATTTAAAAAGTCATTCTTTCATTTATCTATTTATTCCTTTAGTTGTTAGATGGCTGAAATTGAGCTTTCCTTTCTTATTAAACATTCTTAGGGTAATTATTTTATTTATCTTCTAATAGAAATTGGGGCTATATATTTGTTATGAGATTTTAGTTGATAGCCAAAATTGAATCTGATTGAGGGGAATCCTGACACAATTGTGTACCTCGCCTTCAAGCTGATCAAGTATCTGGAGAACTCTCTGATGATAGGCACGCTCTGATTCAACCTTTAATACAGAAGAAAAACAGAGGACAAATTTTCAAATCATACTTCTGAAGTAAGTTTAACTTATATACAGTCTAGTAGACTTTAGCGGGCAGGTTTTTACCATGGAAATGAGTCGCTGAAGCGTCAACCTTTGTTGTTGAGCTTCAACAGCAGTCATTGCCGCAGTAGCTTCCTTCCCCAATATTGTCATGTTTGATTTTAGATCTTGAAGTTTCGATTCTGCTGCTTCAAGTTTCAAAATAATGTCAGGATTGCCTGCTCCTTCTCGCACTCTTGTTTGGCGTTTTGAAACTTCAATAGCCTATCTAGGCTTGAGAGAAAAATGAAATTAAAAACTTGAAGAGGTATCTTGCTGCTCAAGGAAGCTTCATTATTATATAATTGAAAATATAAGCATAATGAATAGCCTCAAAAATCCTCATTTATTGATATACATGTAAGCACCAGGTTACCACAATAAATGCTGAAAATTAAAGAGTTTCAGAAGAAGAGGATCCAAAATATTGAGTTATTGGAAAACTCATGAATCCCATAACACAGTAAATAATACAAAAAAACAAACACACACCTGAGCTTCCGCCTCTTGTCGCACTCTATCGTAACGCTGAGCAAGGTGTCGAGCATCTTCTAGAGGAGCTCCCATTACCATCGCCCGTAATGGTTCAGCAACCTGGTAATTGCAAAAAGAAGCAACATTTCAAGCACTGTACCAAAAGCCTATTATCACCAATTAGGCAAGCATAAGCAAGAACTCCATTAATAGGAGTAAATGGATTAACCTGAAATGACGCTAGTACAAACATTTAATGAATACAATGCTAAAATCATCAAAAATAAAAATATAAGTCTCCAATAGTTATTTTCAAATCTCAACCAAGTACTTCTTACATGGCTCATAACCCTCAAATCAGGTTATCATAGCCAATGCTATTGTCTCCTTAACAAGTTTCTTTTAAACAATTCATACAAAAACAGAAATTGATACACACAAAAAATAATAAACTCTTAATTAAAGGACTTGGTAAGTCATCTAATCTTATAGGCTTAAATCTCTAATGAGAAAAGAAATAAATCGGAAAAAACTACACAAAAAATAAAATTTTACGTTTAAAAAATCTAAATTTGGTGATATAGGAAAAAAGATCAAGTGTTTCAAATATCAGGCTGACCTTGCACAGTTCCATCTTCCTCATGCGCTATATCTTATTCAGCTTTAACTAGTGAGGTTAAACTAATACATGCACGTTAGCATTGAATGTTTTGATAAATTAAATGAACTTCCATAATAATTCTGGGAAACCAAAAAACTAGATATCATTTCAACTGAGTGCTACAGCTGCTAAAATGCATTTTAACTCCACACAAATATCTATACTAGAACTTCGTATGAATTCTTGCAACAGCACCAAAAGGTCCGAAACCTTTACAACTAGAATATAGTAAGTCAATAATTCTTAGCAAAAAGACAAGTCTGTTCTCTTTCTCCTTTATTTTCTCTGATATAAATCATTAGTGTCATTATAACTTAGCTAGTCATAGTAACAGCTTGTAAATAAAAACCAAGACACGTCAGCTGATAATAAATAAGAAGGACAAGGGTGATAATTGGGAAAGAACTACGACTCTCAACATTAACCTAAAGAAGATGACATGAGCACGATAAAGTTTATTGTACAAATATGACCAAAATTATTAGCTACTGGTACAGCCTCACTAAATTGTCTTTGGATGGGAGTATAACGTGTGATGTAGTTCCCCCTCAATCCCCAAAAAGTGTTATACGTGATGTTAAATATAATAAATTCATGAGCTGTAGCAAAAATTGGTCATGATACCTGAATTTGGGGTATCTTAAATTTCGTAACCAAGAAAAGAAAAAATTGATCCAACCTGAGTACCAAAGGCTTTCAACAGATTCCCCCGCTCCTTCTCCATTTGAGCACGAGCACGTCCAAAACTTAGAGCTGCTTTTGACAATGTGCTACCACTGGTACATGTATTCTCAGCACCATATTTCCTGCTATCTTCTGACAACTTAGTTCCTGTTGAAAAAGTATCAGCATCAAATCCCGGTAGTCCGGTACAGTGAATTAAACTAAAAGACTAACACAACAATAAGCTTAGCCAACTCACCTATTTCAACTTGTTTGGACCCAGTAACAATATAACCTTCTACACCACGAACAATATCCCTTTGAAAATGCTGGGAAAAAAAAGAGAGTAAACAATTATAAGCTCAGGAAGACAACAAGTAGACTATTGATTAGTCGGCAATTCGGCATTCCATTGAGAGGGACTAAAGAGATTATAAAGATAAAATTCAAGAAAATTAAGGTATCAGGGAACTCCATGGACAATATCGCTGCTATTATAAGATTGTAAATTCAGCTACAACTTGTATGCTACACATTTGAACGAATCAGATTTTCAAAGAAATAAGCGCATACTGCATAATGTAATAAAGGTCTTGGATCAGGTTGCATAGTCAGGACATGGAACATACTAAGAAATTTATTGGGACAGCAAGATCAAAATGATTAGTTAGCATCTGACAGGTTGAGGTAGGAATATTCTCCCAGGCTTCTACGATCTGATCCTACATTTTGAAACCAAAAAGGAAACTGAACAAGAGGAACAAGCAACCTTGGAAGCACGTGTTGATATGTATAGTTTCTCAAGTTTCTGATGCTGCTGAAACTCTGCCCCATCAGTCACAAAATCTGAACCCCCATAACCCCCAGCTCCAAACTGCTTAAAGACAGCCTGAAATCAAAATCGATTACAATAAGATACATGTATTCTAGGAAGAAAGATAAGACACATTCATATAACAATTTTTTTATAAAAAAAAACTTCAGTCAAGAATTACTCTTTGTTCCACAAAAAGAGTCTCAATTGCACAAAAAATTGTTCTACAAAAAGAATCATCTTTTTGTTGATGATAGTACAAAATGACACAAAGTCCTAAAGTTTTACATCAGAATTTCACTACCATTCAACCACTATTAAATAAACACTTGCTATATTTAAGGATAAACATGGAAGAAACATATATCCTTAAAATTTGTAAATTTTATAAATGAGGACTCTTTTTGTGAACCTTAGGGAGTATACCTTATTAATCATAATAGATGAGCAAAAATTACAAGTCTAATAGAACTCGATCGGTTGCCTAAGTGTACTGCAGTGGAGTCAAGTTTGCACTTAAAGAAAATTTAAAGAAACCGAGCTCAGACGAACAAGTCTTCAACTGAATTATCTTGTCCAGAGCTTGAGGAATATAGGATGCATAATCTATCTTGTCTGAGCTCAAATGGACAAGTCTTCGGTTACAGCCCTATAAGATGCATAATAAATCTGAATAGGGTAATTCAATGGAGTGCAAAATTATGAGAGGTTTTGAAAATTTGGAAAGTTGCTTCATTTTTGAGTAGTTTATGTAGATAGAAGGATTTTCGGGAAGTCAAGATCTCATGGCACAAAGGTAGCTGTAAAGTCTGATGCTTCTTGTGTAAGAGAGGCTAAGAGAATGCTGGTCACCTGATACTTCATTTTCCTACGCCTAGGCAGCTTTTCCCTGATATTCAACTTGTTTGATATTGTTGGTAGATGCCAGGTCAGAACAATATATGTTACTTGCTCTATTTACAAAAGAAAAAAGAGAAGAAGACATATGAAAGACTACTCATTTGACGCTTTCTTCTGCCTATTACGGGAATGAAATCAAAGGACCTAGGTGATGAGCAATTGTCTAGATTAGGAGTGAAGATTGTTAGGGCTTTAAATGAGCCGGTATAGCTCATGACTCAAATCCTGAGCTAACTGAGCTTAGCCTGGACACAATTTTAGGTTCAGTAACAAAATGCAATAAAATAGGCTTGACTCATCTTATCATGCTTAAGCTAGTACAGGCTCGCTTTGGTACACATCTAATAATTTTTTATATACAAAATATAAATGTTATCATATAAGCTTGATAAAATCTCACACTTTTTGACTGGACTTGAACTCGAGCTAAATGAGACAAGCTTAAGCACAATGAAAGGAGATTTGCTCAAACTCCATAAAATCCTTAACGAGCATTACACAGACTCTGTTTTTACATCCCTAATGTTACCTACAAGAAGCTCTAGGACCATAAGAAACTCAGAATTCTACCATTTCACTAATATAACAAAATCCACATCTCGTTGATCATTAATAAATTTGTTCAATAGCATATTTTTTCCCTCAATGTCAGGATCCTCGTTACTAAATTGTTTTTAGATCCAATACCTACGGTTATAGTATTTAAGCACTGATTACAACAACCTAATCAAACAGATAAGTAATAACAATTGCAAATAAATAAACGAAAATAATTCCGTTTCTGAAAAAATGAAAATTAAGATTACCAAATCTCTTTATTATGATAGTGACTAATTATTAATCTAGAACACGGTGAAACGCCTGAATCAACATCAAATTAAACAATATATAGAGACACAGATATATATATATATATATATATATATATATATATATATACACACACACACACACGTGATTATAGAGATAGAAAGTACCTGCTGTTGGCGGGCAACCTGTTCCCTTAGCTTCGTTGCTTGTTTCCTGATTGCTTCCATTCACGAACGGACGCTTTAATTTAGAGAGAGAAAGAGAGATCGGAAATGTGTTGTGGATCGTCGGAGCTTCCGCAAAAACACAATTGTCTTTTTTCTTTATAAAATGCTCGACTGGCAAATGGCAATTGCAATTTTGAATTCAGTCTCTGTTTTCAATATTAAATAGTACGAAAGTTAATTCTTATTTATACCATTAAACCAAATTAGATTAGCATGCAAATAGTCAAATATGCAAATGGAAGAAAATACTCCCTCGGTCCCTACACTTCAAAATTATATAGATACATTTTAAATTTTGTTTGTTAATTTATATAAATTTTATTAAGTTTTTTTAGACACGATATTTTTTTTTATGAAGATTTGAAATTAATAAATTTAACATTTATTAATATTTTTTAGTTAATATATAATAATTATATATGTTCCTATTCAATTAAATTAATTCAAATTAATTTTTTTCACAAATATACTTAAAATTTAAATGTATTTTTTATTTTAAAACGAAGGCTTGCAATACATCACTTATATAAAATTATTGTGTTTCATAATGTCCTGTGATACTCATTGATTATATTCAGGTATAAGTGAGAAGTACAATAAATAAATAAGGTTAATTCTCAAATAGTAATTGTTAACTTATTTTATATCTCATGCATTACATTTTGTTCTTTGACACTTAATGGTATCACATATTTTGCTTTGAATATAAAAAAGAAATCACATGATACTAATTTTTATTGATGTTTACTTGATTAACTGGTATGACTCACTTTTATTGATATAAAAATCAAGGATTCGAATTTTGTTGATAATAAGTTATGAAGAAATATTCAAAAGACGGGTCTAGAAGACACCAACACTATGAAGATTGAATGCATTAAATTATCTCTTTTATGGTAGAATAAATTATTACAATAAATTAAAACATTTTAATAAAAAGAAGTTAACACCAATTTTTTGAGCTTATAAATGTATATCTCTGCTATACATAAGTTGATTCGTTGTCATGCATGTCCAAAGTTATGTGAGGAATAAGGAATAAGGAATAAGGAATTACGGATCAAGGAAAATCATTTGGGCGAATATGATTTTTGGGCTGGATAGCCTAATAATTTAGTCCCTGTCCAATATGAAGGAATACAGTTTTATAACTACTATAAAGTCATAGTCAGACCCGTATGTAAAAGCACAAAGGAACGGGCCTTTAAGGGGTACCAAACCATGAAACCAATAAGGAAATTTGATGTAGATACAAGATTCATGGAGTCTCACAGTTTAGCCTTATCCATTTTTTTCTCAACTATATTTGAGAATAAAGAAATTGATTTACCCAAGTTCAATCATGAAATATTAAAATTCAAATAAAACAAATGAATCTAATTCTAATATAAATAATTACAATTATTATAAACTAATTAAAAGTACTACTAATTTTAAATATTACCACTTACAAATGGACTTCAAAAGGTCCAAATGTAACAATATTTTTGAAAAATAAGTTGAATCTTATATAATTTGTGTAAACTTAGTAGATTAGCTAATGGATCTGTATATAGTTATTACAGTAAAAAATTAACACAAAAATTTATGTGTTTCTTCAATTTGAGTAGTCAACGGAAGAGGCGATACTTTTGTTATTTATTGAGTTTACATATAGCCTAAATACCCATAATATCCTTGTAACACTGAACCATTAAAACTTTTTGTCCGCGTCCGTGCGCTTGGCCTCCCCATCGACGCACCTTCACAGCCGATCTTGTCCAGATCACAACCTTACGACGCATTTATCCCGCTTCAAGACTTGGCCTTTTTCAAGAACTTCTCAGTTTCAAGTCACAAATCCCAACAGTTACACCTATATATATATATATATATATATATATATATATAAAAAAAATTATAGTTTCATACATGATTATTGAATGTTAAGTAATCAATTTATCTAAAAATTTAATCTATTAAATGAAATGCTCAACATATATATCATGCTATTGCTGACACTGAATACACGATATGCGTTTAGATTATGACATATTAAACTCAAATAGTATAATAGTGTGAAATTTAAACTCAAATATACTATGTTTATATTTGTTTTGATGAATGTTTGTAATGGAAATAGTTAACATGAAATTAATTTTGGTCAATTGATCAATACAGTGTCGACACGTAAGTGAGAGATGATCTCTTTATGCATGTCAGGATTGTATTAATTAATTAATTAACTTATCAAGTTAACTTAATGGTAACCGTATACCATTGCAATGAACTTGGTGCACTTAAGTTCAAGATATGTGTTTTCACAATAATTCAAATTGGAAGCGCTTTTTCCAAATTGAGTAGTAGCTTTTAAGCCAGAATAATTGAACCCCGTCCAGTCGTCCACCGTGTCAGTTTGGTGCATTGCCGATCTTCCATCAAGGATGAGAGGAAGTGTTAATGGAAGACCGGAAAGTGAATTGGATTGACTACTTAAAACCATTAAAACATAATGGCCGACAAAAATATTTCATCATCTCAACAATATCTCCAGCATTTGTACATAAACAAATGCATGCACTATTGTATTTTGTATATATAAAAAGAGGCTTACTTTTTTTATATATTAAAAACAAATTAATACAAAATTGATATTAAAAAATATCTACAAATTATATTTAATACAACTCTCATCTTGATGATTGATATCTATGATAGCAAATCTCAACCTTGATCTCAAAGATATGGTGTGAAATGTGTTTATTGCCTATTGAATAAATTTAGCATTATACTCTGTTTATTCTATAATTAGAGATACAATTATATCATGTTGATTTTTATTTTTAAAAATATATTCCAAATATTTATTAAAATATATTGATGATAAATAATACAATAATACTCGATTTATTAACTTTAGTTTTGAAATGGACTTAAAATAGGCACTAATATCTAAACTCTCAAAGTAACACATTACCTAGGATGATTTGCATGAGCACAATGATTAGCTATAAAGATGGTACCAATAAAAAAATAGTAATCTTTAGTGGATTACCTATTGGAATATTTTATTTACACATTTTTTAATGTTATTATCTCAACATCAATTAATTTACCTACTACTGCCATGAATATAATAGTAGTATATGCTACATCCATTTCAAAAATCATGAGGTTATTATTTATTTTTGAAATTTAATTTAAAATGTTTTTAAATTAAAATTTAAGTTGATTTTAAAAATTATAAAACAATAAATCTTATAATAAGTAAAATTTTTAAATTTTATAATTTTATTAATTAAAAATAAAGAAATTTATATTAATTTTAAATTAAAAATATATTAAATTGATTAAAACCTTATAAATTTGGACAAGAGGGAGTATTAATTTTCCAATAATGGCAGCTATTTTGTTTTTCACTTATTTCTTTCTTTGGGAGAATATCGTATATTATAGGAGCACAAAGAAAGTGACTTCACTCCACCATTTGAGTCAACAATTTAAGAAAATTTCCACTGTAAAGTCAATTAAAGAGACAATTCCACCTGACTCTTTTATGTCTATTTCTCTGGTTTTCTTCATTTCCTCTGTAATGGCACCACATCATTAGTCCCCATTCGATGGCCTGCCTGTTCACCATAGTAAACCCCACTATCAGAAATTATCAGGTGAATGGTGATGTCACTGTAGAACCCACTCGCAGTTTATCTCCTTTCACCAACTATATACAGTAATATCTATTTCTTGATGATGGGTTTTTGCTTTCAGGTTTATTCTCATGGCTTCTTCATGGGTTTATGGCTTTATTTTTCTTGTAATTGTTCACTTCTTCCTTCAAGAATATGGCTTTATTCTAGCTAATGCTTCAATCAAAGTTAGTTCTTTTTATTTCTTTAAATTGGGTTCTATATTCGAGTCAATGTTATATACTAACTTTGTTTGATTTATTTTGTGAGTTAGTTATTTTTTTTGTTTATCATTTTGCAGGTTCATATTGTATACATGGGGGACAAAAGCTATGATGAACCAGAGCTTGTTAGGGATTCTCACCATGAGATTCTTTCAAACATTCTTGGAAGGTTCATTTCCTCTATACACTGTATCATTTAATATATGTTTGTGTATTCTATATACAAAACATGTTAAATAGCACATGTACCTAAATTTTGCCCCTAAAGTTTGCACACATTGCCTAATGGTAGTTTTGAAATCAATGAGAATTAATCCTAATAGTCTTATGTATAATATTATTATATGATGGGTTCTGTCATCAGAGCATAGCGTTAATGGTAACTTGTTTAAACATGTTTATGTACTCCCTCTGTCCCATAATGAGTTATACATTTTAAAAATAGGCTATAAAGTGGTCAGACGTTTCAAAATTTACCTTAATGAGAACTTAAATTACAACCTTTTAATATATACATATATAAATTTTAAATAAAATGTTTTTCTTTTTGGAAATTTACCATTTTTCTTAAATTGTGTATTTGTTCAAAATGGGACTACTCTTATTATGGAACAATTATGTGGCCTGATATCTGTCCTTGCATTTTTACTCTCTACATGTTATTCATATTCCTAAAAACTGGAAACTCGAAATTTCATGTAATAGTGGTCTTTACACTTACTTGAATTTGAAGACATGCTACCTATGACAGTAAAGTTTTCAAAAGAATGAAAAATCATCCAAACCAAGTGTAATCTTGAATTTGGATCCATTGAGTTTCTGGTGGTTACCCAAGCAAAGCAGAAAAGTTGAGATTTTACTTTATCTTCTTTTCATTAAGCATAATTTTGGTTAGTCAGCTTGGAAATTTTGCTTTTGGCAGCAAAGAAGCTGCTCTAGGATCAATTTTGTACAGCTACAGACATGGATTTTCGGGTTTTGCTGCATTATTGACTCCGTCTCAAGCTAAACTAATTTCAGGTATTCAATTTTGGTGAAGTTTTAAATTTGATCACTTAACAACTCTCAACTTGGTGATGATACATTGAATTGGTATTTGAGGGACAGGTTTTCCAGGAGTTATTTGTGTAGTTCCTAATAAAATTTTAAGTTTGCACACGACTAGAAGTTGGGATTTTCTGCGAGTACAACCTCATTTGGTGAACGGAATTCTTTCAAAGAGTCAATCAGGCGTTGGAACTATCATCGGTGTCTTGGATACTGGTTAGTCAAGATATTCTTTATATGCTGCTTGTTATTTGGGTTAGTTTGATGCTAAATTTTCATTGTGCAGGAATATGGCCTGAATCCAAGAGCTTCATAGATGATGGAATGGAAGATGTTCCCTCTACTTGGAGGGGAATATGCCAAGAAGGAGAAGAATTCAATCATTCGAATTGCAATAGGTTGAGGTCTTACAACAGTATGGTATTTATTACATATTAACTTTTTTTATAAATCATTGTATGATGCACTCTGTAAGATCTTTTATATAACAGACAAGCTAACTTGTGTGCAAATGTTGTAATTATCAAGCAATTTGATTTGGTCACTTGGAGAGTAAATTCTCAAAGTGCTCTGCTAAATGTACTGGTCTAATCTTTATCTAGTTGGAGCAAATTTTGTCGTACTGGGCTTCATTAAACGTGAGTATAGCTTTTTATTTGCGTGAGTAGAATTATTGTTACCATCATTATCGTCCTACCATTACCTAGGAATGTGGGTATGTCTGGTTTAAAGGGAGAGATTTTTTTTTTCTCTTTTTGCATTAGTTTAAACTTTCATCAACTTTGAAGCAAGATGAACTGCAGTTCATGTACTCGGCGTTGATGAGTAATATTGTCTGTTATTATAGAACTCTTTGTCTTGTGGTAATGCAGTCATCTTGAAGCAATCCTTAAATAGGTTCAGTAGAAAATCCAACTTGACTTCAATATTCTTGAATACTTCCATCATAAGACTCATAACACGTGAGACAAAGCCATGAGATGATAACTGAGTTAAATACCATGTAGTCTGAAACCTAGCCACCTAGGTCATGCTAGATATGCCAAGATAATAGCGGATAGGTTAATAGGTTTTAGTAATCCTCCTACTTATTGAAACATTATAACAAAGTTTAAGTATGGATGAAACTGAGTCACTGAATGTAGCATTCCCAATACTGAATGCAAGCATACATTTGGCAGGAAAATTATTGGTGCGCGTTGGTACATTAAAGGATACGAAGCTGAATTTGGACAGATAAACAGAAGTGATGGGGTTGAATATTTATCTTCCCGAGATGCAGCAGGCCATGGTACACACACTTCATCTACTGCAGCTGGAGCCTTGGTGGAAAATGCAAGCTTTATGGGGCTAGCTCAAGGATTGGCCAGAGGTGGTGCTCCATCAGCTTATTTAGCTGTATACAAAGTCTGTTGGTCTACTGGTGGCTGCAGCTCAGCTGACCTTCTTGCCGCGTTTGATGATGCGATACTTGATGGTGTGGATATGCTTTCTGTGTCTATAGGATCATCACCTCCCCTTTCTTCTTATGTTGAGGACATGTTGGCCATTGGGTCCTTTCATGCTGTGGCTAGGGGAATTCCAGTGGTCTGCTCTAGTGGGAATTCAGGTCCTTATTCTCAAACGGTTATAAATACTGCTCCTTGGCTGATAACTGTAGCAGCAAGCACAATTGATAGAGCTTTCCCTACTGTGGTTACTCTCGGAAATAATCAAACTGTCGTGGTACATATTCTTTTTTTTCTTCTTCATAAAATTGCATGCATTAAAGCTTGATGTTCTATGAAAACACAGTTGCAGAAGTATTGAGAACTTAACTTAAAATATGATAGCATTAACTTAGTAAATTCTGAGAGAATATAGGAAGATTTCTCTCTTTAAGAAAAAAAAACTGTTTGCTTGGTTAGATGACACTTGAGCTGCTATTGAGTGAGTTTACGATGATATTATCTTACTTCGTTAGGAATTATTTGCAAATGTGGCCTAAACAGCTTAGACAGTAATCTTTCCATACTTCATCAGCTTAAAGCTTGAATTTGGAGTTATCATCTAGTTGTTTGTAGAAACTTTATTTAGAATTTGTATATATAGACAATAAACTGAGTGGGAACAGTTTACTTTTTGTAGTAAGATTTCATTATTTTTGGTCTTGCTTAGGGTCAAGCTATATATAGAGGAAAAGCTGTTAACAAGTTTTATCCTATTGTATATGGAGAAGATGTTGCATCCACTGATGCTGATGAAAATGATGCAAGGTGAAACACCTTTTTGGTTTTTTTAATCAACACGAATTCTTTATGATCTTCTCTGTTGTAACAGAGTTTTTTTTTGCCTTCTCCATGTTGTATGGCTTTCAATAGAAGTTGTGAATGGGGATCCCTGAATGAGACTTTGGCGAGAGGAAAAGTTGTTTTATGCTTTGAATCTCGGTCACTGAGATCTGCAGCCACTGTTGCAAGGACTATACAGAAAATGCAGGGTGTTGGTCTGATCTTTTCCCAGTTTCCGGCAAGGGATGTTATTTTGTCCTCGGGTATTCCCTGTGTTCAGGTGGACTTTACACTCGGAACATATCTATTGACATACATAGGAATTACCAGGTAATATTCCTGGAACTAAATTGTCCTGCTCATGCATGAATCATGATAACAGATATTGATATTCAAGTGATAAAACATTGTCTTTGCATTAAAGCTGATCTCCAAATTATCAAGTCTAGAATTGTCAATTAGTGGCTGGAAAGAAAAGAAAATGAGAACTCTTTAAAGTTTCATTTCTTGCAGTTTAAAGAAAAATGTAGTTCCATTTGTGCTACTTATTATCAGCTGCTTATATCATTGAGTATGACAGAATCCGTGTACTTCAGAAATCCAGTAGTGAAGTTTAGCTTTACAAAGACAGTTGTCGGGCAACAGATCTCCCCAGAAGTAGCATTTTTTTCTTCTTGAGGACCAAGTTCACTCTCTCCAACGGTGTTGAAGGTACTACCGCTTGGGTTGTTTAACAAAATCTTCTGCTGTCTCTTAATTACACAAGTTAACTCGCTTGAATGTGTTTTTCAGCCTGACATTGCTGCTCCTGGGGTTAACATCTTGGCCTCCTGGTCCCCTGTTTCTCCCTCTGCTCCACTAGATATTTCTCAGAATCATATTCATCCACTTAACTTCAAAATAGAATCAGGAACCTCTATGGCTTGTCCCCATATATCCGGCATTGTTTCTCTTATAAAATCTATCCATCCCACATGGAGCCCTGCTGCAATTAAGTCTGCACTAGTCACAACAGGTAAAAGACATTGAGAAACAAAACACAACTTGAAATGAATTTATTGATAGCTTGAAATACATTGTTTGGGCATTTCTCTAGCAGCGTTGGTTAACTTAATATGGTATCAGAGCTTTGGATGTGTAAGGTTTTGGGTTGATATTGATAATGCGTATGCATTTAATTTCTTTGTCCATGTATGCGTGTTTGGGGGTGAGGGGGTGTTACCTTGATATACATCGTTTGAGTCTCTCTAACTGTTTAAGCTTTTAGATGAGTTGGTAACTTACATTTATCTATTTCTGAAACTCGTTTAACAACTAATTCTATCCCGCTCTCGTTCTCAGCCTCTTTGCACGACGAATATGGTCAGAGCACTGTCGCTGAGGGAGCTCCACACAAGCAGGCCGATCCATTTGACTATGGAGGTGGCCATGTTGATGCTAACAAGGCCATATATCCCGGCCTCATATATGATATCGAAATCAAAGATTACCTCCAATTCCTTTGTTCCATGGGCTACAACGACACTGCAATCAGCTGGATGTTCAACTCTCACCCTCTATGCCTTAAGACAAAAAAATTCCTGGCAAACTTCAATTTGCCATCCATCACCATTCCTGAATTAAGGAAAAAGATGACCATATCGAGAACAGTGTCAAATGTTGGTCCAGTAGTATCCATATATACAGCTCGGATTCAAGCTCCCCCTGGCATAAATGTGAGAGTGGAGCCATGTGTTTTGTCCTTCAATTCTACTGTCAAGAAGCTGAATTTCAAGGTAATCTTTTTCCCCTTATTACGGGTACAAGGAAGATATTCATTTGGATACCTGTTCTGGGAGGATGGATTCCATGTAGTTAGGATACCGTTGATAGTTCGATCTGTGATACGAGAGTTTTATGCTCAAACATAATAGGCATAGCATATAATTTCAAACTGTCATTCTTATTCACTCGTAGCTGCTGCTGCTGCATCACATATAGTCTACTCGGTCAGATTATCATTGTTAAGAAATGCAGATTAGATGATTTTTTGTTCTAGTGTAATGTATGAAGAAAAAAAACATTGGAAGTTGAGAAGTGTGCCTAAAAATTATATTAGAAATCTGATACCTTATATATAACAACTCGGGTTAAGTCTTGATTTTAAATTAAGCAAATCGTACCAAAGCTATATCCATATTGGTACTAACTTGGGACCTTTATATGCTTATCAAATTAGTCCACATGTTACAGGACCAGGGTGTGAGACCCCAGATTTTATCAATAAAGATTTAAATTTTGTCAAAATAATTTTTTTATATTATGGTGTGAATTTGAGATAATATTATAGTTGTGGGTAGTATTTATAAATTTTGCAAAGTATGCAGTGGTTATATTATATTCGATTGGTGGGGAATATTAGGTTTAGCGAGGGAATATTAAATGCAACTACCAATCATTGGTGGACCCTATGTAATGTAATTATTGTCGGATTGAAAAACGACAAAAATATTTTATTGAAATAACGGCGGAAGTTTTACAGTGGTTCTTGTTGAACTACTTGGTAGTAAAAGAAATACGATGTCTGGCATTAGTTGCGTAGTAGCACACCTGTAGTGATTATTGATGTTTATGTGAGAAATCACCGGTTTGATTCCATTATTAGCGATTAATAATATGAATTATTATAGAGATAATGACGTTTTGTTTTATTCAGTATTATTAACGTAATAAAAGCGAAACATCTTTTATATAAAATAGAATCTTTTATTAAAGTTATTACATAAATAGAATATATTATATTTTATTATCGTAGTATTTTGCATAGTATTTTGCGTAGTATTGCGTAGTGTTTGCGTAGTAAAATATTTTTATATAAATAGAATATATTATATTTTATTTAAAAGATTTTTCTTTAAATATGAATGATCAGATTAAAAAGTAAATCAATCTGGAATAGTTATTAATGGATTAATTCTTATCATTCCATTTTCCTATAAATGAAAATCATTCCTTCATTATTTTCTTTACGAATTCATTGAAACTACAGAGAGAAATTATAGAGAGAAGTATAGAGAAAATTATAGAAAGAAGAAGTATATTCTGCTACTTCATTACTTCATATTCAGGTTCTTTTTACGGTGAGGGTGTTATTCTTTCTTCTTGAAGAGAACTTCATTATTCCATTCATTATTATTACATTGGAATAACTTTGTAAAAGTGGCATACCCTATACATAACTTTTCGTATACTGCCAGAGATACCTATATACTTGGTGAAATCCTTATGTTATTCCATTCTTATTTGTTACATTGGAATAACTCGTATACGCGATTTACCTCTATACTTGGTGACATTCTTTCTATTATTACATTGGAATATCACATGCATGTGTTTTTACACCGACTGGTTCCGCTTTTTATTATTACATTGGAACATCACATGCATGTGTTTTACAATCGACTGGTTCCGCTCTTTATCATTCTGTTGGAATATCCTATCGTGTGTTTACACCAGGATCCGGTTCCATCTTTATTATTCATTGGAACATCCTGTCGGTTATGAATTTCACCGACTTTGTTCCGTTATTATTATTACATTGGAATAACTTTGTCTATCACAAAATCTGCGCATGCATGGTGATTTCTTTTGTTATTCCATTCTTTATTATACCCAATTAGTTAAAACTTTGACTTATATACTCCATGAAATTAGTAGAATATCCTCGATATTTGCGTTTCATCCAATATCTTTTCATGAAAATATTCTTCCGATCATTCTTGAATTTTACTCTCTACGAAAACAATGTCGTGTTGACAATTTGGGCGTTAATAATTCATGGATTAAATAATTCTTGAACTTGTTTTATTGAATTATTATGTCATTATCATCATCCTCATGTTATATTATGTTATCTTTGGCTTACGTGCATAGATGAACTTAGTATGATTATGACCGGGATCATTCGGATAATCGTGACTTGATATAAATGATGTGACAAAAGTCCTCGATTGGCACATAATGCGATGATGGATAGTTTTTGGTATGATTATGACCGGGGTGATTCGGTATAGTCGTGACCATTGATAATTTGATGAAAATCCTTGGCCAAGTAATGCGGGGATGATTAGATGTGGTGGTTTATTTATTAAAATTTGAGTCTCGGCGATAAAAATTGATGAAAACCTTTTAAAACCTAAAAGATAGTAGACTTTATTCTCTCTTGACTCTTTTAATGGATTCTTATTCCATGCCAGATTAAACCGGTTGTCTATTGTATTTTATCGGTTTAACACTTTGTTGAAGGCTAATGATAATTTATTACGCATTATCTTAGTCATAATATTTCTTATTAGGCTAGTTGAGCTCACCTTTCTTTCACCGTTCTCTTCGAAAAATGAGAACATAAATTGGACGAGTCGGGGAGCGAAGTAATGGTCCGAGGATAACATTAGTAGTCCTCACTATTACGTGAAATAGTGTGATAATAGTTGTAATGAGGACTCCTTTTGAGTTTGTATAATATCTAGTAGACAATATTTGTATTCAAACTCACGATTTATGTCGTATTATGCACAGCAGCTTATATTAGTAAGTTGTATTTGAATTTATGTACCATGTAAGTGGCGACCCAAGATGGGTGACGTATACCTAATTTTGGGGCGTCACGGTTGGTATCGAGCTTAGGATATGATCCCTGGCTAAGATCTTGAGATAAGAACTAGGAGGGAGAGCGGGGAATTCCTTCATTAGTATGACCTACCTAAGTTTATTTGGTATTTAATTGGTGGGTTAGAGTATAGGGATAATATTTGATATATTAATTAACCCTTGGGTTGTGGCGGTGTTTGGAAATGGCGGTGAAAATATTCACAATGGAGTGAATGTGACCAGTTGTGACACCTTTAATCACTAATCGGAGTTAATGCGAGGTGTCGACGAGGAATAAATTAGAGATATCCACGTAGTGAATGAAGAACTAATTGTTGCACCGAGCTAATTCAGCAGAGGTAGCGGTGAAAGTGAGGAAGAAGAGGAAGAAGAGGAAGAAGAGGACCTGAGGAGAATTGGTTAGAAGAAATTTATGATCAAAACTTAGAATTACAAAATCGTGTTAAGTGAGAATTTAGAAGAAACGAGTTGAAGAACGACAAATGCGTGGAACAAAGGGATCTGACAATTTCAAAATTGGGTTACCCGAGATATGTGATGCTCGAACAAAATCACGCTTTGGCGAGGTGTAAGATATTAAAGTTGGAATCGAGAATTTAAAAATCAAAGATCGGTAAAAGAAGAAACAAGCGAATCAAGGAGAATAAGCGATGCGTGGGTAAAAGGCTGCACAATGCGTTGATAGTGTGAAAAAAGACGTCCGATCCAATAAAGCCAAAATAGATGAAATGGACTTTGTTTTTGAATGAAGATTGGGAGAACCCGACATCGAATTCGAATTACCGTGCATAGCGGTCAACCCGAATTCGATATGGATCGAGAGAATAATGATTCAAATCATGGATCGGGAATGTGAAGAAGCACTTAAGGGTGGAATGTACCTATAGTAAAAGTCAAACTCGATAATTTAAGCGAGGCGTTTATTAAAAAACCCAAACGAAGTTATTACGGGTAAGTTAATTATAAATTAATCTGAAGTCTATACTTTATTCAATATAAGTTCTACCCACTCTTTTATTTCACCTAGTTGTGTTCAACGTTTAAATTTGATTCCAAAGAAGTTAAACTTTGACTTATTGGTTGAAACTTCGTTAGTAGGAACCTTCGTTACCTCCACCGCTTATTAATCTTGTTTAATTCAAATAAACGTTTTCACGTTACTCCATCGATCTTATCTCTTTGAAAATACTTGCCTTTGAGGTAATTTTTGAAAGCGATTGATTAACTACTCATTATTCTTTTTGTAAGGTTGTTAGCTTTCATATTCCTAACCAACTTTATTATCTGAATTCAAAGTAACCAAACCCTAAAGTTAATCAACGTTATATCAAGCCATAAGTAAAGAGCCCGATCCTTTCGTTGTTGACTTCCTTGTGTGGAATGCGTCGAGCGGACTTTTCTCGTGGCGGCGTCGTGAATGAAGATGGCAAGTTTATAGGTATCATTGTGAGATCTTATCTAGGTTAAGAGATAGAAGTCACGGTTGGTATCAATGTGACGTCTTATCCAAGTCTTGGATGAGAGTCACAGTGTTGAATGATATTTCTATTATTAATAAATTTCCTAGCGTATTCTTGAAGACTTCTTAGCCTACTTAGAAGCGTGAAATCGAATTTCAGTTATTGACGATTATAAAACCCATTTCTTAAACCCTCAAATATTTCTTCAACTAAATGAGCAGGTTCGTGGTTTATGATGAAAGTCATAATAAAAGCATTGGAATAATGAAAATCATGGGTATTCGTGGTATTAGTAAGTTTTATGATGAGTTATATTGGTTGGTATGTAGAAAACATGAAAGTTTCTTAGAAATCACAAAGAGTTGAAAATCGATTTTGGTGAAAAAGCGTAACATGAAATTCAATTGACCATATCTCTTATTATATTTTGAATTTTTGAATGTGGTCAAGTCCTAGAGTTAGATCTATGAGTTACCTAACTAATCCAAGTGGAATTACTGGAAAAGGTGTTGTAGATTTTGTGTGGACTGATTTTTAGCAAAGGAGGCCAAAGCTGTAAATTTCGAAAATGCTACTTGCCTTGAAACTTTAAGGGGCTGTTTCGGCCACTTAAATTATGAGAAAAATTCTGGCCTTTTGGGACATGAAGGTATATGGTATAAAGTATCTCCTGTCCAAAAATGAGCTTATTACGACTTAAAATGAGCAAGTTATGACTATTTCAATATTTAGGTTTTTTCCATTTAAAAAACGCTTATAACCGGAGTTCTATAACTCAGATGACCATGAAATTTAAACTGGAAGCTCACGTTAACATGTGTAAGGTCCTGTCAAGATTTGGGAATTTTGGAGTTAACCTTGAGGTAGCTAATTTCTTAAGGAATTAATTAGAAATTGATTTTGAAAAATAGTAAATGAATTTTAAAAATTCGAGAAAAATATATTTTCATTATGGGACTATATTATGCTAAATCCCAGAAAAAGAAATATTTTGGGACTGATTTGGTATTTTTCATGAAAATAGTTTAATTCTGAATATATATGAGTTAAATGTGTTATGTGAAGTATGAAAGTTGAAAATAGGATTTTATGGCTAGAGATCCTATATAGAGTATATGCATATTTTTGAGGATTTGATAATTGGTGATGATATCTTATGAGTATGGCATTTTGAATGATTAAATGCATAATATGGTAAAGCGTAAACAATTGAGATAAATTATTTATAAATTTAAGTGATTAAAAATTGTTATAATATTAATGATATTAAATTATAAGATTATTAAGTGATTGATAACATGGGGATATTCTTGAATCTGGATAAATTATATTATAAATGTTTAATATTTATCCTTTATCTCATTTGATTGATTCTTTATATCATTATCCTCAATGCTTATATTATATTGAAAGTCATCTACGTGGCACATAGTGCGTAGATGGACTTGGTATGATTATGACCGAGGATTGTTCGGTATAATCATAACAGTAATTGAATACACAATTATCTTTGGTAGTAGTGCATGGATAATTTGTGGTTATCTTAATGAATACACAATTATCTTTGGTAGTAGTCGTGGATAATTTGTGGTCGTGATACTTAATGAATACTTATCTTTGGTAATGGATAATTGTGGTCGTTATCTTAATGAATACACAATTATCTTTGGGTCAGTAGTGCATGGATAATTTGTGGTAATACTAATGAATACACAATTATCTTTTGCCAGTAGATGCGTAGATAATTTATGGTCGTGATCTTAATGAATACACAATTATCTTTGGTAGTAGTGCGTGGATAATTTGTGGTCGTGATACTAATGAATACACGATTATCTTTGGTAGTAGTGTGGATAATTTGTGGTCGCGTGATATTAATGAATACACAATTATCTTTGGTAGTAGTGCTTGGATAATTTGTGGTCGTGTATATCTTAATGAATACCACGATTATCTTTGGTAGTAGTGCATGGATAATTTGTGGTGCGTGATACTAATGAATACACAATTATATCTTTGGTAGTAGTGCTTGGATAATTTGTGGTCGTGTGATCTTAATGAATACACAATTATCTTTGGTAGTTAATCGATAATTTAATGGTCGGTAATCTTAATGAATATCCTTGGCCGGTAGATGCGGGGATAATTCGATGATATGGATTAATTATTGAAATGAGTCTCAAACAATGAAATATTAATTCATGGATGTGGTAAAAGTCATCTTTTGGTAGTAGTGCATTGATAGACTTGGTATGATTATGACCAAGGATTATTCGGTATAATCACGATCAGATTGAAAACACGAATATCCTTGGCGATTAATGCATGGATAATTAATGGTCGTGATACTATTAATATGCGTCTCGATTATTGGTTTCTGATTTGTATATCTTTAGCTTTGTAGTGCAAAGATGAATTGTTAATGAATAGCTTTGGCGATTTCAAAGATGAATTTAATATTTTTAAGCGATAAAGGTATTCAAGGTATCCTCACCTCTTTATCATATCAGTATCGTACCCTAATTTCGAGGGCAAAATTCCATAAGGAGGGAGATTGTGAGACCCAGATTTTATCAATAAAGATTTAAATTTTGTCGAAATAATTTTTTATATTATGGTGTGAATTTGAGATAATATTATAGTTGTGGGTAGTATTTATAAATTTTGCAAAAATGTATGCAGTGGTTATATTATATTCGATTGGTCGAGGGAATATTAGGTTTAGCGAGGAATATTAAATAAACTACTCAATCATTGGTGGACCCTAGCAATGTAATTATTGTCGGATTGAAAAAACGACAAAAATATTTTATTGAAATAACGGCGGAAGTTTTACCGTGGTTCTTGTTGAACTACTTTGGTAGTAAAAAAATACGATGTCTGGCGTGGTTGCGTAAAGAAAGACACTACAGTAGTGATTATTGATGTTTATGTGAGAAGTCACCGGTTTGATTCCATTATTGTCGATTAATAATATGAATTATTATAGAGATAATGACGTTTTGTTTTATTCATTATTAACGTAATAAAATGAAACATCTTTTATATAAAATAGAATACTTTATTAAAGTTATTACATAAATAGAATATATTATATTTTATTATGCATAGTATTTTCATAGTATTTTGCATAGTATTGCATAGTGTTTTGCATAGTAAAATGTTTTTATATAAATAGAATATATTATATTTTATTTAAAAGATTTTTCTTTAAATATGGATGTCAGATTAAAGTAAATCAATCTGACCGCTTAAATGGATTAATTCTTATGCATTCCATTTTCCTATAAATGAAGCTCGTTCCTTCATTATTTTCTTACGAATTCATTGAAACTCTGAGAGAGAAATTATAGAGAGGTTTATAGAGAAAAATTATAGAAAGAAGAAGAGTATTCGCTACTTCATTACTTCTATATTCATTCTTTTACGGTAAGGGTGTTATTCTTTCTTCTTCAAAGAGAACTTCATTATTCCATTCATTATTATTACATTGGAATAACTTTGTAAAAAAAGTGGCATACCCTATACATAACTTCATGTATCTGGCGTACCTATACTTGGTGAAATCCTTATGTTATTCCATTCTTATTTGTTACATTGGAATAACTTTATATCTGTGCCATTTACCTATACTTGGTGACATTCTTCATTATTACATTGGAATATCACATGCGTGTGTTTTACAGGGACTGGGTTTAAGATTTTATTATTACATTGGAACATCCTGCTGCATGTGTTTTTACAGGACTGGTTCCGCTTTTATCATTCTGTTGGAATATCCTATCATGTGTTTTACACCTGGATGCAGTTCCATCTTTATTATTCTGTTGGAACATCCCATGCGGTTGTGAATTTCACCCGACTTTGGTTCCGTTATTATTATTCTGTTGGAATAACTTTGCCTATCTGCCAAGTCTGCGTGCATGGTGATTTCTTTTGTTATTCCATTCTTTATTATACCCAGTTGGTTAAAACTTTGACTTCTATACTCCATGAAATTAGTAGAATATCCTTGATATTTGCGTTTCATCCAATATCTTTTCATGAAAATATTCTTGATCATTCTTGAATTTTACTCTACGAAAACATGTCGTGTTGACAATTTGGGCGTTAATAATTCATGGATTAAATAATTCTTGAACTTGTTTTATTGAATTATTATGTCATTATCATCATCCTCATGTTATATTATGTTATCTTTGGCTTACGTGCGTAGATGAACTTAGTATGATTATGACTCATTCTAAGGTATAATCACTTGATATAAATGATGTGACAAAAGTCCTCGATTGGCTCAGAAATGTAAGACCTCAATTTTATGAAATAAAAAGTATTCAATTTTTCTTATAATTACTATTCAAGTAAATGGTTAAATTGATAAAAGTTAAAGTTAAGGGTGATATATGAATTTTTTTCAAAATACGTGATGGTTATAAAATATTCATTGTTATTGGGGAATATTCGTTTGGTGTGGAATATTTTCGTTGGGAATATTAACTGATCTGCGTTAATAAACTCGCTTTGATGAAGAAAACGACAAAATTAAGTTTTATAAATAACAGCGTGTCGTTCACAATTAACCTTTGTTGGAATGCTATTGGTAAAGTAAAGTAATACGCGCGTTGCAAGAAATATTTTTTTATTGATTCTTACGTGAGAAGGCACTTTTATAATTATTACGATAAGAATTGTTCAATATTTTATTTTATTGATTGATAATTAACATTGATATTTTATTATTATTGTTCATAATTATCACCGCACTTTGCAGATTTTCCCATTATCGGATCAATAATTCATATTATTTGAATAATATTATTAGATAGCATTATTAGCAATGTCTAGAAAGTTCATCGATGGTTTGGTCACCTAATTGCGGCGCCCGAGAAGGAGAAATTGAAAGCCCTCTTTCCCTTGAACTCGCACTTTGGTCATTATCATGATTCGTTAATATTATTTGTGAATAATTAGTTATTGATTTATATGATAAGAAAATATTTATTTGATGTGGATATAAATGATGGATTTATTTATGTATTTATAAGTGAAGGAATTAATGATGAGGTGTTTTATCGGTATTTGTCTAAATGGAGAACAAAATATGAGATTTTCGAAAAAATTAGTTTATAACTTGATTTTGTAAAATCCATAACTCTTTGTGTATAATGAGTTAAGAGATGAGCCATATATCAAAAGAAAGCCCTGAAGTAAGCTAAGCTGTAGAAATTTGAATTACCCAAAAAATTCTTTGTAGATATTGAAAATCGGTGTTCTTCACTATATTATGTGAGTTATAAATTTTGATCCGACTGCTGGATCGTTGTAATTTTGGATATGTTATACATATATAAGTTGAGTATATGTCCACAAATTTTGAACCGTTAAAAATGAACGATGATTTGTTATGAATTTTAAGGTAATCGATTCGTTAAATTAGGTTTTGGTAGAAAATTCTAGAATTGAGTGGGCCCCACTCTTGGTTGTTGGGGAAGATGGCTGATTTTGGTGGAATGGAATAGTAAAGGTGTAAAGCCATCAAAGTTGCAGTTAAGTCTCGCTTTGACGCGCTTAACATTTTCCTATAAATAGAGGCTAAGTTAGAATTGAAAATCACACCGTAATTCATAAGTTTTCTCTTTTCTCTCTAGATTATCGAGTGTATTTTGTGAGTATTTAGATACTTGGTGAGTTGTTATTCATCGCTGCAAGTTCCTTTAAATGTCATATCTTTTTGAGGTAAGGGATAAAATCACATCGTAAGTGATATTATTTTTTATAGATTATAATGATATTATTTCTTGATATCATTATCTTTGAAATGTCGATCTCGAAATTTTTATCAAATTTGGAACTTTTTTCATGTCAAGGGTTACTATTCATGAGTTATTACTATTCATGAAGTTACTATTCATGAGTTACTATTCACGAAAGTTACTATTCACACGAGTACTATTCACGTAAGCGTGAAGATGTTTTTGTGGAATTTCTATCTTTTGGTGTCTGATTACTATTCACGATACTCGAAGCCTTATTCACGATATCTGAGACTATTCATAGAAAAATAAAATTTCTTCTTTTCGTCCAAAATATCTATTCTGGATACTAGCTTTGATTGTATCCATGTTTTGATCATTCTTGAATTTTACACCACTATGATTATTTTGAGGTATTTTTGGATGTATAGATTAGGAGTTATGGATTTTATGAGAAAAGACTATTTTAAAAGTAACTATTTATAACTCCTTGCGGTTAACTCCAAAATTGATGAAATTTTTATTGAGAGTACATCTATATAATATCGATTGTACTTTGTGAATTTCGAATTTTGGATAAAAGTACAATTTATGATAAATGTTTAAATATTCTAATGGGTTTTGGCCATATGAAAAATAGTAAATGAATTTTTAAAATTTCGAGAAAAATATATGTTCAATATGGGACTATTTTATGCTAAATCCTAAAAAGAAATATTTTTAGAATCTGATTTGGTATTTTTCATGAAAATGTTCTAGTTATGAGCAAATGAATTAAATATGTTATGTGAAGTAAGAAAATTAGAAAATATGATTTTATGGTTTGAGAATCATATATAGAGGTATATCAGATTTTTTGATGAGGGTTTTAGTTATTGGTGATGAAATTTTATGAGTTTGGCATTTTATGATGATTAAATGCATTAATTAGTAAAGTGTAAATAATTTAATTAAATTGTTTATAAGTTTGAGAAATGATTAAAATATTATTATAATATTAATAATATTAGATTATGAGATTTCTAAGTGATTTATAACATTTGGATTAAGGTGTTATAAATATGGATATGAATTTTATTATGAAACTTTATCTTTTTAAGTATCGAGGAGTTCTACTTACGCGCGATATCACGGATCGCATTTAATCGGAGTACTATTCACAACAAATTGGTTTCTTCTCGACCAAATTATCGTTGATTTATGAATCTTACTCTTGAAATTAAAACCATGTTTTGATTATATTATTTTTATATAACATTCTTATAACCCTAATGATGATATTTCTCTTTTGACTTGAGTGTAAAGATGGGTAGATTATTGGTATGATCGTGACCATAGGTTCTCTTTGGCCAAGAAGTGCAAAAGTTGAATTGTTATTTGGTATGATCATAACCATTGAATTTATAATTGAATATTTTTAGCTTAAGTGCAAAGGTGAATTGATCAACATGGTTATAATTATTGTTATATAACTTCCTAAATGATTATGTATTTCTTTGTTATATGAATATCTTTGGCTCGTTGTGCAAAGATTTATTGATGAATATCTTTGGCTCGCAAAGACGACTGTCAATATGACCATTGTTGAATATCTTTTGCTTTGTTGCTCGTAATGAAAGATGAGATGAATTATTGATGAATATCTTTTATGCTCGTAATCTGAAGATGACTGTTGTTGAATATCTTTAATAATGAATTATTGATGAATATCTTTGAGTGTCAAAAGATGACTTTGATGAATATCTTTGAGTGTAAAGATAATCGTTGATGAATATCTTTGACCGTGGTGCATGAATTTATTAAATATGATTATGAATTATGAAGCTGTGATTTGGTATAACCATGATATTTGATGTTTCGTAAAGATAGGTGATGAAAATTATCTTCGATCCCGGATGAGAAGAGGAATTTAGAATCACAATTATGATTATGAGTTATTCATATGATTTTGGAAAGGAACTGCTGATTGATGTTACATGGATAAAATATTGTCAGGACTTTACTTTAACGTGGAAGACAATAGACTTTATAGTCTATTTGACTCTTTTAATGGATTGCTTGCGTTCAACAACTTACTATATGGTTGAAAATTTTTATCATCTACCATATGTTCTAAATCTCCGATTCATTATCGATGAAGACTATTGATAATTTATTTATCTTTAGTCATAATATTCTTTATCGAGCTAGTTAAGGCTCACCCTTTTGTTTCACAATTCCTTTCGGAGTAATAAAAGTGTAATTTGGGTTGAAATGCCCAGGATAACAAGGAATAGAAGCGGTGGTATATAGTTGTTGAGGTTCTCCACTAAAGAGTATGAAAATAATTTTATTGAGGGCTTTAGTGTGTTATATTTTATACATCATTTAATAGTTATTTTGGTGAATTAAATAGGGTGAAATGAACCCAACTTTGGAAGGGGTGTTTGTCATCACTTGTTATCATAAGAGATGTCTAATGACATCTAACTTTCGTGTTATCATAAGATACGGTTGTCTTCATCCACTTGGCGAAGTATATTTACAAGCACTTACTTATATAATCTTGGTGTTTGTTTGGAGTATAATACCCAATTTAGAGGCAAAGTGGAGATAATGATATGTCGAGAAGACTCACCATTGGGAAGAA
The DNA here is from genome assembly GCA_020205615.1 of Panax quinquefolius. NCBI lineage: Eukaryota > Viridiplantae > Streptophyta > Magnoliopsida > Apiales > Araliaceae > Panax > Panax quinquefolius. The sequence continues at coordinate 108,989,083 of CM035165.1, forward strand.
TACGATAAGTAATCTTCTTGTTTTCTTTAAGTCTATTAGGTCAACCAAGGATAATTCGGTTGCCAATATATGATATCTACCATAACCTAAAAGCACGGCCTCCCAATGTATGAAGGTTTCTCGAGCACTTCCCAAAGATTCTAATTTCTAAAAGCAGACTATACCTTTATGTAAGGTGTCATTGTAACGTCTTCTGACAATTGGTATATATTTGTATCCAAACTCACAAAGATACGTATTGTTGTATTTTAATGGATTTTCGTACATCATATATTTGGCGACTTCGTAATGGGTTGGATGGAATGGACCTATTTTGGGGTCGTTATTAATGCAGATGATGGATAGTTTTGGGTATGATTATGACACTGGGGTGATTCTATATATAGTCGCTTACCATTGATAATTTGATGAAAATCCTCGACCGCAGTATGTAATGCGATTGGGATGATTAGATGTGGTGGTTTATTTATTAAGTCTGAGTCTCGATAAAAATTGATGAAAACCTTTTAAACCCAAAAGATAGTAGACTTTTTTATTCTCTACTTGACTTTTTAATGGATTGCTTATTCCAATCCGCAGCTTAAACTTAATTGTCTATTGTATTTTATCGGTTTAACAACGTTTTGAAAAATGATAATTTATTCTGCATTATCTTAGTCATAATATTTCTTCTTGAAATTTAGTTGAAATTTCCCTTTTCTTTCAACTGTTCTATTCGGAAATGAGAACATAAATTTGGACGACGAGTCGGGGAAGTAATGGTCCAGAGGATAGCATTAGTAGTCCCTCACTTATTACGTGAAATAGTGTGATAATAGTTGTAATGAGGACTCGCTTTTGAGTTTGTATAATATCTAGTAGACAATATTTGTATTCAAACTCACGGTTTATGTCGTATTGTATGCCTACGCTTATATTAGTAAGTTGTATTTGAATTTATGTATCACGTATAAGTGGCGGCCAAGAGATGGGTGGCGATATCTAATTTTAGGGCGTCATGCGAGGTCGTTACACTCTGCTTCAATGATCAATTTTGACATGAAACTCTATATGTTGTTCTATACTTAATATGAAATATCCCTACAAATTTATGGTCCATTCTATCTTCTTGTTTGAATCTGTACAAGATTTTAGTGACATGAAAATGTGATGGAGAAACCTTAAATGCCTATTGTGAAATTTGCTGCTCAGTTTGTTGAACTCTCAATTTTATTTTCTAATTAATTAAACATAGTCCTATTCTCTCAAAGAAACCTAGGAGGAGTGAACCAAACAATTAATTATATATAATTTTATTTTTTTATATTATAGCGATGGAAAAAACCGGTTCTTAGTTTCGAACGGAAGAAGCGGACTGATTAAACATAAATACTTGTTCAAAAGCTTAGCAATGCTTGATGCTTCAGCCTTCAGTGGGTGAGATGTACTTGGTGGGTTGGTATTTTATTTACCCAAAATATATACAACTACCTACGAGTTAGGTTTTGTCTCTATCTTTACTCCATGCCATAAAAGGGAAACAAGTTAGTAGTAAAATAAGAATTAGATGTATAGCTAGAAAAGACGGATATACATCTACTGTCCCAGAAGCTAGTAGTAAAATAAGAATTAGATGTATAGCCAAACCACTGTCCCAGAAGGACTGATAACGACCACATGACAATGATTTAAACCAAAATATCACCTACTGTATCCGTCTTTTCTAGCTATAAATCTAATTTGATGTATATCGAATCGAATTTTTAGCCGAGCGAGTACGAATCGTGGCCGAATTGTTTGCTCATATTACCGTCTTAACTAAATGTAATATTAATTTGTATGGCTCAACATGTATTGGGAGGAAATTAGAGGATAAATATAATGGGTATTTTCTCAATTTCAGTGTATCTTTACTCAACTATGGAGTAAGGAGGAGTGTGCGGCAATTAGGCACGAAAACTAGGTTAGGCGACAGTGATAGATGCAGCATCCAAAAGTCCAATACCACTAGTGTGTGCTGTGTGGGATTTATATCTATATCCCATTTAAACTTCATTAATTTGAAGGGGAAAATTAATGATACTTTTAATATATTTTCAGTGCAAGGTAGTACACAATACACAATTTTATTAGTATAAGACAAAAAGATATTTCTCATATTACAAATGATGTTTTTTGTGTGCTGAAAATATAATCTCCCACTATTTATTTACGCAAGTGAAATGTTATTTGGGCTAAAATATGTGATGAATATACATAATGACATCTAGTTATAATTAAAAGATATTAAAAACAATTTTCAACATGGATCAAGAGTAAAAGAAATTGCGGAATTGTCAGTCTTGAATCTCCCATTTAATTTTCTATAACTAATTGTATGTTTACTCAAGTCTTCATTATCTATAGTTCATACATATCCTGACATAAATTATATATTAAGGCTCATTAAAAGATAAATTAGTCAATCCCGTCGCATATTTAAGTGGTTTAAGGGAGAACTCGAGTCTAGCCAGAAGACTCCCACTCGAAGTAATATAAGGGTGACGGTGTAAACCTGTTTCAGAAGCCTTATTCGGGTGGAGAGATTTAGTACGAGGCAAGTCAGAATACTACTCATTATAAAAAAAGAAGATAAATTAGTCATATTATTTTTGACCCATTTTGTAAAATGATATATATATATATATATATCGACAAATATATGATGAAATTGAATTACGATTAATTGAGAAAATTCATGCGATAAGATAGAATAAATTAAGATGAAGTTATTTCTATGTATATATATATATATATATTGTTGGGTCATGATATTTTCTCTCATTGGGCCGGGTAGATCGGGCCTACTCCTTTAATTAATCAATTGGGCCTTTTTATTATTGAACCACGAAAGTCCTTGTTTCAGCTTATCCTATTATTTCCATTTTGACTTATAAGGCCTGGATTGGGTCAGGTGGGTCGATCCTTTGGACATTTTAATATCTATTATTTTGACTTGTAATGATGAAAAAGCATGACGGTTGACTGTAGAACACGCCCATGCATTAATGTGGATGGGATTATAACCAATTGGCGTGGTGTAATGATGACCAAAAAAGCGGTGGATAAACTACATGCGCAATGGGTAGAACCCATCGATCAAGGGTGTGTCGGTAGTAGTGGGTGGCAATTTGTAATCCGTAAAAAAAAAGTATAAACTTAGCAAAGGAAGTCTTCACGTAAGAGGTATGTACACACATTTTATGGAATAATAATCATATATACACTCAAGAATTATTATTATCTCTCTCTTCAATACACTAGGCATTACAAATTTCCATTTTGTTAACCTTGTGAACACGTTCTTGACTCTCACGCTGAAATTTATCCCCTCGACGGGAACCAGCCGTCAAGCTTGTGGTGTTTATCGTGTTTCTTGTCTGCGGGATCGTATGCGTCTTACGTGATTGGGACGTGGTAGAAGATCTTGGCGTTAACATTGGCGCTAGAAGGAGGGTTGTTACTAGTGTCGTTTAAATTTTCAATCACAATTGTTTAACTTATTTCTAAGATGATGAGGAGTAGAGATGGTACACGGAAGAAGCGAGGCGATGGTACATTAGTTCATCAACGCCTCAGATTTCGATAAAGAAGGACCGTCTCGGTCCTTCTAAAAGTGCTCACGAAAGCACGGCCTCTAAACACAACTCCGGGAACTTCGTCCAAGATCCACGGTGGAGCCGATGAAGTTGGTTTTCAACGCGATAAGGAGCATGATCCCGATCGTATGTGGTGGAAGGCTCACCACCCGGACTCATCGCCAAGTGGTCAAGAAGATAGAGCCGCCAAATTGGCGAGGATGGAAGACGAAGCGAGATAAGGCTTTGGAGGTTCTGTTAAAACAAAGGGAAGATATAATGAAACGATGCTTGGTGGGCCGAGTTGAGGGACGAAGCATCTAGCCATGTTCATTTCGAAAGACGGAGTAGGTATAAGGAGATACTCCGGCGGGAGGGTAAGGAACCGGAGCATTCTATGCATGTGTCTTCAGGATCGTTCTCGCATGAGGGAGGAGATCGAAGAAGCGAAACACCCTTGGCCTCGAAGAAGGCACTGATGGTCGTTGGTTCACCACATCGCGGCTATGGTAGACGAAGAAGCAGGTCGAGAGAGATCGTGCCAGAAACCAGAAGAAGAGAGTACCGGCACAACCATTCTCATCATGAGGATGAAATTATATGTCAGAGTAGATCAAGAAGTCCCACAAGGGCAGTGGGATCGGCAGGGAGAGGTCGATCCATTCAAAGGCCGAACGTCGCTCAGGAGAAGGAGATCTCATCGCAACCCGAAGGTGTTGATTTTCTGGTGAAGGAGTTGAAAAAACTCAAAAACAAATAGGCCGAGGTCCAACAGTGAAAAACACTCTGGAAAGAAGGCGTCCCTTTTTCCTCCGATATTCTCGAGGAGAAAGGCGAGATATCACCAAAAGTTGCCTCGTATGGAGAGCTATGATGGGTCCGGAGATCTTTATGACCATAGTCAGGCGTTCGATCGGCTGATGGATTATTATGACTTCACTGATGCTGCCAAGTGTCACACTTTTGTCACGACAATGAGAGAAAAGACGCAAGACGATGGATGGGGACTTTACCATCGGATTCGATTTCCTCTTGACCGAAACTTTGTGATAAGTTCATACGTTTTGGAAGCAACCGAAGAAGGGAAAGCTTTATAGGTTCTTTAAGACAGATCCGGCGGTTCATGAAGTGAATCTTTAGGCCAATATGTAAAGAGGTTTAGGGAAGCGGTTGGTCGTGTGTCGACCTTAATGATCTCAAGTTGTCGGTTTGTTTCGAATGGGCTAGATCTGGTTAAGTCGGAGAAATTGGTGAAGAAGTTGATGTTTCACCATCCGAAAAGCTGGCGAAGCCTTTGACAAGGCGTAAGGCTATATTAATAGTAGAAGAGGCTATGAATAGTCTGAAAAATCCTTCTCTCGGGCCAATTAAAGGAGATAGAGGTTCCCAAGACCAAGTTGATCCGAGAAGAGTGGGGGGTACAACCTGACGGGTCGGGAAGGTAGTTCAAGAAAGTCTGATAACTCGTGGCGGCAAGGCGGCGATCGTGCACCTATTTACGCTTCAAGGTTAATAAGGTCTACACCCAATTGAACACGAGAGAGGTCGGTAATTTTGGATCGGATCGAAACCAAATTTTCTTTGAGCCACCTCGTGATAATTATAGAGGCGGGACATGGCAACCTCGTAAATATTGTGGTTATCATCAAGTCACTGCCATAACACTAATGAGTGTTGCAATTTAAAGGATTTCGTGGAGAAGAAGATTAGAGGCGACTTCGATTCGGTTATGTGGTCGAGAAGGACCGCCAGATCGCCAGATTATCAACCGCATCTGAGATTCGGATGGTTCAAGCACCACCCATCCAAAATGCTCCAGCCACCGCTTGAATGCAAGTCGTTGATGTAATAACCGGGGGAGTGCGTAGGGAAGTTGGTAGGGAAGAAGAGAAGGGCTTATCTTGATTCGGTCATATCGTCAGATCTTGCTACCTCAAGATTGACAGACCTTTTCCGAGAACCGTCATATCATTTACTGGATCTGGATTATCCTTGAAGCCCATCGAACCGCATGAAGGGCATTGGTGATCACAGCACAAGTAGGCTCGGTGGATGTGAAACGCATGATGATAAACAATGGATCTTCGGTGGACATTCTGTATGCCCATGCTTATCAGAGGATGCATCTTGATGGGCACAAAATGGAGGTCAGGCAGGAGGCTCCTCTATACTGGTTTTCAACTGACGACCCGATCGGTTCAGAGCACTATTGAACTCCGGTTATCTTCGCCTGACCCCCTCGGCGAGTAGAGATAACGTGCAAATTCTATGTTGTGCATGTGGATTCTACCACAACGCCATACCGAAGAAGACCTACGTTGTGACTCTCAGTCAGTGACCTCCATCCCACATTTCAAAATCAAATTCCCAGCGTAGCATGGAGCAGGAGAGGTGGTGGGAGACTTAGACCTGGCCCGACGATGTTATCGAATCATGCTGTTATTTCATCCGGAATGGGGGTCAGTAAACAGAAAAAGACGATGGCAATTGAGATCGAACCCTTCACTGAGAGCAGCTCAGAACCGTTGGTGATCCCTGCAGGGGGGAGGGAGGAAATTGAGTTGGTTATAGGAAAGCCGGACAAGATAAATGAGGATTGGTTCCGTCTACGAGAACCTCTTGAACGAACCTTATGGAACTCTTTACGCTGCTATGTGGATATTTTTTGCATGGGAGCCACAAGACATCTTAGGAGTTAGTCGAAGGTTCTTGAGCATAAATTGGAGATAGATCCTTGAAAAAGCCATTAAAAAGAAAGGGGATATTTGCTCCGAGAGCGGCGAAGATCATCGATGAAGAGGTTCTGGCTAGCGCTAGCTACCGACTTCATCTACTGAAATTGATTATCCGAATGGATAGCAAATGTGGTGTTGGTGCGAAGCGAATGGAAAATGGCGGGTTTGCATCGACTACACCGATCTCAATAAAGCTTGTCAGAAGGACTTTTATCCTCTGCACCACATCGATCAGCTCATCGATGCCACTTCGGTATGCATTACTAAGCTTTATGGATGCTTTTTCGAGTTATCATCAAATATCCATGTGCAAAGAGGACATTCCAAAGACAATACTCATTATACACCGATTCGGTTATGCGCCTATAAAAAGATGACTTTTGGCCTTATAAATCTTTGAGCTACCTACCAAAGAATGATGAACTTCATTTTCGACGACAGCAACCGGGGAGGAACATGGAGGTTTATGTAGATGACATGATCGTGAAGAGTATCTGATTCGAAGCATTTGGACGACACGGAGGAATGCTTTTCAGATCGTCTGTTATCGTCAATTGAGACTCAATCCGGCCAAATGTACTTTCACCTCGGTGCGAGAGAAAGTTTACGGGTTATCTGGTCACTCGAGGGCATCGAGGCCAATCCGGAGAAGATCCGAGCCATTCTTGATATGAAGACTCTCGGTCATTCAAGGACGTCCAACGTCCCGATTTGGTAGGATTAAGGCTTTGAGGAGGTTCGCCGCCAAATCTGCGGAGAGATGCCTTCCTTTCTTTGACACATTGAAGGGACCAAAGAATGCGAAGACGTTCCAGTGGACTTGAGAGTGAAGACGCCTTCCAAGCATAAAGACATATGTAAGACCCCGAAATTTTAAATGAAAAGGAATTTCCTTTATTTTGAAATAGTAAGGGTTGATTTGATTAATGTGGATAGTTAAGGGTTAAATACGCAAATATTTCAAAATAAGCAAGTGGTTATAAAATATTCATTGTTGTTGTGGGGAATATTCGTTTGGTCGTGGAATATTCGTCTTTGTCGTGGAATATTCGATCTTGTGGGAATATTCGCATGCGGCAGTAATAGCCCATGTGTGGGCCCCATAACGAGAAAGCGATTGGATGAAGAAAACGACAAATATAAGTTGTTTTTAAATAATCTGCGTAGTTGTTACATCATCGCTGAATACCCGTGGTTAAAACACACTAATGCGTTGTTGAACGAAGAAGCATACCAGTATTGCACCAATTATTGATTCTTACGTAGAAGGCACTACTCAATAATGGTTACGAATTATTCTTGTCAAAGATTTTTATTGAGTTAATAATTCTTTGCGTTGATATTTTATGTTCTTGTTGTTTCAATAATTGTCATTACACAAGATCTTTCATTATCGAAGCAATAATTCATATTATCTGAATAATATTATTAGATAACATTATTGGCAATGTCTAGAAAGTTACATCTAAGGAGAGGTTTGGTCATCTAATCTAATTGCGGCGATGAAGAAATTTTATTGGAAAGCCCCTCTTTCGAACCCGCTTTTGGTTGTCAATATTGTGATTCTGTAATATTATTTGTGAATAATTAATTATTGATTTATATGATGAGGAAAATATTGATTTTATGTGGATATAGATGGAGAAAATTTTTAAAATGACAATTGTTGAAAATTAATATTTTATCTTTTACGATAAAATAATTCATTTAAATATATTATTTTAATAATATATTAACGGTGATATTTTTACAATGAATGTGGGATATATGAGTATATGAGGAGGAAGAGTATTTTTGTGGCATTAAATGTTTAACACATGTTTTGTGTGTTGGTGGACACAATTATTAATCAAAATTTGATTATAAACGTAAAATCGCTTGGTTTGTGGATTTCGGTCAATTTTTGTTTGGAATTTGGAAAAACTTTCTTCTGCAAAGTTGTAGGAATTGAATTTCCTATAAAAACTCATGAGATTCGAATTTTCTGATGAAAGGGCTATTTATTATGAATTATTGAAGCTCAAGCTCAAAATAATTGATTTTTGGGAGTTTAAATTATTTTTGTTAAGAAAAACGTTTTTGTATTTTTTGGACATCATTAACATGTGTGGCTGGTGTTTTGACCAAAAGGTGGGCTAAGGAAAATTTGTATAATTATATTAATATTATATTAAATTTTCTAACTTTGAGTGTTCTAAGCGTTTTCCTATAAATAGGGTCTTGGGTTAGAATTGAAAATCACACCGTAAACCCAAGTTTTCTCTATTTCTCTCTCGATATTTTGAGCGTATTCTTGTGAGTATTTTGAGTATACTTTGAGTATTGCTAGATTTGCGGTGCCCTTCAAAGACTATACCTTATAGATTCTACAATTTGAAAGAAATCTTGATCTTTCGAGGTAAGGGATATTATTTTTTTTTGTAATGATATTATTTCTTCAATATCATTATCTTTGAAATGTTGATCTGAAGTTTTATCAAATTTGGAACTTTTTTAAGTATCGGGTTACTATTCACGAGTTCTTATTCACGAAGTTATTATTCACGAGTTACTATTCACGAGTTACTATTCACGATCTATTCATGAAGCGTGAAGATGTTTTTGTGGAATTTCTATCTTTTGGTGTCTGAGATACTATTCACGATATCTGGCCTTATTCACGATATCGACACTATTCACGATATCTGGTCTTATTCAATTTAAAAAATAAAATTTCTTCTTTTCGTCTAAAACATCTATTCGGATACTAACTCGATTGTATCCATGTTTTGATCATTCTTGAATTTTACACCACTATGATTATTTTTGAGGTATTTTTGGGCGTGATAAAACCAAGTACTGAATCCTTAATCCTTAATCCTTGTCATTTTGTTTCAATTTGGATTCGCTTTCTTTAAAAATATTTTTCATCATCCTCGACCTTAAATGATGATATTATTGAATATCTTTGGCCCAGTAGTGCAAAGATGAATGATTTCTGAAGAATATCTTTGGCACTGTAGTGCAAAGATGAACAGTGTTGAGATGAACATGACCGATTGATTAATATCTTTGGCACAGAGTGCAAAGATGAATGTGTGTTTAAATGAATATGACTAATGATGAATATCTTTGGCTCGTAGTGGTCAAAAGATGAATATTTGATTCGGATGCATATTGATTGATGTTACAGGGATAAAATATTGATGATGGATCTGTTAAATTCATAGATTATAGTAGATTTCATTCTCTACGTAACTTTCTTACATGAATTATTATTTCATTATAATATTGATCCGAAACTTGTTGTCTATTGTATTCTATCGATTTTCCTGTTGAAGACTAACGATAATTTGTTGTATATTATCTTAGTCATAATATTCTTTATTGGGCTAGTTGAGCTCACCCTTTTCCTTGTTGTTCCATTTTTCTTCTCGGGAGGCGAGAATGTAATGAAGTACTAGTGGGGTATGGAATGAAGATTCTAGAGAGAGTTGTTTAGTAGTCCTCACCATTTTGTAAAATAATGAATCAATAATGTGATGAGGATTTATTTGAGTATAGATATTGTCTAGAAGATAATATTTGTATTCAAACTCAGCTTTCTTGTTGTAATAATAAAGTTGTAGTTATTTACGTACCATGTATTTGGCGACTCGTAATGGGTGTTGTGTATACCTATTTTGGGGCGTCCACAACATATATGTCTTCTCGCCTCCTTATTGGTAAAGCACGCTTTCAACAGAGACCTTATATTTGTACCTTGAAGCAAGTTCATTGGCAATTGGAGCAAGGTGTTGGTTCGAGAGATCGGTTGGAAAAGATCCTGGCCTATTATGTCGACCACTACGAGATCTTTGAAACCAAACCAGTATCCGAATATTGAGAAATTTGCCTTTGCTTTAATAATTGCCGATGAAAGCTTGTGAATATTTTCAAAGTCGACTCTGGTCGTCTACACGGATCGACCATTGAAGAAGGTGATGGGCAAGCCAGAGGTCTCAGCGGACAAAGCGGCGTGGTTCATGGAGTTATCCCAATTTTTATCGAGTATCATCCTCGAATCGCCATCAAAGGCCAAGCCTCTAATCGATTTATGGTAGAATGTTCATTCACCGGGCGAGATCTTGAGTTGCTGAAGTCGATCGTCTGCAGTCGGGCGGTGCGGCTTCTTCAAAGAGGTCGAAGGCTTGGACGCTTATATGCGAGATGGATCTCTACGATGATCATTAGTGGAGCAGAATTATTTTAATAAGTCCGGAGGATTCAAGGTCCAAAGAGCCATCGAGTTCGGGTTTAAAGCAACGAACAATGAAGTTTGAGTACTGGCGGTATTATAGCAGGTGTCCGATTGGCAAAGAGTCTCGAAGTCCAACAATTGATTATCTATAGTGATTCTCAATTGGTCGTTAAACGATTGTCGGGAGATTATGAAGCTCGTGGGGACCGGATGATCAAATATCTAGCGGAATTAAGAGAGACCAACTTCAATATTTCGCTCAGTATGAGTTTGAGGCATAGAGCGTAATGACAATTCTATTGCTGATCATTGTCGGCCACCACTCTGATGCGAGATGTTTTCCACGGATCGGTATATTTGGAAGTTTTGCAACAAACCAAGTGTTCAAAGACGGCGGTGATGTGTATCGAGCGATCTAGGTTGCTGAATGACCCCTACATCGAGTATTTGGCGGATGGCGTCCTTCCTTCCGGATCGATATCTTGTAAAGAAGATCAAGTATAAGAGTGCCAATTTTAGTCTTATTGATGGGGATCTCTATCGATTGGCATTTTCCTCACCATTGTTGAAATGTTTGGTTCCGTCCGAGGCCGAGTATGCTCTTCGGGAGGTTCACGAGGGTATTTATGGTGATCATATGGTCGCTTAGTCTTTGGCTCATAAAGTACTTCGACAAGGATACTATTGGCCTCTGAATTTTCAAAGAAGCTACGAATATGTCAAGAAATGTGAAAATGCCACTTAATAGTCCGATCCCATTATCACCACCCAAGAGCTATATTCGATTTTATCTCCTATACCCTTCATTTATCTGGGGTGGATATATTGGGGACCGTTTGCCTAAAAGCTAAAGGTCGAGTCGACTTCAATCATAGTTATTATTGATTATATGACTAAGTGGGTGGAGGAAAACCACTTGGTCATAACTAACAGAGTGCCTAAAGTTCATAAAAAGAGTCTGTGGTGTTTCGCCGGGATCCCTAAGGTGTTGATATCGGACAACGGACGCCAGTTAAATGGGTTCAAAATTTGAAGGATTTTAAATGATCCGGGATTCAACACAAGAAGACTTCAGTAGCTCATCCACAAATGAATGGGCAAGTTGAGGTGACCAACAGACGCCGACTTCTTTGAATCGGAATCAAGCCTTGAGACTAGATGAAGCTAAAGGGAGATGGCGGAAGAATTCTTGAGCGTCTTTGTGGGCATACCGAACTACAATCAAGACTACCACAGGGGATTCACCCTTTTGATTGGCCTATGGTACTGATGCCTTAGTCCCAGTCAAAATCGGATCTCCAAGTCTTCGGGTAAGTCAATTCAAAGAAATCTATAACGACGAAGGACTGAAAGCTAACTTGGACCTGCTAGAAGAAGTCAGAGAGGAAGCTTTGCTCAAATCGGCTATTTATCAACGAAGGGTGGCCAAACATTACAACAAAGGGGTCAAACTTCGTAGATTCGAAGTAGGAGACTTCGTCCTTAGAGAAGCCGAAGCCTCTACGCCTCAAAACACAGGAAAGCTAATGCCGAACTGGGAAGGGCCATATGAAGTGATCGAAGTACCAAAGCCAGGTACTTATCGGTTAAAGGCACTAGATGGTTCCGAGATCAAGAATACTTGGCATGCTGGCAGGCTTCGAAATATTTTCAATAAAGATTAAGTCAGTTTACCGGAAGTCTGTACACGATTGTTCGTTATCAATAAAAAGTCACTTTTTCATAATTGATCCTGGTCCTATTTGTCCTAAGGTCACTATGGTGTAAGGAGGTATGGTAGGACTCGCTGGCCATTCGATGGTAGCCCAAGGTCCTTATGATCCTATATTGATCTTATCAGGGTGGTAAGTCAATGGTCACTATTGATCCTGGTCCTATTTGTCCTAAGGTCACTATGGTGTAAGGAGGTATGGTAGGACTCGCTGGCCATTCGATGGTAGCCCAAGGTCCTTATGATCCTATATTGATCTTATCGGGGTGGTAAGTCAATGGTCACTATTGATCCTTATATCTTGATCCTTGTATCTTGGCCCTTATATATTTGTTCTACCCCGAGAGGTAAGCAAGATTTCGATGGTGCAAGGAGGATCGACTAAGTTCACCTCACACATGACTGATCTCATACTTCTATGATCGATGAGTATATATTACTTTATTTTGTTTAAATGTTGAGTTCGGTTCATTTAATTCGCTTAAGTTGAATCTCGTCCAAAAAATTCACTTTACTTTATTTCATAAATTAACTCATTATGTGCCATACCGATTCACTAACTAGGGATTAGTTTATTAATACCGAATTATCGACAAGAAATTAATCGAAATGTAAGTCATGATCAAGACATGTTAAAAGATTCATTCATTCATGTTAATAATAAACCAATCTCATAATTACGAAACTTTAAAGTAGTTAAATTTTTTTACATAAAATAAAAACAGACGAACATTCGTGCTCCACCTTCATCATCTGAGTTGAAAGCAATGCCGGGTCCAACCGAAGAAATACCGATAGCTTCTCTTTTCCTCGCCTAATCTTCGAATCTTCGTACCCTCCGAGTATACCTTCAAGATTTCGCATTAAGTTCGTCCGATTCTCAGAGTCCTGCTGAATTTGCTCTGGATCTCTTCAATGTGAGAGGGCCTCGTCCTTCAAGATCCTTTATTTTGTGGCGAAGCTTGTGACGCTTGGCCTTATGCCTTCAGATTGCCTTGAGCTTTCGTCTCAAATTTCTCACCAAGTTGTATAACTGAGCTTGGTTGGTCAAGAAAACTCCTCATTTTTGCCTTCGAGAGTAGGTTTTCTTCAACCAAACCAAAGATTCATATTAGTCAAAGCTTGTTGGTCGGCTTCTCGACGACGACCTAACTCATCCTCGTGGCCCTTAACTCGTCGTCGAGATGTCTTCAAATCCATCCTAGCCGATCTAATTACATTTGAAGACCGTTGATGGTATGAAAAAGCATCTTCACGGTAATTCTCTCTCTCGATCCAAGGTTGATTTCAAAGATGTTTATCTCTTGTCTCATGAAATCCTCCTCGGCTTCCCCATTTATGTGTCTCGGACCTTGATAATCGTCCAAGACAAGACGATTACTCAAGATATTTTCAAAATATTCAAGTCAACGTCCCAAATATTCAAAGGAGAATGTAGATATAGAGGAAAAAGAAATTGTTATTTACCTTAGCCAAATAGCTCATCCCTCATCGAAAGCGATTTTCGTCAGTGTGATCATCGAACCGGTGGTCGCCGATTATTCCGAATCGAAGTCTCCGAAGAGGTCGAAGGGAAGTTGGCATCAACCAGGGCCCAAGGTCGGAGATCCCACACCTCGGCATGGTAGCCCCGACACGAGGGACCGGGTCGTTCGGGAAAGTCTTGCCTTTCGAGAGAGAGAGTTGGCTGCTCGGGAGGGTAGGTCCGCGTGTATGGTTTCAATTGTAGGAGATTTATTTTGGGTGGGTCCTTTAGGTGTTGAGGCGTAAGCGAACTCGGATGACTATCGAGAGTCGTTTCCTCTTCCCCGGATAAATAGTTGGAATCCTTCGTCCCGTCACCGCCTTCGCTCGATCTGTATTTCTGCCAGGGGGCACGAAGGGTGGGATAATCAAGACCGAGGCACCCCGAGTTCTTCTATAGCTAGAGGGGTTATTTTTGTTTTAATTTTTGGTCCGGCACACTTCTTCGATTAGACGATCAAGTAAACCGCCTTGTCGAGGAATAGGTATGGGGTTGGCTCTATTTCAGTGCGGATTCGGAAGGGGTGTGAGAGGGGGTGACACTGGGTTTTCCGGTGGTTTCTCTCTTTCCGGCGAGGATGAAGGGTCTCTTCGTACAAGAACCTCTTCACCTCTCTTTTCTCGCTTTGAAATTCATCCGTATGAATTTTAGGTGGGTTTGTTCGGCCGGAGTAAATACATTGGTATATTCTCAACGACTTAGAAGACTTCGACAAAAAAATCTTCGAACTCCTTTATTTCTAAGGAACTCTCGATTCGACGTCGGAGATCTTTGCATAAATCAAGCAATCCTATGTTAAATTACACATCATAAAACATTTTCAAAAATTTATATATATGAAATAAACCAAGATTTACACTTATGGTCATATAACCATGCCTCGCTTGAGAGGAGTCCATATTTCCACTCTTCCTTAGGGAAGTTGTCGAAAAGTTCCATCATTTCCACTTCCCGTTCTTGAAATGTCTTCAAGTCAAAGAAAGATCTTTTCGTCACCGCCCGATTTGGTAAAGAAGAAATCTCGGGACCTTTGACGTAGAACCACTTCTCGTGCCATCCCCTATTGCTCGAAGGAGTGTTCACTAGTGAACGTCTCTCGAACTTTTCTCCAGACTTCGGAGAATGCTTGCTAAGGGCCTTGAACCCCTTCTCCCTGGATTGTACTATTTTGTAGACAAAGGAAGAAGAAGTCGAGGAGGGCTCGGCCTTGACTTCATGGCAAAAGGCCACAAAGGCCAGAATGTGAATGTAGGAGTTTGGTACCAACTGGGAGAACCCCACACCCAGGAACCCCAGTAGGGTCACTATAAAAATGTGTAGGGGAAAACGAACCCCCTTCTCCAGTAAGGTCACAGACTACCATCCAACCTTCCTGGTTGGGTACATCTTTTTCACCGGATCTGGGTACCCTGATCGCGTGGGTATCTGGAATATGGAACCGAGATCGAACCCTCTTAAGTTCAGACTCAGTCACGATGGAAGGAGTGTTGGTGTGACGCCCCCAAAATTAGGTATACATCACCCATCTTGGGTCGCCACTTACATGGTATGTAATTTAAATACAACTTATTAACATAACTGCTGGTATGCAATACGACATAAAACTGTGAGTTTAAATACAAATATCGCTTACTTAGATATTATACAAACTCAAACAAAAAGCCCTCATTACAATTATTATCACACTATTTCACGCGTAATAGTGAGGACTACTAATGCTATCTTCAAGACCATCACTGCTTTCCCGACTATCATCCCAAATTGTATGACGCCCCAAAATTTGGTATCGTCACCCATCTTGGGTCGCCACTTACATGGTACATAAATTCAAATACAACTTACTAACCTAACGTAATGTGTACAATACGACATAAACGTGAGTTTGAATACAAATATTGTCTACTAGATATTATACAAACTCAAAAGGAGTCCTCATTACAACTATTATCACACTATTTCACGTAATAGTGAGGACTACTAATGCTATCCTCTCGACCATTACTTCGTTCCCCGACTGCGTCCCAATTATGTTCTCATTTCAAGAGAATAATGAAAGAAAGGGTGAGCTCAACTAGCCCAAGAAGAAATATTATGACTAAGATAATGCGTAATAAATTATCATTAGCCTTCAACAAGTTGTTAAACCGATAAAATACAATAGACAACCAGTTTAACTGCGGCTTAATAAGCAATCCATTAAAAGAGTCAAGTAGAGAATAAAGTCTACTATCTTTTAGGTTTTAAAAGGTTTTCATCAATTTTATCAATAAACTCAAATTTTAATAAATAAACCACCACATTTAATCATCCTCGTACTACCGCTCACCAAGGATTTTCATCAAATTATCAATGGTCATGACTATACCGAATCACCCCGGTCATAATCATACCAAAAACTATCCATCAACTGCATTACAGTGCCACCGAGGACTTTTGTCACATCATTTATATCAAGTCATGATTATACCGAATGATCTCTCAGTGGTCATAATCATACAAAGTTCATCTATGCACGTAAGCCAAAGATAACATAATATAACATGAGGATGATGACAATGACATAATAATTCAATAAAACAAGTTCAAGAATTATTTAATCCATGAATTATTAACGTCCAAATTGTCAACATGACATCGCTTTTTAAAGAAAGTAAAATTCAAGAATGATCGGAAGAATATTTCCATGAAAAGATATTAGATGAAACGCAAATATCAAGGATATTTTACTAATTTCATGGAGTATAAAGTCAAAGTTTTAACCAACCGGGTATAATAAAGAATGGAATAACAAAAGAAATCACCACGCATGCAGATTGCTTGTATGTGTTATTCCAACGTAATAATAATAACGGAACGTGTCGGTGAAATTCACATAAGCGAGGATGTTCCAACGAGAATAATAAAGATGGAACCCGATCCGATTGTAAAACACACGATAGGATATTCCAATGTAATGATAAAGATTTTAACCAGTCCTGTAAAACACACGCATGTGATGTTCCAATGAGAATAATAAAAAAGCGGAACCAGTCCTGTAAAACACACGACATGTGATGTTCCAATGTAATAATAAAAGAATGTCACCAAGTATAGGTAAACCAGCGATGATAAAGTTATTCCAATGAATAATAAGCAATGGAATAACATAAGGATTTCACCACCATAGGGTATAGGGCATGCCATACATAAAGTTATGTATAGGGTATGCCACTTTTACAAAAGTTATTCCAATGTAATAATAATGAATGGAATAACGTAAGTTCTCTTCAAGAAGAAAGAATAACACCCCTTTACCGTAAAAAGAACCTAATATAGAAGTAGTGAAGTAGCGAGAATACTCTTCTTCTTTCTATAATTTTCTCTCTATAGCTTCTCTCTATAATTTCTCTCTGTAGTTTCAATGAATTCGTAAAGAAAATAATGAAGGAATGAGCTTCTATTTATAGGAAAATGGAATGCATAAGAATTAATCCATGAATGGTCCAGATTGATTTACTTTAATCTGACGGTCCATATTTAAAGAAAAAATCTTTTAAATAAAATATAATATATTCTATTTATATAAAAACATTTTACTATGCAAACACTATGCAATACTATGCAAAATCTACTATGCAAAACACTATGCATAATAAAATATAATATATTCTATTTATAGAATAACTTTAATAAAGTATTCTATTTTATATAAAAAGATGTTTCGCTTTTATTACGTTAATAATACTGAATAAAATAAAACGTCATTATCGCTTATAATAATTCATATTATTAATCGACAATAATGGAATCAAACCGAGTGACTTCTCACATAAAGCATCAATAATCAATACCGCAATAAGCTACTATGCAACCACACGACATCGTATTTTTTTACTACCGAAAGTAGTTCAACAAATTATCAATCAGTAAAACTTCCGCCGTTATTTTAATAAAATATTTTTGTCGTTTTCTCAATCCGACAATAATTACATTGTAGGTCCACCAATGATTGAGCCGTTGTATGCGAATATTCCCTCGCTAAACCGAATATATCCCCAGACCAATCGAATATAATATAACCACTGTGATACTTTGCAAAATTTATAAATACTACCCACAACTATAATATTATCTTAAATTCACACCATAATATTAAAAAATTATTTCAACAAAATTTAAATCTTTATTGATAAAATCAAAGGGTCTCACAATCTCCCTCCTTATGGAATTTCTAGCCCTCGAAATTAGGTGCGATCTGATATGATAAAGAGGTGAGGATACCTTGAATACCTTTTATCGTCAAAATATTAAATTCATCTCCAATGATCCAAAGATATTCATTAACAATTCATCTTTGCCTTCTACAAGCCAAAGATATATAACTCAAAACCAATAATATCGAGACTCGACTTAATAAGATCACAACCATGAATTATCCATGCACCATCTTGCAAGGATATTCGTGTTTTCAATTACTACCATTATTATAAGAATAATCCGTGGTCATAATCATACCAAGTCTATCAATGCACTACTACCAAAGAAGATACTTTTACTACATCCATGAATTAATATTTCCTTTGCACGAGACTCACCAATAATTAATCCATATCATCGAATCATCCCCTTACACTACGTGCCGAGGATATTCATTAAGATCAACGACCACAAATTATCCATGCACTACTACCAAAGATAATCGTGTATTCATTAAGATCACGACCACAAATTATCCATGCACTACTGACCAAAGATAATTGTGTATTCATTAAGATCACGACCACAAATTATCCATGCACTACTGACCAAAGATAATTGTGTATTCATTAAGATATCAAGACCACAAATTATCCATGCACTTCTACGAAAGATAATTGTGTATTCATTAAGATCACGACCACAAATTATCCATGCACTACTACCAAAGATAATTGTGTATTCATTAAGATATCACGACCACAAATTATCCATGCACTACTACCAAAGATAATTGTGTATTCATTAAGATCAATGACCACAAATTATCCACGCACTACTACCAAAGATAATTGTGTATTCATTAAGATCACGACCACAAAATTATCCATGCACTACTGACCAAAGATAATTGTGTTTTCAATTATGGTTATGATTATACTTAACAATCCCCTCGGTCATAATCATACCAAGTCCATCTATGCACTACATGTGCCACGTATGACTTTCAACATAATATAAGAAATGAGGATAATGATATAAAGAATCAATCAAATGAGATAAAGGATAAATATTAAACATTTATAATATAATTTATCCAGGATTCAAGAATATCCCCATGTTATCAATCACTTAATAATCTCATAATCTAATAACATTAATATTATAATAATATTTTAATCACTTAAATTTATAAACAATTTATCTCAATGCGACGCCCCCAAAATTAGGTATACATCACCCATTCGGGTCGCCACTTACAATACGTAATTTAAATACAACTTATTAACATAACTGCTTGTACACAATAATATAAATCATGAGTTTAAATACAAATATCGCTCTACTAGATATTATACAATCACACTATTTCACGTATAAGAGAGACTACTAATGCTATCTTCGTGACCATCACTGCTTTCCCTCGGACTCGTCCCCATTATTCTCATTTCAAGAGAACAAAATGAAAGAAAGGGTGAGCTCAATTAGCCCAAAGAAGAAATATTACGACTAAGATAATGCAAAATAAATTATCAATAGTCTTCAACAATGTTAAACCGATAAAATACAATGTACAAACCGGTTTAATCAAGCGAATGAATACGCATCCATTAAAAGAGTCAAGTGAAAATAAAATCTACTATCTTTTATGATTTTAAAAGGTTTTTCATCATCAAGTATAAATTTGAGACTCACTTTAATAAATAATCCACATCATCGAATCACCCCCGCATCACGCCAAGATATTCTTAAGTATCACGATCACAATTATTCCCGCACTACGCCGTTAATAGTTGTATTCATTAATGGTCATGATCATGCCAACAATCGGCCCATCAATGCACTACTACCACCGAGGATTTTAATCACATCATTTGTAACATTACTGGTCATGATTACGCTCGGAATAATCCCCGGTCATAATCATACCAAGTCCATCCACGCTCTATGTGCCACGATGACTTTAAAAAAATATAAATATGAGGATGATGACAATGATATAAGAATTCAATAAAACAAGTTCAAGAATTATTTTATCCGGTGAATTATTAACGTCCAAATTGTCAACACGATATCGCTTAGAGAGTAAAATTCAAGAATGATCAAGAATATTTTCGTGAAAAGACATCGACGTAAACGCAAATATCAAGGATATTCTACTAATTTCATGGAGTATAAGTCAAAGTTTTAACCAACCGGGTATAATAAAGAATGGAATAACAAAAGAAATCACCATGCACGCCAGACTTGATGTATTAAAAGTTATTCCAATGTAATAATAATAATAACTAAATCTGTGTCAGTGAAATTACACCGGCAGTGATGTTCCAAATGTAAAAATAAAGATGGAACTGCATCCCAAAGTAAAACACACGTATAGATATTCCAACGTATCGATAAAGATTTTAACCAGTCCTGTAAAAAACACACGCATGTGATGTTCCACATATCTTATCAATTGCATATATTCTATCCTATTCACCATATAATGCATTTAATCATTCAAAATGCCATACTCATAAAATATCATCACCAATTATCAAATCCTCATCAAAATATATATTCTATATATCAAAAATATTTCTATTTTCAACTTTCATTTCACATAACATAACTCCAAAAATTCCCAAATCTTTATAGATCTGCTTAATTCATTTTCAATTTTTATTCGAAATTGGTCAAAAATACTCGCAAATTACTTATATCGAATAGTCAGCACCATTATTCAAAAATGTCGTATATTTGTTTGCCGTGGCCATATATTTTGTACTATATAAAGCTAACATTTTTTTACATATTGGGTTCTGGTGCGCCACTTTTCATTTTAAATACAACTTATTAACATAACTAAGCCTTGTTAATATTTCTGGTAACAATCCATATTGATTTAACATAACATATTTAACTCATATGAACTAAACTATTTTCATGAAAATACGAAATTAGTCCCAAAATATTTCTTTTCTGGGATTTAGCATAATATAGTCCCATAATGAAAATATATTTTTCTCGAATTTTTAAATTCATTTACTATTTTTCAAAAATCAATTTCTAATTAATTCCTTAAGAAATTAGCTACCTCAAGTTTAACTCCAAAATTCCCAAATCTTGGCAGGATCTTTACACATGTTAACTTGAGCTTCTAGTTTAAATTTCATGGTCATCGGAGTTATAGAACTCCTATATATAGCGTTTTAAATCGGAAAACCTAAATATTGAAAAGAGTCATAACTTGCTCATTTTAAGTCGAATGAGCTCATTTTTGGACAGGAGGTACTTTATACCATATAATTTCTTGTCCCAAAAACCCAGAATTTTTCTCATAATTTAAGTGGTCGAAACAGTCCCTTTAAAGTTTCAAGCAGTAGCATTTTTCGAAATTTACAGATTTGGCCTCCTTTGCTAAAAATCAGTCCACACAAAAATCTACAACACCTTTTCCAGTAATTCCACTTGGATTAGTTAGGTAACTCATAGATCTAACTCTAGGACTTGACCACATTCAAAAATTCAAAATATAATAGGAGATATGGTCTATTGAATTTCATGTTACGCTTTTTTTATCAAAATCGATTTTCAACTCTTTGTGATTTCTAAGAAACTTTCATGTTTTCACATAATAACCAACATAACTCATCATAACACTTACTAATACTTCATATACCCATGATTTTCATTAGTCCAATGCTTTTATTATGACTTTCATCATAAACCACGTAAACTGCTCATTTAGTTGAAGAAATATTTGAGGTTTAAGAAATGGGTTTTTGTCTCGGGGTCAATACAAAATTCGATTTCACGCTTCTAAGTAGGCTAAGAAGTCTTCAAGAATACGCCAGAAATTTATTAATAATAGAAATATCATTCAAAATCGTGACTCTCATCCAAGACTTGGATAGTACGTCACATTGATACCAACTGTGACTTCTATCCCTTAACCTAGATAACACCTCACAATGATACCTATAAACTTGCCATCTTCATTCACGATGTCGCCTACAGAAAGTCCGGCTTCGATGCATTCCACACAAGGAAGTCAACAACGAAAGGTTCGGGGCTCTTTACTTATGGCTTGATATGACAATAATTGACTTTAGTAGTTTGGTTATGAATATAAAAGCTAACAACCTTACGAAAAGAATGATGAGTAGTTAACCAATTGATTCCTAAAATACCATCAAAGGCAAATATTTTCAAAGAGATAATATCGACAGGTAACGTGAAAGTGTTTATTTGAAACAACAAGATTAATAAACTGTGGAGGTAACGAAGGTTTCTCCCAACGAAGTTTCAACCAATAAGTTAAAGTCTAACTTCTCCTGAGTCAAATTTAAATGTTGAACGCAAAGCAAAGCGAGATAAAATAATGGGTAGAACCTAGATCTTATAAGGTATAGAATTCGCAAGAATTTATAATTAACTAACCCGTGCTAACTTCGTTCGAGTCACTTGCTTTTTAAGAAGTCATGAAAACGCTTTTCATGAAACCATTTACTTTGTTTTATCCAGTATCCGCCTTTGGTGCCACCGTCCCAAACCTGGACTTGACTTTGGTGCACGACAAAATCGAGCTAAATGACGACCTTCTTCTTGAAATTTCCACTTCTATTATCTTGGCCATGATTACCAATCAAGTGGTTACCATTTTTGGCATGATAATTTCTCCCACGATGGTCATCATTGTTCGATGGTCGTTACCATTCACGATGATTATTATCGTGTTGTTGGTCGTTACCTTTTGGTTGAGTGACTCATTATCGCGCTCCATATAACCGAGCCCTATTCACAACATCTAAATACAAACACCACAAAAACAAGGGTTAATTAACATGCAACATATTATCACTATACTCCGACCGTGACCAATCAAATACCAAATAAACTTAGGTAGGTCATACTAATGAAGGAATTCCCCTGCCTCTCCTCCTAGTACTATTCTCACATCTTAGCATGTGGATCATATCCTAAGCTCGATATTAACCGTGACGCCCCAAAATTAGGTATACGCCACCCATCTTGGGTCGCCACTTACATGGTACATAAATTCAAATACAACTTACTAACCTAACTGCCGTGGTACAATACGACATAAACCGTGAGTTTGAATACAAATATTGTCTACTAGATATTATACAAACTCAAAAGGAGTCCTCATTACAACTATTATCACACTATTTCACGTAATAGTGAGGACTACTAATGCTATCCTCGGACTATTACTTCGCTCCCCGACTCGTCTCTAAATATGTTCTCATTTCCCTCAAGAGAACAAAGGAAAGAAAAGGGTGAGCTCAACTAGCCCAAGAAGAAATATTATGACTAAGATAATGCGAGAATAAATTATCATTAGCCTTCAACAAAGTTAAACCGATAAAATACAATAGACAACCAGTTTAACTGCAGTATGAAATAAGCAATCCATTAAAAGAGTCAAGTAGAGAATAAAGTCTACTATCTTTTAGGTTTTAAAGGTTTTCATCAATTTTTATCATTTGAAACTCACTTTTTAATAAATAAACCACCACATTTAATCATCCCCGTACTACGCTGTCCAAGGATTTTCATCAAATTATCAATGGTCACGACTATACCGAATCACCCCCGGTCATAATCATACCAAAACTATCCATCACCGCATTACAAAGCCACCGAGGACTTTTGTCACATCATTTATATCAAGTCATGATTATACCGAATGATCTCTCGGTCATAATCATACTAAGTTCATCTATGCACGTAAGCCAAAGATAACATAATATAACATGAGGATGATGACAATGACATAATAATTCAATAAAACAAGTTCAAGAATTATTTAATCCATGAATTATTAACGTCCAAATTGTCAACACGATATCTTTGCTTAGAGAGTAAAATTCAAGAATGATCGGAAGAATATTTCCATGAAAAGATATTAGATGAAACGCAAATATCAAGGATATTTTACTAATTTCATGGAGTATAGAAGTCAAAGTTTTAACCAACCGGGTATAATAAAGAATGGAATAACAAAAGAAATCACCATGCGTACGCAGATTGCATGTATGTGTTATTCCAATGTAATAATAATAACGGAACCAGTGTCGTGAAATTACACAATCGATGGGATGTTCCAACAGAATAATAAAGATGGAACCCGGATCCTGTAAAACACACGAGATAGGATATTCCAATAGAATGATAAAGATTTAACCAGTCCTGTGTAAAACACACGCATGGATGTTCCAACGGAATAATAAAAAGCGGAACCAGTCCCTGTAAAAACACATGTGATGTGGATGTTCCAAATGTAATAATAGAAGAATGTCACCAAGTATAGGGTAAACCGCATTATACAAAAGTTATTCCAATGTAATAATAAGCAATGGAATAACATAAGGATTTCACCAAGTATAGGGTATGCCATGATACGAGGTTATGTATAGGTATGCCACTTTTACAAAAGTTATTCCAATGTAATAATAATGAATGGAATAATGTAAGTTCTCTTCAAGAAGAAAGAATAACACCCTTTACCGTAAAAGAACCTAATATAGAAGTAGTGAAGTAGTTGGTAATACTCTTCTTTCTTTCTATAATTTTCTCTATATAGCTTCTCTATATAATTCTCTCTCTAGAGTTTCAATGAATTCGTAAGAAAATAATGAAGGAAACGAGCTTCTATTTATAGGAAAATGGAATGCATAAGAATTAATCCATGAACGGTCCAGATTGATTTACTTTAATCGTTATTCCATATTTAAAAGAAAATCTTTTAAATAAAATATAATATATTCTATTTATATAAAAACATTTTACTATGCAAACACTATGAAATACTATGCAAAACACTATGCAAAACACTACTATGCAACACTATGCATAATAAAATATAATATATTCTATTTATGTAATAACTTTAATAAAGTATTCTATTTTATATAAAGATGTTTCGCTTTTATTACGTTAATAATAATAATAAAAAAAAAACGTCATTATCGCTATAATAATTCATATTATTAATCGACAATAATGGAATCAAACCGGTGACTTCACATATAGTATCAATAATCAATACCGCAAAGTACTTTATGCAACCACACACGTATCGTATTTTTACTACTGAGTAGTTCAATAAGTATCAATGATAAAACTTCCGCCGTTATTTTAATAAAATATTTTTATCGCTTTCTCAATCCGACAATAATTACATTGCTAGGGTCCACCAATGATTGAGCTTATTGTAATATTCCTCGCTAAACCTAATATTCCCGACCAATCGAATATAATATAACCACTTGCATACTTTTGCAAAATTTATAAATACTACCCACAACTATAATATTATCTTAAATTCACACCATAATATTAAAAAATTATTTCAACAAAATTTAAATCTTTATTGATAAAATCAAATGGGTCTCACACCATTATATATTCTCATTTCACAAGAGAATAAAGGAAAGAAAGGGTGAGCTCAATCTAGCCCAAGAAGAAATATTATGACTAAGATAATGCGTAATAAATTATCAATAGTCTTCAACAATGTTAAACCGATAAAATACAATAGTATAACCAGCTTAATCACAGCTGAATATGAATCCATTAAAAGAGTCAAGTAGAAAATAAAGTCTACTATCTTTTAGGTTTTAAAAGGTTTTTCATCATCATAGTATATTGAGACTCAAATTTTTAATAAATATTCCACATCATCGAATCACCCCGCAGACTACTACTAAGGATATTCTTTAAGATTTACGCACCACAATTATTCATGCACTCACTACGGGCCAAGAATATTTGTGTATTCATTAATGGTCATGATCATGCCAACAACTCATTCCCATCAATGCACTACTACCACTTAGGATTTTTACCACATCATTTGTAACATTACTACCATGATTACACCGAATAATCTCTCGTCATAATCATACCAAGTCCATCTATGCACTACAGGTGCCACGTATGACTTTAAAAATATAAACATGAGGATGATGACAATGATATAAGAATTCAATAAAACAAGTTCAAGAATTATTTTATCCAGGAATTATTAACGTCCAAATTATCAACATGATACTATTTTGTAGAGTAAAATTCAAGAATGATCAGAAGAATATTTTCATGAAAAGATACTGGATGAAACGCAAATATCAAGGATATTCCACTAATTTCATGGAGTATAGAAGTCAAAGTTTTAACCAACTAGATATAATAAAGAATGGAATAACAAAAGAAATCACCATGCATGCGATAAACCGATGCATGTGTTATTCCAATGTAATAATAAAGAATCGGAACCAAATGTGGTGAAATTCACACCGACATGTGATGTTCCAATGAATAATAAAGATGGAACCAGGATCCGTGTAAAACACACGAATAGGATATTCCAACAGTAATAATAAAAAGATTTTAACCAGTCCTGTAAAACACATGTATGTGATGTTCCAATGTAATAATAAAGATTTTAACCAGTCCGTAAAAACACACGCATGTGATGTTCCAATGTAATATAATAAAGAATGTCCGGTGTAAAACCACAATAGATGTTCCAACCACTTATAGAAGAATGTCACCAAGTATAGGGTAAACCACTTATAAAAAGTTATTCCAATGAGAATAATAAGCAATGGAATAACAACAGCTTCTCTTCATGAATAAGAAAGAATAACACCCCTTACATTTGGTAGAGATTGAATAATCGCAGCAGTTGTAGTAACAAAATACTCTTCTTCTTTCTCTTATTCTCTCTATACTTTCTCTCTATAGCTTGAATGAATTCGTGAAAATAATGAAGCCCTAGGCCTCTATTTATAGAAGATTTCTAGCTTAAGACCGCCGTGTGAAAATGCAAAGTGGACGATTTCGATCGCACGAATCGTGGTTCGACGCACCTTTAATGTGAAAAGCGACAAGTGGTTCAACGTCTGGTAAAGGTAATTACTATTAACGAAGGTAAATACTATTGACGAAGGTAAATACTATTCACAAGGTAATTACTATTTATTTAAGACGAAGGTAATTACTATCGACGAAGGTAAATACTATATTGACAAGGTAATTACTATCGACGAAGGTAATTACTATCGACGAAAGAGACTCTTAGATGATGACATATGAGCCCCCATAAAATAATCAAACTTACCACAAATCATTTTTTTTTTTCATCAACACATATTTAATCTTTCAACAATTATTAATCATTTATAACTTTTCGTCTCAATTATTGATTTAATACTATAACATATTATACGTATGATAATCGTGACAATAATTGAATCAATAATATAAGAGATATGATGCAAAGAATTATCGTAGTAATAATTGAGCATAAAAGAGTGACTTCTCACGTAAGATCAATAATCAATCTACCGTGTCTACTACTATGCAACTACGCCAGACATCGTATTTTTTTACCACCGGGTAGTTCAACAGCTTTTAATTGAATAACACCTCCGCCGTTATTTTTATAAAATATTTTTGTCGCTTTCAATCCGACAATAATAATTACATTAGGGGTCCACCAATGATTGAGCCATTGTACGAATATTCCCTAACAAAAAGAATATTCCCCACCAAACGAATATTTTATAACAACTCAGATACTTTGCAAAATTTATAAATATTACCCACAACTATAACATTATATCAAATTTATTCCATAATATTCAAAAATAATATTTATAGAAAATTCATCTTTATTTATAAAAGTCAGGGTCTTACAACCTCCCTTCTTATGAAATTTCGCCCTCGAAATTAGGGTACGACTGGTATGTCAAGAGGTAAGGATACCTTGATTTCATTTCGATTCTAACTCCCAAGTCATTTCTCAACATCGCGGTTCCTCCACAAAACTTCGACTTGAGGTATAACCTTGGAGCGTAGAATATGTTCCTTCTTATCCAAAATTTGAACAGAACCTCTTCATACGCCAAATCTTCCGCTATTTCGTCCGGCTTCTAACTCAATAATATGGTTCGGGTCTTTCACATATTTACGTAACATAGATATGTGAAAAACGTTATGAACACGAGACATATTTGGCAGTAAAAGTCGAGTCTATAGCCACAGGCCCTACTCGATCGAGGATTAAAATGGACCGATGAATCGAGGATTAAGTTTTCTCTCTTCCAAATCTTGTAACTCCTTTCCATGGAGCAACTCTTAACAACACATGATCTCCTATATCAATTCCACGTCCTTTCGATGAAGATCAAGATAACTCTTTTGTCGATTTTGTGAGGTTTTTATACGTTGTTTGATCGTTTGAATCTTTTCCGTAGTCATACGTACCAACTCCTGGTCCCAACAACGTTGCTTCACCCACCTCATCCCAAAGATACCGAGAACGACACTTTCTTCCATACAATGCTTGAATGGAGCCATGCCAATACTTGCTTGATAATCGCTATCAGAGGAAAACTCCACCAATGGTAAGAACTTGTCCCAACTCCCCTTGAAATCAAGGACACAGAGTCTTAATAGATCTTCAAGAGTTTGAATAGTCCTCTCCGATCGTCCGTCCGTCTCGAGGGATGATACGCCGAGCTAAATCGTAAGTCTGTGCTCATAGCTTTTTGCAAACTAACCCAAAATCGTGAAGTGAATCTTGGGTCTCGATCGAAACTATGGATACCGCATACCATGCGCCTCTTACAATCTCGCTTATGTACATACGAGCAAGACGTTCAAGTGTATAAGTTTCTCAGATAGGTAAGAAATGAGCGGACTTGGTCAATCTATCAACAATGACCCAAATCGCATCAATGCCTTGAGAAACCTTAGAAGACCGTGAACGAAATCCATGGTAATGTGCTCCCACTTCCATTCTCGGAATTTCAAGTGGTTGCAATGGACCTTTTGGTACTTGATGCTCCGCTTTTAACTCGCTTGACAAGTTAGACACCTTGAGATAAACAGTCTTATCTCTCTCTTCATATTGCTCCCACCAAAATGTATGATAAATATCATGATACATTTTGGTACTCCTGTGATGGATTGCAAATGGTGTGTTGGCGCCCATCATCATGATATTATACTTTAAATCGTAGTCGTTAGGAACACAAAAGTCCGGAGTTGACTCAAGTATTCCTTCTTCATCGATTCTTGCTTCCTAAGATAGCACCTTCTTCAGACTTTCTTCCTCATACGATCACCTCCGTGTCCGTAGCTTGAGCAGCTTTAACTTTATCGATTAAAGTCGGTTCTACTCAGATACTCGCTATCATCACACGCGTCCCCTGAGTCTTTAACTCTATCTCCATCCTTCGCAAGTCACACAAAATGGGCTTATATTGACAATATCGCACTCGTGCTTGCATATGATTTTCTACTCAATGCGCCACCTACCACGCTCGCTTTTCCAGGATGGTATTGATGGTATGATCATAATCTTTCAATGCTTCAAGCCAACGTCGTTGTCGCATGTTGAGTTCCTTTTGAGTGAAGAAATATTTGAGGCTTTTATGATCCGTAAAGATCTCCACTTTCTCCCCATACAAGTAATGCCTCCAAATTTTAAGTCAAGAAGATAACAAATGCCAACTCTAGATCATGAGTAGGATAATTCCTCTCATATTCTTTGAGTTGTCGCGAGGCATAAAGCTATAACTTTTCCATGTTGCATAAGAACACATCCCAACCTTTTGCCTCAAGCATCATCAGATGACAAATCCTCCGAGCCGATGGGTATTGTCGCCGAACAGTCTTTGAATAAGTCTCCTCTTGAGTTCTTGAAAACTCTTCTCACATTCTTCGCCTCCAACCGAACTTTGTATCTTTCCGAGTCACCGAAGTCGATGGAGTAGCGATTCGAGAAAATCCTTCCACGAATCTCCGATAATAACCAAATAAACCGAGAAAGCTACGTGACTTTCTATTATCGATTTAGGTTGTTCCCAAATTTGAATAGCTTCAATCTTTCTTTGGGTCAATGATATTCCATGACTTGATACCACGTGCCCAAGGAATGCTACTTCTTCAAGCCGTAACTCGCATTTCTTCAACTCGCATAAAGCTTATATTCACGGCTTTTGGAGTGTCACCCTCAAGTGTTGCTCATGATCTTCACTACTTTTGGAATAAATAAGGATGTCATCAATAAAGACGACCACAAAGTGATCTAAATATTCCTTGAATACTTTGGTTCATCATATCCATGAAGGCAAAGAGAAGCATTAGTCAATCCAAAGGACATGACTAGGAATTCATAATGCCCGTGCATCGAAGTTCTCGAAAGCCGCCTTTGGAATGTCAGCGCTTCTAATCTTCAATCGTGATATCCTAACGAAAGATCAATCTTTGAAAAGAATTTGGCTCCTCGCAATCGGGTCAAACAGTCATCAATACGTGGGAATGGATACCTATTTTTGATGGTGACATGATTCAACTCCCGATAATCAATACAAAGTCGCATACTCCCATCTTTCTTCTTCACGAATAGAACAGAGCACCCCAAGGAGAAGTACTTAGGACGAATAAAGCCAATGTCTAACAATTCTCGCATTGGGTCTTTAACTCCTCAAGTTCAATAGAGCCATTCGATATGGGGCTTTGGAATAGGTTTTGTACGGTTCAAGTCGATACAAAATTCAATTTCACGCCTGGGGTAGGCCAGAAGTTCTTCGGGGAATACGCCAGAAATTTATTAACAATAGGAATATCGCTTAAAACCGATTTATTTTTATTTAAATCGTGATATGAGCTAAGAAAGCTTGACATCCGCTTTTCAATAAACGAATAGCTTTATGGCTTGAGAGATACCGTGATTGATTTTAATGGTTTGGTCGTTTGAATTCGCATAATAGGTTGATTAGGAATATGAAAGCTAACAACCTTACTTAAAACAATCAATTTTTGCATGATAAGTAGTTAACCAATCAATCCCTGTAATCACGCCAAATGCAAGTATTTTTAATGAAATAAGATCGACAGTAATGTGAGGGTACCGATTTGAACCAAACAAGACTTATAAACAAAGTGGATGTAATGAAGGTTTCTCCCAACGGAGTTTCCACAGATAAGTCAAAGTCTAATTTCTCCTGAGTCAAATTTAATCGATGAGCGCAAGTAGGAGAAATAAAAGAATGGGTAGAACCCCAGATCAAATAAAGTATAGACTTCATTAGAGTTTATGATAAGCTTTTACCCGTGATGACCTCATTCGGATTCTTGCTTTTGGGAGGTCACAACAAACGCCTCCTCAGACTACTGGCTTTTGAATTTTCTGGGACGGCCTTTGGTGCTTCCATCCTAGCTTAATTTGTCTTCGAAACGACAAAAATCGAGCTAAGTGACCTTCTCTTCCACAATTATAACATGCTTTTGATGGCATGACGCAATTTGATCGATGTGTCCCTCTCCTCCGCATTTAAAGCATACGATAGTGGTCTTTCTCCTTCCTTAACAATGGGTCTTTGGTCGACGCCTTTCCACCATCATTGAATCTCCGCTTCTTGAAATGTCCATTCTTATTGTTTTGGCCCCGATTACCACCGGTGGTTACCATATCCGCCCGCTGATTCCTCCACGCTTGTTGTCACCGCTTCGATGACTACTCTCCGGTATTATAATTTTGTTTACCGCTTCTTTAGTTATGTAGACTCATTATCGCGCTCCACTAATCGAGCCCTATTTACAACATCCGAATACAAACACGCTTTATGAAAATAAGATGTTGACGTATCTCCTAAAATTCAAACCTCTTAAAACATTCGCCATTCTCTTCTCTTCATTATCCACCAAGTGGGACGAACCGTGATAACTCCGCAAATTTTGCCTCGTATTGCGACACTACCATATTGTTTTGTTCCAACTTGATAAATTCCACCTCCTTCATGTGGCGAATACTTTCGTGAAAGTATTTGTCGTTGAATGTACTCGAACTTCTCCCAAGATATCTTCAAGACAAAGAAGTTGATTACGCTTTTGGAATTCCCACCAAGAATTATTATTCTCGCATGACATAAAGGCGTGAAAGGAACCTTTTTCTCTTGGAGCATCCCAAGACATCAAATATCTTGTAATCTGTTTTATCCATGCTTCCGTAAGGGTTTTGCTTCTCCCTTAAACTCCGGTGGTCCCAGCTCTTGAATTGTTTAATGGTGACCGCCGAGAGTTTTCCGTGTTTCCACCTACGTTTTGGATGAGAGTCGCTCTCGCCATTGTTGAATAAATTGCATAAAGCCTCTCAACATTTGATCATTCATCATTTGGTCAAGGTTGTTGTTTGTATGAGGATTGTCGCCTTCGATGCATTATTATCCTCGATTATTGATATGTGGTGAATCAACGATCGCTCATAGCTCCATTGCTATTCTCAACATTCTCGGATGTCATTTTCGACATCGCCACAAAACAAAAGGTTAATTGACATGTAACAAATTATCCCTATCTTCCGACCAACCAATAAATAAAGACATAAACTTAGGTAGGTCATACTAGCGAAGGTATTCCCTGCCTCTCCCCTCCTAGTACTATTCTTCACATCTTAGCCAGGATCATATCCTAAGCTCGATATTAACCGCGACGCCCCCAAAATTAGGTATACATCACCCATCTTGGGTCGCCACTTACATGGTATGTAATTTAAATACAACTTATTAACATAACTCGTAGGTATAAATACGACATAAACCGTGAGTTTAAATACAAATATCGCTTACTAGATATTATACAAACTTAAACAAAAGTCCTCATTACAATTATTATCACACTATTTCACGTAATAAAGAGGACTACTAATGCTATCTTCGTGACCATCACTGCGTTTCCCTCGACTCGTCCCAAATATATTCTCATTTCAAAGAGAGAATAAAGGAAAGAAAGGGTGAGCTCAACTAGCCCAAGAAGAAATATTATGACTAAGATAATGCGAATAAATTATCAATAGTCTTCAACAATGTTAAACCGATAAAATACAATAGACAACCGGTTTAACTGCAGCTGAATATCGTCAATCCATTAAAAGAGTCAAGTAGAAAATAAAGTCTACTATCTTTTAGGTTTTTAAAAGGTTTTTCATCATCAAGAATAAATTTGAGACTCAAATTTAATAAATATTCCACATCATCGAATCACCCCTGCACTACTACCAAAGATATTCTTTAGATCACGCACCACAATTATTCATGCACTACGGGCCAAGAATATTTGTGTATTCATTAATGGTCATGATCATGCCAACAATCATCCATCAATGCACTACTACCAATCGAGGATTTTTACCACATCATTTGTAACATTACGGCCATGATTACACCGAATAGTCTCTCAATCATAATCATACCAAGTCCATCTATGCACTACAGCCACAGAGATGACTTTAAAAAATATAAACATGAGGATGATGACAATGATATAAGAATTCAATAAAACAAGTTCAAGAATTATTTTATCCGTGAATTATTAACGTCCAAATTATCAACACGATCTTCGTTTTGTAGAGTAAAATTCAAGAATGATCGTAAGAATATTTTCATGAAAAGATACTGGATGAAACGCAAATATCAAGGATATTCCACTAATTTCATGGAGTATAGAAGTCAAAGTTTTAACCAACTAGATATAATAAAGAATGGAATAACAAAAGAAATCACCATGCATGCGATAAACCGCATGCATGTGTTATTCCAATGTAAATAATAAAGAATCGGAACCAGTCGTGAAATTCACACGCCATGTGATGTTCCAATGAATATAATAAAGATGGAACCAGATCCGGTGTAAAACACATGATAGGATATTCCAATGAGAATAATAAAGAGATTTTAACCAGTCCCGGTAAAACACACGCATGTGATGTTCCAACAGAATAATAAAGATTTTAACCAGTCCTGTAAAACACATGATGTGGATGTTCCAATGTAATAATAATAAAGACTTTAACCAGTCCCAGTAAAATACATGCATGTGATGTTCCAATGAATAATAGAAGAATGTCACCAAGTATAGGGTAAACCACTTTATACAAAGTTATTCCAATGTAATAATAAGCAATGGAATAACAACAGTTCTTCTCTTCATGAATAAGAAAGAATAACACCCTTTACATTTGGTAGGAGATTGAATACTTTAGAAGGTGTAGTAACAAAATACTCTTCTTCTTTCTCTTTATTCTCTATACTTTCTCTCTCTATAGCTTGAATGAATTCGCGAAAAATAATGAAGCCCTCAGCCTCTATTTATAGAAGATTTCTAGCTTAAGACTGCTAAGTATGAAAAGGCATGGGCTGGAAAAGCAACAATGGTTTGACGCTCAGAATGTGAAACGACAAGTGGTTCGACGTCGGTAAAGGTAATTACTATTAACGAAGGTAAATACTATCGACGAAGGTAAATACTATTCACAAGGGTAATTACTATTGGACGAAGGTAATTACTATCAGATTTAAGGTAAATACTATTCACAAGGGTAATTACTATCGACGAAGGTAATTACTATTGAAAGAGACTCTTAGATGATGACATATGAGCCCCCATAAAATAATCAAACTTACCACAAATCATTTTTTTTTCATCAACACATATTTAATCTTTCAACAATTATTAATCATTTATAACTCATCGTCCCGAATTATTGATTTAATACTATAACATATTATACGTATGATACCATGACAATAATTGAATCAATAATATAAGAGATATGATCGCAAAGAATTATCAGAGCAATAATTGAGCATAGTTGAGTGACTTCTCACGTAAAGATCAATAATCAATACTGTAGTGCTACTACGCAACTACGCCAGACATCGTATTTCTTTTACCACCGGGTAGTTCAATGCTTTTAACGGTAACACCTCCGCCAGTTATTTTTATAAAATATTTTTGTCGCTTTTCTCAATCCGACAATAATTACATTGTAGGGTCCACCAATGATTGAGCCGTTGTATTTAATATTCCCTAACAAAAGAATATTCCCAATTAAACGAATATTTTATAACAACTTGCATACTTTTCTGCAAAATTTATAAATATTACCCACAACTATAACATTATATCAAATTTATTCCATAATATTCAAAATAATATTTATAGAAAAATTCATCTTTATTTATAAAAGTTGAGGTCTTACTACGGTTGGCGTGCGAGAAGCGATCCGCATTCTCTGTAGTATTCGTAGGGGTTTTGGAGTTTTCGGTTTAGGGTTCACGCATGGTTCCTTCACGAGGTTAGGATTTGGGGGACCACCGTGATCGGTGTTACCAGATTGGGGAATTTTGTTCGAGTTTTGGGAAGCCATTTGTGACCAGTTTTCGAGAGAAAGATCGGAAAGTTCGGAAAGCGCTCGAATTTTAAATGAGCAGGTAAAAGCACAAATTTGATAAAGTTATCCTTTATATCTTTGCCATTTACGGTGTTGAAAGTTTGGTATATTAAATGTTAGTAATGATTTGGAATTTGAATGGGAAGCGTCCGGTCTAAGGTCCAAATAGTTAATGATGTAGGCCTTTCCGATTTGGGCCTTTAATCTCCTTTCATCTCATTTTGTGAGCAATAACAAGGGTACATTTCAATTACTTCTTATTATGGATTTTCATTAAAATATCATGGATATTTATAGTTTTCATTAAACATTACATTCAACAAAAAACTAGAAAGCGATGTTGGGTGTCATGATATTTTCTCTCATCGGTAGGAGTAGATTGGGCCTCTTTCCTTTAATTAATCTATCGAGCCTTTATTATTGAACCATGAAAATCCTTGAGCCCGCTTATCCTATTATTTCCATTTTGACTTATAAGACCGGAATTGATTCCAGGTGGGTCGATCCTTTGGACATTTTAATATCTATTATTTTGACTTGTAATGATGAAAAAAGCATGACGGTTGACTAGAGAACACTGCCATGCATTAATGTGGATGGGATTATAACCTACGCGCGGTAAAAGCATGTGACCAGCGATGGATAAACTACATGCGATCGGTAGAACCCATCGAATCAAGGAGGTGTGTCGGAGTAGTAGTGGGTGGCAAGACGTAATCCGTAAAAAGAGAGTATACTAGCAGCGAAGTCTTCACGAAGAGGTATATACACATTTTATGGAATAATAATCATATATACACTCAAGAATTATTATTATCTATCTCTCAATACACTGGCATTCATGTACCTACCATTTTGTTAACGCTTGTGAACACGCGTTCTCGACTCTCACGCGCGAAATTTATCTCCGTGACTGCCCTCGAAACATGGTGTTTATCGTGTTCTTGTCTGCGAGGATCGAGGCGTCTTTACGTGATTGGGACGTGGCGACGACGTTAGTTAACATATATATATATATATATATATATATATATATATATATATATATATATATATATATATATATATATACATGTTGCAATTATAAGTCAACTGAAAATTTTCGTAATACATAATAACCCTTTTGTTTAGTATCAAAATTTATATTAAAAAAATTATCATGGCGGGTTTTGAATTTTAGTATGACCTAAGTTGCGAAATTTTTTATATGAATATGAGTGCTTAATTTTTATGTTGACGTAGAAGAGTTTCCTAACTAGCTGATCGCCAGCTACCAGACGGGACGCTTAAAGTTGGTGCGCCATGTGGAGCACTTGCAAACGATATCCTCGTCGCTGTTGCCGCCCTCACACCACACACATTTTAGTTTTTTAGTCTGCCAGTGTTATTAGTCAAATGGACCGATTTATATCCCCTTGCGATATTGTTTTTTTTATGCTTGTTTTATAGGATTTGTGTTTTATAAAAAGAATCTTATTTTAAATCACTCATTTTGTAAAATTGAAGGTATATTTAACTTACTTCTAAAAAATAATGGTAAAATTAATGAAATATTCGTTGTAGTTGACACGTTTTACTGATTACATTATTAAACTTTTAATTTTTTAAGTTATCACACTAAATTAATTATTATTTTGAAATTAGTCATTCCGTTGAAAAAAAATAAACAGACGTTAATTTCTTATCGACAAAACTAATGAATAATTCACTGAAGTTGACACGTTTTACTGATTACACCATTGAACTTTTAATTTTTTAAATTACTCCATTAAACTAATTAATATTTTGAAATTGAGTAATTCTGTTAACTTTGCCTCACAAGTGCTAAATCGTTTCAATTTTTAACTTACATGGACATGAAAAAAAAAGAGAGAAAATAAACAAATTTGATTTATTTCTCTCTCTACTTCCTCTCATCTCTCTTCTCCCCTTTTGTGAGGAAATTTTTCTATTAATAAACATTTGAGATTAGAGTACCCAAAATATTTTTTTTTTTTGGCTTTCACTTTCAAGTTATTTTTTGCCACATAAGTAATATTTTTTATTTTTGAATTTCTTTTGCAGAGCCACATAGATAAAAAATTAATGTCTGCTTAATTTTTTTTAACAGAATGACCCAATTTCAAAATATTAATTAGTTTAATGAGTTAATTTAAAAAATTAAAAGTTCAATGGTGTAATCAGTAAAACGTGTCAACTATAGTGGATAATTCATTAATTTTGTTGATAAAAAATTAACGTCCGTTTATTTTTTTAAATAGAAGGACCCAATTTTCAAAATAATAATTTGTTTATTGGGACAATTTAAAAAATTAAAAATTCAATGATATAATCAGTAAAACGTACAGTGGCTATTTCATTAATTTTGCCTAAAAATAATAAAAATATATTAAGATAGTGCTGATAAAAATTAAGATTTTATATTTAATAATGAGTATTTAGTTTACTAATGATGACATAATTTTACAAAATTATAGACAATTATCTCATTTTATACTACTCCATTATTAATAAAAATAAATTCTTTTTTATGAATATCTCATCTCATCTCATCTCATCGATCCACATGCTTGAACACTTTTAGGACAGAGAACGGGCAAAGATTAGTTAAGAGTGTTATGAAGAGTCATTTTCAGCGGGGTCCACTATCGTGTATATGTTATGTGACCGGAATGGGAAGAAGCAGAAAGGCGGGCGCAATTAACGCGGCAAAGCTGTCTATTTCCATAAATAAGTCAAAAACCCACGGGTTTCATTGTTTTCTACCCCAATCAAAAAGAGATTTAGAAGGAAAATCACAAAAACTTAAAAATAATGTTAATATATCACTTTACATACATATATTTGTATTTATGGGTCTCACATATCACATATGGATCACAGTATACAAATGTGTATTATGTTAAAAACTTAATGGTTTCGTTTTGATTTGAATAATCTTAGCTTAGCGCCACCTGGCTCTGAAAGGTAATGTTTTCAGGCACATGCCAACCCATTTTTATTTTCAAAAGATGGAAAAAAAGACAGAAGAAAATAATAATAGAAGCCTCACAAATAAAATTTCTCAATAAAGAAAACTGAAATAACAAAAATCAATTCCTGATTTTGTTATATAGATAGTTTCGAAACATGTCATTTTGCATAATAAAAGAAAACATTTCATCATCAGGCTTTATAAGAAAAAACTTGAGCTAAATACGTCACTAAATTTTGTAATGAGTTTCAAATTTTTTGTAAATCAAATAATTTGATATTATTAAATTGGTTGAGTACATTTTTATGACGGACTATGTCAAATAAATATAAATTAATAAAATCATCTCCTAAAATAAAACTTTTGACTAACACATTGTTTCTGAGTTTTGGACGAAAAAAAAAAAATAGAAATTTTAAATTAGAACAGAAAAGAAAAGAATAGAAAACTTAAAGTTTTTCTTTGTGTTGTTTCTGAGTTTTTAATAAAAAATAATAGAAAATTTAAAAAAATTCTTTTCTTGCGAGTTCCAATAAAAGAAAAAATATCACTTTTATAAATTTACCCTTCTATTAATTACAACAATTGAAACATGAATAAAAATATGCAACCAATTAAGTGATATTATTCTAATTCGATTTTAACAGTCCAACCAATTAAGTGATATCATAATTTATTTAATTATATTTAATAATATAGTTTTTAAGTAATTACTCTCTATAAAATTATATTTACCATATATTAATTAATATTATTAACACATAAATGTAAATACAATACAATAACTAATCATATAATTCAATTATTAAGTCTAAAAATAAAGCTTAATTACTATATTTTAGAAAATATTTATGAAACTACAAAAAAAAATTATCAACCATATAATAATTTGACAAAAAGAACCGCTGCTTATCCCAAGTAATGAGTTTGTTTTAAGAGAAAATTGCTGATAACTAATTTCACACCAAAATTCTATCCACACAAACATTTTCAATTATTAGGCAAGTGAAATGGTGTATTTTCTGAACATGGAGAAAGTGTTGATGGCAAATTAGCAATGAGCAACCATAAATTATGGGTGGGTATTAGACATTGTGAATTGAATGAATTTAAGCTACAAAAAATAGATGGAGTTGACGCATCTAAATAAAATGAACAAGTATTATAGATTTTTACTTTTATTGATTTTAAAGAGATAATAAAAATTGAGTATACCATTTATATTATTAAAATGTTGGAGGAAACTAATTAGTATCAAATTTTATAAATCATGATGTTCCGGAAAAATCATGATATCAAAATTTAATATGTTTATCAGTAATAACTAATTTAATTAATTAGTAAAATGTGTATATCAACTTATCAGTAGTTCTAATATCCCTCCTCAAAGATAAACATGATTATGATAATTTACTGATATTATACCGGATTTTTTTTTTATAATTGTTGATCTAATCTACATTGATATTAATTGTATTCCAATTCAAAATCCAAAGGCGGCCAAGTTGGTTTATGGTATAACACCTTCACCCCACCCCCTTCTA
This sequence comes from Panax quinquefolius, assembly GCA_020205615.1. Classification (NCBI taxonomy): domain Eukaryota; kingdom Viridiplantae; phylum Streptophyta; class Magnoliopsida; order Apiales; family Araliaceae; genus Panax; species Panax quinquefolius. The sequence continues at coordinate 109,028,814 of CM035165.1, forward strand.
ATCAAATATAACAAACGCGTAATTGACCTTGACCTTGTTGGACTTAACCCAATTCCACATTTTCAATATTCATTAGAAAGTCCTTCTTTTTCCATTTTATTTATTTTTTGTGATATTCTATCTGTTTATCTCATTTGCATTTTTTTTGTCAATTTATAAAAGTTTAAATTAATTTTAATTAATTTAAATATTATTAATACAATAGCCAATATTAAAAAATTCTTAAGTTCAAAAATGTCATTTTTAATATTTAAATAAATTTATATTACAAACTAAAGTTTAAAATTTTAAAAATTAATTAGAATCAAATTCAAATCACACTCTTTTTAATGAAATAGAAGAAATAATTATTGTTAATAATATCAAACTAATATTTATACTATCAAAATAAATATATATTTAATGATATTTTAAATTTTCACTTATTTTATTAAGACTTAATTTTCAGCTACACTTATTAGTCTTGTAATGCCAAATGGCCAATTGGCCATATTTATTTTACCAATAAAAGGTAAGAGATAATATAACTGTACTAGTAGTGGATAAACAACAAAGAAACAAAAAGAAAAGAAAAGTGAAAAAAATACCATTAACTCACCCACCAGTTTCGCCCACGAACCAGCCCCAACTTTTAGTGCTGAACCTTTATCATTCTTCTACCTTTACCTTCCAATTTACATCCACTTCTGCAAAATTTTCTCACCCCTCAATCTTTTATCTACCAGGTATACATACCCATAATTGTCTCCATCTATCTTATACATATCCATATATATATATATATATATATATATATATATTGTTGTTTTGACCTTTATTTGGCTTTGTATTTTGGTGTTAATTTGAAATTTTATAGAGTATACAAAATAAATGGAGTACTGCATGGCAAGAGCATTGAAGTCAAGTTTTCTGTCAGAAGCCGCCATGAAATCGACTCAACAAGTTTTTTTTGATGATATCTGGTGTGTGACCGGAATTAACAACGTTAATTCTGATGATTTCTCGGTAGATGATCTTCTCGATTTCTCCGATAAAGATTTTAATGAAGTTCTTCTGGAAGAATCCGAAGAGTATGAAGAAAAAGATTGTTCCCTCTCCATTTCTTCTCAAAACAAGGGAGTTGTTTTTTATGATGATAATAATTCAAACTCCATCACTTCTACCGTCTCCGGCGCCTTTGAGACTCTTTCCGCCAGCGACCTTGCCGTTCCGGTAACCATTTAAAAATTTAATCCTTAGGATTTTTGTACATGGGTTTGTTTATTTTTATGATTATTTATATAAACATTTAATTTTTTTTAGGTGGATGAAATGGAGAATCTTGAGTGGTTATCTCAATTTGTGGATGATTCTGCTTTCGGGATGTCTTTGTTATGTCCCGACGAGACCGTGAATTTTGCCGTGAACCGGTCTGAACCGGAGGCTAAGAAGTTTACGGTTCTGGATTTGCCATATCCGGTTCGAACTAAAGCTAGAAGCAAAAGGTCAAGGCCTAGTGGACGTATTTGGTCACTTGGATTGCTTTTACTCACTGAGTCATTGTCATCGTCGTTCTCATCGTCGTTATCTTCTTCACAAGACTCTTCTTCGACGTCCCCATTCATCCCCTCGAACCCGGTTCAAATTATGGACTCATTTGCAACCTTTCAAAAACCTTCTTTGAAGAAGCAGAAAAGAAATCAGGCTGCCGAAACCGGTTTTCAGTCAGGTGGGTCCCAGACACTGCGTCGGTGTAGTCATTGTCTCGTTCAGAAAACCCCACAGTGGCGAACCGGTCCATTTGGTCCCAAAACGCTATGTAATGCTTGTGGTGTCCGGTTCAAGTCCGGCCGTCTGTTTCCGGAGTACAGACCGGCTTGTAGTCCTACTTTTGCTGGTGACATTCACTCCAACAGCCATCGGAAAGTGTTGGAAATGCGGCGGAAGAAGGAGACGGCGGAATTTGTGATTCCCGGTTTAACCCAAATGGTTGAAAGCTTTTAAGGTTTAGGTTAGGGTTAGATAACAAACCGGACGTGTGAACAAATATAGTTTGATCCGGCTCAATTGTACAATTTTGGTAATTAGGGAGGTTAATTTAGGCTTAAATTTCTTTCTTTTAACCCATTAATTTAGGAGTTATATTTTAAAATTAGATTATATTATATTAAATGAAGGCAGTGATATAAATTTATAAGTTGTTTGGTTATACAATATCGAATCTTTTTATATAGTCGTATCTTTTTTCAACTTTTATTGATTTAGAATTGGGGAGCTAATATCTTATTGGACAAAAATTGCAAATTTTTTCCCTAAAACACATAGGATCTACTCATTAAAATAGATAAGTCACTACAATGATCAAAATTTAAAAATTAATTGCCTAAGGATAATTTATCAAAATAAAAACAATTATTGCCCTATAACAATAATAATCTTTGGCTGGCCTATTTTGTGGGGTGAAAGTGGGCCATGGTGAAATCAATTGGCTAAAGAACAGTGAAGATGTGTGGTGTTTGGCATGATCCTCAATGGGCTTGAAGAATAATATCTAAAGAATGACTCGTGAGTCATAGCAACTTGAATGGCTGCTGGCTGTTTTGGACTGCTGCTGACTCTGTCTGTTACTCCAATGTGGACACCTAGCAAGTCTAGAAAAGTCAAAAGTATTTGACTCATTTTCAATTATTTTTTTCAGTTGCAAAATGAAAGTTATCTTGCTAGAGGAAAACAAAAGTAGTCACATTTGTTTTTTTTGCTAAAAAATTTTCAACCAATGTAAATATGCAATTATAAATAAGGGTAATATGATTATACATAATTGTATATGTTTTATTTGTCTATAATCTATTAAAATTATGTCGTTTTTTATTGATTTATTTTTTTAAAAAAGACAACTTTCCTCTTCTCAAATTAAAAATAAATTTGCTAAAAGAACGTAATTTCTGTGAATAAAATATATCTATTTGTTTATAATATTATTACTATATATTAATATTAGAATCCCTTTAAGAAATATGGTATATTATTGGAGACTAGATTTTAAAATCAAATAGGTGGAAGTAATTGCAAATGGGACATGGAAGACCTTTGAATCCAACACAATCATCTGGCTTATGAATCATTATATAAACAGATATTTGGAAAATTTGTTCTCCTTTATCAGGAAAATAAGCTAACATCATTTTCTTTGCTAGGATATTGTTTGTAATATTTTCATCTATGATCATCCTGTTAGTAATTTGCTTTGAAATTTACTCTTTTATACGTCAAAAAATAAATGACAACTAGGCTTATAAAACCACAATATACTCTATTTGGTCAAAAATAAAATCACATAGCACCATTTATATAATTTTAAAATAAAAATAGATATGAAAGCAGTACTTTTAAATTATTTTATCGTATCAAAATCAAATAAATTCTCACTGATTTTGAATTTTAAGATTTTATAAATTTATTTAAAAATTAAAATGTCTCTAATTTTGTAGAATAAATTTTAGAAGAGTGATATTGCAATAACCCAACATAAAAAAAAAATGAAACACAGTATCGGTATATTTCTAAATCTATATGTTTACTACTAAAATGCCACTTAAAAAACGGAATGAACATTATATTATTGAGACATAAGTGATGGACTAATAAAATATGCAATTAAATACTTTAATTATTTGATTGCACGGTTAATAACTTACCATAATGCAAATGATACATCAGGAAGTTCAATTTTAAGTTTTTTTTTGGCAATACTATTTTCAAATGGAAATATGATTATTTTACATGAAAATGTCATATTTTCCAAGATTCTCTAAACATAAATAGTCGGGATATATTTTCATTAAATATGAAAATATTATATTTTATAGGAAAAAAATGTATATACACAAATGCCAGAAGACACAATTTAAATTACTTTTATCTTTAGCGGTTTTTTTGGGCTATTCTGGTCTCTGACAACGAATAACCATCGCTTATAAATTTCAAAAAAAATCGTCATAAACGATCAGATATTATATTCTGTGATTATGTATATATATATAGTCCTATTTTATAAAATTCTTTTCACATAATTAGTAAATGGGTATATATGCAATAGACTTGTGAAAATAAGTTGAACTATCAAATTCTGTTTTCCCTTCCCTTAGACTTTACTGGAATTATTTTCTTGAATAGTGGTTAAATAATCAAGTAAATGAAGATGATTATCTCTTCCCAATATCATTTCAAAGAGGCCTTCTCTCTCTCTCTCTCTCTCTCTCATATATATTTACTCCCTCTGTTTTTTAATATAAGTCGTTTTAGATTTGTGCACAAGTATTAAGGAAATAATTGTATAACATTAAATATAATATCAATTATTTATATTACCATTTATTGGAAAAATAAAATGTTATTTATTGGACAAAAAATAATTAAAGAACCAAAATTATATTTAATACTTGAGGTAATATTAAAAACTAAGTAATTAATGCTTACTTGAAATTTTCAAACGATTTACTCCCTCTGTTCCTAAAAATTGTCGTTTAAGATTTTTGCACATAGATTAAGAAAGTCATTTAATACTACCATTTAACAATTAAAATTTATTTGAAATTCCATCATTACCTCTTTATGGGAAATTGAAAACTATTAATACAAGGGAGATAATTTCTTGGGACAATGAGAGAAGGTAGGGGTAATATAGAAAAGTAAATAGTAATTTTTTCTCCTAGAAAGTTATAAACGACAAACATTTTGGAACAAATTTTTTCTTCTAAAACGACAATCTTTTAGAAACGGAGAGAGTATATTAAAGAAGAGAGGGAGTATATCATGTTTTGATTCTTAGAATCATCAAATTTGATACATTTCTATTTCTGGATATAATTATCTATTACATTGGTTTCAATATAATGCCTATTATAAACGGGTATGGATATATATAATGCCTATTATAAACGGGGCCATATATATTTCTGGATATAATGCCTCTTCATTACCAAATTCAATGAGTAATTCAAACACACACACAACCATGAGTTGCACCCTATTTTCCACAACATTCATCTATGTTCTTCCTCTTGTGCTCATCGCCATTTTCATGGCCAAGTTTTGCCGGAAACATCCATATCCACCGGGCCCAAAAGGGTATCCCCTTATTGGAAACATGACCATTATGAACCGGTTAACTCACCATGGTTTAGCCGGACTAGCCGACCAATATGGTGGGCTTTGTCACCTCAAAATGGGCATGCTACACATGGTGGCTGTCTCGACACCGGAGATGGCTCAAGAAGTCCTCCAAACCCAAGACAACACTTTCTCCAATCGGCCCGCCACGGTGGCAATCAGTTACTTGACGTATGACCGGGCGGATATGGCTTTTGCCCACTACGGCCCATTTTGGCGACAGATGAGAAAGATTTGTGTCATAAAATTGTTTAGTAGGAAACGGGCCGAATCTTGGGCCTCAGTACGTGAAGAAGTGGATTCATTGATCCAAAAAATAGGAACAAAAGATGGAACGCCAGTGAATATTGGTGAATTAGTGTTTGGTATGGCAAAGAATATAACATATAGGGCCGCGTTTGGGTCGATGTCACATGAAGGACAAGAGGAGTTTGTGAGGATAATGCAAGAATTTTCCAAGCTTTTTGGAGCTTTTAACATTGCTGATTTCTTTCCGAAATTGGGTTGGATTTTTGGACAAGATTTTAACAGGAGGCTTGAGAAAGCTCGTAAATCGCTTGATGGGTTTATCGATAAGATTATTGATGATCACGTTGCTAAGAGAAAGACCAAGAAGAACATGCATAAGACTGAAGTTGACGATGATGATGATATGGTGGATGAACTTATGGAGTTTTATAATGAAGATGGTGCAAAAAGCTATTCAAATGAGTCGCAGTCTTCCTTTAACATCAATAGGGATAACATCAAAGCTCTCATTATGGTAAGAAAATTAAACAAACCCAAATAAGGTCCATATATAGATATGTAGCTAGCATTTTCCATAGTTTTGCGATTATTGTTTAATTTTGAGTATTGATTTTATATAAATTCCATTTCTTCTAAAACTAGAATCATATTTTTCTCTTTAATCTATTCCATAATTAGATATATATCTAACTATGAACTTCCTAACTAACATGTAATTACTTATACTATAACTAGATAGTATTGCATCATAGTTAGCTAGCAAATGTTAGGAATATGTTTGAAAACATAAATATATCATAAAAAACAAACCAAGGCTCTTTTGTTTTTCTTTCCCAATAAAATTTGGAAGCTTGTTACTTGCTTTTTAGTAAAGATTGCATCCAAACAGGCCTTACATATTTTTATTCTAAATTTATAATCTATTAAGTGTATGTTTGGTTACTCATTGTTTGATGAGTTTAGAGTATTTAGAAGTTCAAACGTAATTGAATATCTTATTCGTCTGGTAACAATTTATTTTAAATGTATTTTATTTAACTCACAAACATAGTTAAAAAGTCTAAACACCGTAAAAGCTAAAAAGTCTAAACACCGTAAAAGCTACCGCTGCAAACGCAAGTAAACGCAAGTAAAGTAAATTCTTTCATATATATATATTGCACGCATCTTCATGAATTGTCAACTTTTCACATGCAGGATGTCATGTTTGGAGGAACTGAAACTGTTGCATCAGCAATCGAATGGGCCATGGCCGAGCTAATGAAGAGCCCTGAAGACCTAAAGAAAGTTCAACAAGAACTCATCGAGGTCATCGGCTTAGAACGTCAAGTTCATGAATCCGACCTCGAAAAACTCACCTACCTAAACTGTGTCATCAAAGAAACTCTACGTCTCCACCCTCCAATCCCTCTCCTCCTCCACGAGACGGCCAAGGATTGTGTGGTGGCCGGCTACAAGATACCCGCAAAAGCACGCGTGATGATCAACGCATGGGCCATAAATCGGGACAAGAAAGCGTGGGAGGAGCCTCACAAATTCATGCCTTCAAGGTTTCTCTCAACTGGTGCACCGGATTTTAAAGGAAGTGACTTTGAGTTTATACCGTTTGGGTCGGGTCGAAGGTCGTGCCCTGGTATGCAACTCGGGCTTTACTCATTGAACTTGACAGTGGCTAAGCTTTGCCACTGTTTTACTTGGGAATTACCTGATGGAATGAAGCCCAGTGAGCTTGACATGAATGATGTGTTTGGACTCACTGCACCAAGGGCGATTCAACTCGTTGCTGTGCCGAGTAATCGCCTGCGTGTTGACCCAGATGGGAAATGATGGAACATGGTGCTATTTTAGATTTTGCTTCTAGTGATATGCTTTTGTGTTTACATGTACTAAGCAAATAATGAATTATGTTGTTCTTCAATCAGAACAGAACTATTCCTAATAATCATTAATCTACCGAGGATAACAACTTCAAAAGTTTTCTACAACTACCAGACAGAAATGTCAATGCATGTATAATTCAATGCTATATAAGAGCAAAGATACTGTAGGCAATGAAGCCTAGCAAGCCTATCAAGTAATTTCAAACCTAACAAGCAAAACTGTGGCCTATCATTGACTCGGTTTTGTTTCAGTTTTGAGTATCGTTCAACAAGCCTAACAAGCAAAACCGTGGTCTATCAAGTAATTTCAAAGCTAGTGACATTAAGAAAGGAAAAGGGTTGCTAAATCCCATACCCCACATACCCTCTCAAAACAGAGTTTACATATGGATTAAAATTTCAAGAAACTGGCAGACAGTTGATACTGAATTGCATAAACTAGCTAATAAGTGCAAATTAGATCAAAAGAAATGATGAACTAGTTAGTACCTGGGAACTTTGTATCTCAACTGTAAACTTGGAATGGTTTGATTCCTGGACCATCTCAATCTACATAACCAAAAGCATACAAAAATAGTTAGTAATATTCACATCACAGGTAAAGCACCACATTTCAGGTTCTGACCATCTCAATATATATCTTTTTAGAAAAATTTACTATAAATTGCATCTAACAAAAACAAGAATTACAATGCTCCAAATGACAGACCAGGAACTAATAATTGAACAAGTGAAGAGTCTTACTTTCTGTGATTCTGATTTTGAGACGAAAGCATGAGCTACATTGTCTATGCTGTCATTTAAAACTTCAGTAATAGCGGCCGTTATTGACTCAGCTTGTTTAGAAGGTATTCCTTGTGCTTCTAAACTCCTCACCTGTCATCATAACAAGGTCAGGATATTTTTTTATTCAATGATTAACTCAAAAGTAATGAAAGTAAATAAACCACTTCCTCCCCATTACTTTGCTTCCTCTATATCAAAAATTTGTAGTTAATAATTTCTTTGAATCAACAACAAAAAACAAAGCCCAAAAGTTCCAAACTAGCTGATTGACATCATATAAGAGAAAAATCAGGCACAAAATGATAAATATGCGGGCCTCTTACTCTTGTGAGAAGTCATCAAATTGTTGCCACATTCATGAAGGTGTTGTAAGTTTGCACAGTATTGTTCAATATACTAGTCCCTCTGTCCCAAATTAGTCCACCCCCTCCTTTTCTAGCTAGTTTCCCTAAACTATGTCAACATAATTTTCAAATTATGTGCATTACCAATTTATTATTTGCTTTGAGCATGGGACCAGTTTCAATCTAATATCGGTGAACTTGAGAAAACTTTAAAACCATTTTACAAAATTTCTTGAAAGTTCTTGAAATGAGAAAAGGGACTAATAGAGTGTATTTTATCTAATTATACCTTACCAAGAAGGGGGGATTATGAGTTTTAACGAAATTCTAGTCTGTTGTAAATTCATATAATATCCTTACTAATTAGTACTGTAAATGCAAACATCAATATTTTTAAGCAAGCGAATGCAACATAACTGTCTAATTTCCTTCTCGTCCCCTTAACTATCCCAATTCCCAAACAATCTCTCTTTCCTTACCTTTACTTTTCTTTCATTGCTCATCCGAACAGCTACAAGAGTTATTTCCCATCTTATGAAAAGACACATAATCTCCTTTCCATCACCATCACCTAATTGCTAATCCATAATCGAAAGAATAAAATACAACAAATAATTAAGCACATAATTGATGCAACATACAGTATATTAGATCAATAAACCAGCTTACAAAAGCTAATGTATCAACGAGAAACGCGTGTGATCCATTAGATTTCACGAGCTGAGAGATACCCCGATAATCGAAGCGATTGATGCTCGAAGTTCCGTAGAATCTCGCCGGCGCCGGCTTTGGTGATTTGGACAAGCAAATCGCCGAATTAGCTACTAATTGCAGCACGCGCTTACAGACCGCCATTGATTTACTTATTAGTCCTGCAAATAAACCTCCTGCATAACAGCAGTATATATATGTATAGTAGAGAGAGAAATTGAAGGTGATCTAGTTGAAAAGATGATTGTTCATGGCGGGATGATAAATTGAAATTTCTAATTGTTTATCTAGTTGGCCCTCTCTATCTCAACGGTTGCTTGCCCAAAAAGCTTCTACCATCACTCCTCACTTTAATGGGTCAATAGAGTATTAACAAATCATTTTATGTGTGTGAATATCTTATTATTCAATTTGACTAATTTACTAAAAAAATAAATTTCATGTTAATCGGATTCATCTAAGCTTGTATTAGAAGAAAATTTATTATATTTTTAATTTTAGAACGAATTAATAAAAAAATATCTTTAATTTTAAAACAGCATATCATATATATAATTTTCTGTCAGATTAAAAAAATTCCTTTTAAAAAAAAGAAAAGAAATTCAAGTGTTTTTAGACATCTAAAATTTTAAAACTTACGTACACATTATTTTGCTCGAATTGAAAAAAAATATATTATAACAAGTATATATAATAAGTACACAAATTATAAAGAAGTATAATAACATATACACAATATAATTTACAAATAAGATTGTTGGTTACTTTTTAATAAGGTCTTGAATTTCGGCAAACAATTTTTTTCCCTTGAAAATTTATTTTTGTTTCCGTTTTGTTTTAAAGTTATTCCCATATTCATAAGTTGCAACTTATACCAAATTGCAAACCATCAACGAATTATTCTTCAACAAATTGAGAGAATAAACTTGGCCCAAATCATCTTTTGGACTTGGATTACTGACCCAAATGCACCAAACCACAAAATTGTCTTAATTCTGTAAACAACTTAAGCACCTTCTTCTGTCTGATAAAAACTACAACAAGATCATCCTCACAATCAGAAGAAACTTTGAAGCAACAAGGCCTAGACAATCGGAACAAACATAGAATACTCCTAAATTGGCAGCAAAGACGGCAACCAATCTATTGGCAGTCTTATCTGATTATGGCTTCTTCAAAATCGAAAGGTGCAATGGAGCATCAGCTTTTCACTAAGCTACAAAGAAACAAAACAGAAGTGATGCTAAACTTCACAAGTTTTTACAATTAGAAAACCCAAAACCTATGGTGAAAGGGTCAAAACCGCCTAAGCTGAAATTTAATGTACATGATAAGTTGCGTGATATGAAATTAGACTAAGTGTGGCGAAATTTGCAAGAAGCTCCCCTCTTGCAATGCCCACTCTGTTCAAACATGTAGCATTGCCCTCTGTTAAATCTAATAGAGGATCCTCCTGATTCTCCGCCAGTCTGCTTGTTCCAAGGCCTACCACGCTGATAGCCCCCATCCCTTTGACCTGAGAATCTCTCTCCTTTGTTGTGGTTTTCGCTTCTCTGGTTTCCCTGATTCCCTGCAGGAGAACCCCAACCTGGATTTGCATTTCCTGATGCTGGTCCATGAACATGAGGTCCTAGATTCCCAATTGGTGCTGCCCAACCTGGGTTTCCATTCCCATATACTAGCCCTTGAGCAGTTGGTCCGACATTCATAGTTGGAGTAACCCAACCTTGATTTGTATTCACAGGACCTAGACCTTGAACAATAGCACCAACATTGCCTGGTGGAACAACCCAGCCTGGATTAAAGTTCCCAGGAACTGCCCCTTGGAAACCAGCTAGTGAATTCCCATTTGGCACAGCCCAAACTGGATTTGCATTCCCAGGTGCTGGCCCTTGAACAGATGCCACCCAATTCACATTCGGGTTAGGTACCTGTCCTCCCCACACCATGTTTGAATTTGCAGGCATTGCGCCCCAACCAGAATTTGGATTTTCAGGCTGCAAGTTCTGAGCTGAAGCGCTGCTCTCTGCAATGCCCATGCCCCAAGGTACATTAGGTTGCACTGGAGGCTGCATGTTAGCTTGATTGTTTGGAATTGGAGGTCTCCAAGGATCAGGTAGTGGCATAGATGAGACACTTTGAGTTGGAAAATTTCCGGCAGAATTCTGAACAAGAGTTGATGGAACACCCAACTGTCCATAAGCAAGTTGTTGTCCAGACAGAACTGAAGAATTTGCTTCCAAGCTCTGGGATGGCGCACTACCCCAACCATGGGTTCTAAAAGCAGGGTTCTCACCAGCAACAGACTGAACAACATTGACAGTAGTTTCAGGTACAGGAAGCAGATGGTCGAGACTCTGTACACCATGTGACTCAACCGTAGCGGTTGATTGAGATGTTTGAAGAGACTTGTTAGCGTCTAGAATACTTGGTTCGGAGTAGGGTGCTGCACTATTACCTGAGTGAGAACTTAGAGGACTTTTCTCTGAAACTATTGTCAGAATCCTGGAACTATCTGGGGTAGCTGCAGGTGACTGCAGAGTTTCATTGCCGCCAGAGAGCTGAACAGCAGCCAAGGGAGGGCCCACTTCTCCAGCCCACCCTGCAGCACTTTGTTTTGGAGTAGGAGAAGGAAGGTTTACCGAATTGTTCCTGCTACCGTAATCAGAATTCATCCTGTCTGCAGAAAGCATTGGGACCTCAACTGAAGGTGCAGCCCAAGCCCTAGATGCCGTATTAACATGTGAATACATTGCATCATGGTTCTGACCAGAGTTCAGTCTCTCTCCATCTTGTCCCTCCCTTCCCTGCTGTAAGGAAGTTTCATTAGGTTTCCTGGTGTTGGTGAATGGGAGATGAGGATTATGCAGAGTATTAACCTTTGGAGTTCCGTTGTCCAATTGAGGCAATTCTCTCTGAAACTTTCCTGCCAGTGCATCAGTCAAAAGCATGGCATCATCTTCGTTTCCAGTAGTTCTCCAAATCTTGAGATCAGCGGGAAAGTATCCAGTATTGCTCCATTTACGTAGCTGCACCATAGAAAATGGACCTTGAACTTTTCCAGATGGATCCTTGTAATGCCACATTTTGTCTGTTTGACTGATGTCAGTAGCAGTTGTAGCAACTGGAGCAGACAGAGATACCGGGGAAGTTTCTGTAGCAACATGAGAGAATGATTCAGATCTCGCAATAGAATGTCTATTCAATACTAATGCTTCAGAACTAGTAGCTGGGCTTGGCTTCTCCAAATTTATAGGTTTTTCTGTTTCTTTCTCCCTTCCTTGATTCCATGAGCTATCAGCGGATATTTCAATACTCAGAGGAGCATCTTCAACTTTATTTGCAAGATGTTTATTTGATAAGTTTCTGTTTAATTCCCAACTTTTACCAGAACTTTTCCCAGAACCACTCCAGGAATCTTTTGAATCTCCTCGTCCTGGTGAAATTGGCTCCCTTCCTCTCCTGCTAAAGCCAGAACCCCTAGGTCTCATGTAAACTTCTGCATACACCAGAAGAGAATTTAAAAATGTATCACATTATACTCTTATATTTTTATGAAGAAATTAGAAATGACAGGAGCATACCTTGTTTGTTACTGTCCAGTTCACTGTTATTATCTTCAGAATCAAAATTTGGATCCATGTTTGGGTCTGCATGTATCTCAGGAATATCTTCAAGTCTACGCCTACGCTCTTCAGGTGTCTTCAGAAGCTGTAAACTCTCTACGCATTCTCTAAGCGTGAAAGTCCATCAAGGATTATATCAACAGTTACCGATATGATCACATAGTAAAAATATATAATGACAATAACTACTAATCAACTATAGGCACTAGCTATGAGGATAGGAAGTCCTACGATAATAGTTATAATACTCCATCTGACCACATTATCTACAAATTGCAACTTTTCTTTTAGAGTGTGCAGCACGGGTTTCAAGACGTGTCAAAAGTATATTTAAATATTCTATATTTAAAAAACATATCATATAATTAAAAATATAACATTTGAATATATTAAAGAATATAATTATATACAGCAATATAATATCTACGAAACATTTTAAAATCCGTGCCCATGCTCAATAAAAAGAGCTGCAAATAATGTGGGGGTGGAGAGAATATAATCTATCATTACAGACATAATCCCTATTTCCTAGGGTTACATTTAGCTTCATTTAAGAACCACATCCATCCCCATTCCCAAACATATTAAGAAAACTTGTGATGATATATTTAAGGATGCAGTGAAATCATCAAATTAAATGCAAGTACATTTAAAATAGGACGATTGGTAGCAGCGCATATATGAAAGATTTTGTCATTAAGGATATCTAGATATAGCTTCTATTCAAACTAATGGCATATGATGTTCAACAAAAAAACCACACCAACAGACATTAAATCATAAACTTTAACAGCAAAGGATATTGCTTCTTTTTCCCTAAATCACTTGCTCTATCCCGAAGATGACTAAGGCGCACTAGTTCTGACTCCAGCCACTGCATTACAAACACTGACCATCATGCATGATATAACTGAAAAGCATACGCAACATCTAGTAACACAACAGTATAACTAGGAAGACAACTTGAAATGAAAAAAATATATATATACATGGCATGAAACCATATTGAAGCTAACTTTATTCAACACAAATGAAGTTAACAATAAATATAAGTTCCCTATACAAGAGGAGAGACTGGAGTATAGATACGGCGAATCCTCTAAAGAAAGCAAAGGTCGCAAATTTTCTGTTCTCTTGTAGTAGTCAATTTTCCATTTTGTGGAGCCAGAGATTTTCTTTAGGCATATGCAACAATATAAACCCCAACTCCTCACTGTGTTTGTGGATAATAAAGTAATTTCTCCAAGCTTTAGGTTCCAGTTTTAGGCCCAAAGAAAAGAAATCAGTTAGACTACCAAACTATGAGAAAGCATGGGAAACGGACTTTTCAAAATTTAGAACAGATGCTTTTCCTTCATTATTATACTACTTTGTGACAATAGTTCTCAGTTAGCAAGAAAGCATACATCTGAAACAATATCAGACCCAGTTCACATACACCCCAATAAAGATTGGAAGATCACATGAGCAATACTTACATCATTTACTCTTGCTACCTGGACTTCCATGGCCTTATCAAGAATGTCACCCTACAAGCAACCACAGATCTTCTTAGAACAATGAGAAATTTTGTATATGTTGAATCGAAATAAAAATGCGACTATTGTGCATAATCACCACAGTCAGCCGATTGATAAGTCCACATTTTATACTCTGGCGTAAACGTTTGCATTCATCCTAAGAGATCAAACAAAGATATATGTCAATTTTGTCAAATACACGCATATGCACAAAACATAAGATATATTCCTTGATAATAAAATTTGGGAACCCTTTTCTCATAATAAGGATTAAGGAAAGCATCTATTAATAAGCGATTGAAATCAAGTTTACCCTTCGTCACCTCTTTTCAGATCTGTTATTTATCAAATGTACTTCAGACTTTAATATGGCTCAATTAAGGTGGATAGAGGTCATAAAACAAGGTGTCCAACTTGGGAGCAACATTATTGCTCACATCTATGGTCAAATCTATTATAGGTGATCTGAAGTGGAGAAGTGGAAACATGGACAAGATTATTGTCATCCGGCAAAATGTGTGTATATATTACACGCGTTAAGTTTCAAAAAGGGTACAAGTGATTTATTTATAAGAGAAATACTCCAGAAAAAATATCTTTAGTAACTGCATGAAGAACTGAAATAAAATAGTAAGTTTTGCAATGCTTTCAGCTTACTCACCTCAGTAAACTCCTGGTTTGAAATTGAATCAATTGATATAACCTCAGTTTTGTTAAGATTTAATATTTCTAGCATGATATCAGTTGTCCTTTTACCAACTTTGTAAGGCTCTTCTGATTTGCTTCTACCTGTATGTAAAATATGACAAAATCTTAATATTCGATTCTATGTAAAATCTTCAAAATGTACAATTCTGAACTAAATACAGAAGACGGAATGTTATAAATAGTTACCAACAACTTGGACTAGCCTATAAATGTCTTGCTTTTGATTACTACCAGAGATCCTTATCCTTACAAAAGTACCAACAACCTTGTCATAGAACGTCTCAATATCTTTAAGTAAATCCTCCATCAACTTTCGTCTCAAGTATATTAAGCTAATGTTATGGATATCAATGGCAGCATAATCTTCACGATTAGATTGATATCCACGGCCATCTTTCTTACGTGTTTTGCGCTTCCGATCTTTCCCACCCTTCGTTTGGGATTCAGTGTTCCCATCAGCATCCTGGTGGTTAACTTCAGTATCAACAACACTCCCTTGGACATCATCTATCTGGGCATCCTCCTTTATTAGGAAGTGAGATTCAAGAAGTTTCAACATTTCAAAATGCCCTACGCGTGCTTTTCCAAATATATTTTGAAGCCTGGCATCACAAATGATTTGACTTTTTCGACGAGGGTCACGAAGTTTATTACGTTTTATATATTCAAGCAAGAGAGCCTGAACATCAAACTGAGATAAAACGGTTTTGTCCCCATCCTTCATGTGCATGACAAATTTCAGAAGCTCTTTTGATGCCCACTCAGAGTTTTTAGGTGTGGTAGTCCATTCAGCGCCAACTGCTACTACTTCACTTGTCAACTCATCTTGCTTGGCACGAGACTTAAGCCGTTTCTTCACCTTTCTTTTTTTAGACTTACTTGCTTCTGTGTTATCAGAATCATTGTCAGAACCAAAACCTCCATCCTTAATATAAAGCTGCTCAACAGGGGATTCATGTTTACCAGCCAATACATCAGATCCTTTACAAGGGTTTTTAGCCTGGACAAGTTCAACTGAAGATATGGATAGGTTTTCTTTCAGATCTATCCAGTAATCCTTAAAGAGGTACTCCCAGCTAGTCTTGTCATCAAAATCAACTGGTGCCTACACAAAGAGAGAAAGATCAATAAGCAATGAACATTTTAAGCCATCGAAAATCAGATACCTGATTTCAACACATCTTTGTAAATAAAGAGAAAATGACCAAAAGATCGTAATCTCTGGTACTCCGGACCACAGTCTCTCGAAAAACAGTGAAGCTAAGACCTCCTATATAAAACTAAAAAAATGATGCAGAATATGTTATCTTGTACAGGTTCCATACAAAACCAAATCCGCTCTACTAAGCAATCAAGAGAATAGACCTCTATAAAGTGCATGAAAATGTAAATGCTTTGAACAGTCTTATAAATCTAGTTGAATCAAGACGGTTCAACTTTGAAATTCAAAGAAATATTTCTATCATTTAACCTCATAGAACATATAGATACTTCCCAGCTGGAATTTGTATGGGACTATCAATCATAGCGCCGGAGAAGGAAAGGTGACGCCTTGGATGTCGAACCGTCAAGGCTCACACCTTGGTAGCTGGCAAAGTTAAGTGATTGGATTTATTATGTCGTGTAATTTTATTACTTATTATACTTGTAACGGATGATGGGCAAGTCGTCATTTTTTATTTTCTAAGAGGTGTTTGTTAACTTGTTCTAATAGTTTTTAATGTCCTCGATTGTGATGTATTTGTATTCTATTTGTATTCTATAGTGTTAGTTATTATGTTTTAAGTATTAATGTATATAAGACTTTATCGTTAAATATACTTTTGAATTAAAATAATAATGAATAGATTGCACATTGTTAGCAACTTGTCGCCATACGGACGCTATGGCGAGCGCCTTATCGCCTAGTCGTCCTGACGGTCAACTACCACCGCATCTCTCCTTAGCGTCGTGACAACTATGCTACCAATAATAAAACTTGATAGCAAATAAAAAAAGATAGTTGGAAATATAACCAGATTATCCAAATTTGTCTAAATGCGCCTGTTCATTGGAAAAATCATTTCACTTTAATTATAAATGTTAATAATCTGTAATCAAAGTTAACCATCACATGGCACAAAATTAATGTATTATCATTTTCATATTTGAAAAGTGAGTACAAGAATTGCACGCTTCCTAGAAGTGGTAAGTCAGACTTTATAAAATGGGAGTACGTTCACAATTTTCTGTCAATGATGGGAATTTTTTTTTAAATGAAAACATTGTACTTCACAACTTTTTTAGGAACTGAAGGAAGATAATAAGGTTCAGGCTTCTTAACAATATAGAAAGGGATAAAAATTTCACACCTTTTGGAGCCAATGTCTCTCTAGTATAGAGTAATTATGAGCAAATATGGTTTTCACCCGATTGAGGGATGTGAATCCTATTCATAATGTTGTTGCTCAAGCTAGCCCTTAGAAATTCATTTCCTAAAACTAAATTATTTACTTCCTTTGATCTCCTTCAGGGGTTTGGATGGGGATCAAATTCATTTCTGGTAGGATAGTTATGTTGGTGATGCTACTCTAGTGACAATGTTTCAAGTTCATTCTATCTCTCTTTGAAGCATAACATTTCCCTTGCTCATTTCCTTCACAGGGAAGCATAATCTGTTGCTTGGAACTTCCATTTCAAAAAATTAAATAATCACGAGTCAAATGATTTAATTACTCTAATGGGCCTTCTCAGCCAGGTATTTTTCTTCTTCTACTTCTAATAGGAGAATGTAACCATTGGATTACTTGGACAACTTATCTTGCAGTCTTTTACGATTTTCTTCTTTGTATTCTTATTCGTCTCCTAATAATTTTTTGCCTAATTTCTTGTATATAGAAGGCCAAAGTCCCCTTGAAAATCAAGCCTTTTGTCTGGTTGGCAATTCTCAGTTGTCTCAATGTTGCAAAATGCAAAAGACATACAAACACGTGTACCCTGAATAAGTGTAAGTTCAGAGTGTTGAGAGCAACTTTTTTAGTATTGTGTTGCTGGGGGTAGGTTATGGAATTTTCCTTCTGAGATTTTTTAGGAAGCTTAAGTGTCCTACTCCTTCGGAGCTTACTTAATAAATTTCGAGAGGCACAGAAATGCCAAGAAACTTTAAAAGTATTCTTTTTCCTATTATATGGGACATGTGGACTAAAAGGAATGCCAAAATTTTCAATGATATTGATACCTTCCACTTCTTTGGGATAGGTATTTTTAGCAATGCTGTGGGTTTAGACTATAGGAGCTATTAGAGAAGTTGTTATTTCTGTTGGGTCTCCAACTTTTTAGGATTATTTTTATGATAATAATTTGTAAATAGGTAAAAAAAATATTAGAATCATCTCCATAGGATTTATTCTATAAAAGATTTTAATTATCTTATTTACTTTGACCAAAAATATTTTCAAATCTTATTAAATTAATATTTTCTTGACCTTCATAATTTAACATCAAGTGTTAAAGAGATTAGTTCATGTAGTAACATTTCAGCAAGGAAACTCCTATTCTTCCTAAATGATTTTTTATACACTAAAGCTTTCAAAATACTATATTATATGTTAAAGTTATTTTGAGAAAAATATAAAGGGCAAAAAGAAGTTGCAAACTTAGAATGAATAAAAGGCCAAAGCCTTTTACTCCACATTGCCGAGTATAGCACAAAATTAAATCCCACATGGTCATTTAATTCCTTCTAAAAATAACATGTGCAAAAACTAAAGTAACATGCAAAAAGCAAAAGGCTAAAGCCTAGTTACTTTATCCGAGAATTGCTAGCATGTGCTTGGAATAGTTTGAAAATGGAAGTTGAAAAACTTAGAAGGCATTTTTGTTTAAAGGCTAAACTTTCAAAGTTCAAAATTCAAATTAAAAGGTCATTGTGCTTTCTTTAAAGGCCAATCCATGTTATTACTTTTTAATTCATTCTAGCCTTTGATTTTGAAATCAAGAAATCCCAGCCTTTGTTTTTTCAAATAAACTTCAAAAAGACTTTTATGCCCTAAACTTGAAAAATCTATAAATATGAGGACTTTTCATTCATTTCATCTTGCCAATTTCAAAAGAAAGAAAAACAAATACTCCTTGCCTACATTATCTCTCTAAGCTTTCAAGAATCTCATTCTCTTCTACTCAAAGTACTTATCTTTTGTCGAAGAGAAAATTAATCAAAGTATTTGAGATAAGTTCTTAAATTTATTTAATTGAATTATCTCATACTTGTTTATCTGTATTTTATATAGCAGAGATATTCCTCTTAAGTTAGATAATTAGCCGAACGAGTACTCAAAGTCTAACTGATAATTTATTGATATAGTTTATTTATATAAATATATTTTGTACTTAGGCATCGAGACTATAGCAGAGATATTCCTCCTAAGTGAGGAAATTAGCCGAACGAGGACTCAAAACCTAAGTGATTTATCGAAAATATTTATATAAATATTAGATAGTGATAATAATAATTTTGGCTCGTACTTGGACACCAAAGACTATAACAAAAATATTCTTCTTTTAAGTGAAGGAATTAGCCGAACGAGACTCAAAGTCATGTGGCCTTATTTAAAGTATTCACATCATAAATCAAATATATTATATATAATTTTGAGTTAAACAAATTTATTTGTTATATCAAGTATTATTTAATAAGTATTATTTAATTGATTCATTTATTATCCTTGATATATGTCATTACAAGTATTTTTGAACATAAACTCATTTATTCATAAATACTTGTTGCATAATATAAAAGTTATTTACACTTTTATATCACAAACATCATTACTATAAAAGTTACTTAAACTTTTATATCTAAAATTTAATTTATATCAACTTAACAAAGACACACATTCTTCATTTATAAAGGAAAAGTAAACCTTTATAAATTTGCACTAAATTATATATCTGTTTATGTAAGAAGCATCTTTCTAAACAAACTTTTATTGAAAAGGATTTTTAAGTGAGTTGGTTGTTTTTATATATCTGTGAGAAAGAGAAAGTGATCCTTTAACCAATACCAGAGTCATAAATAAGTCAACGGGTAGTTGGGTCTCTAGTGAACTTGTGAGGTGATGGATAGACTTCTTTCAAGACCAGCTTGTAAAACAAAACTAAACTTAGAAAACGGGTACAACTACGTTTAAGGAAGGAGCGGGGAGCCGTTGTCCAAGACAAGTAGTTATAGGAATAGTTGAAAGTTGATCAAGAAAACTTTATAAAGACTTCTCCGCCTGTAGAAGAAGTGTTTATTATAGATAGTAATAGAATCTCAAGTCTTGAGTAGGAGCTTAAGACTGGACGTAACAACATATCCTGGATGTTATTGTGAATCAGATAAATCTCTATACATTGTGTGATTAAATTTTTATTGTCATTAATTTATGACACTGTAAATTAATTAATTAAAAATTCAAAAAGGCCTAAGATAAATTTTTAAACAGTAATAATATATTCAATCCCTTCTAGATTATTATTGAACTTTCAATTTTAAATACTTTATTAATTTTTTCTTTATTTTCCCGCTTGTATTTGTCTGGATGACTCCAGTCCTCCCATTCTGTTCTCTCTCTTCCATCTAATAAAACTTTTTTCATCCGAAAAAACTTTGGCAACTGAATTAAGAGTAGCTGGGGAAAAGAAATTTGCCGTTAGGGAGTTGACTGACTGATCACTTTAAAGTTTAAACTACTATAAAAATTATGGAAGCAAGGGGGGATTCTGATCTGTTCTCTTTCTTATTATTATTTTTTGGATAAAGGAAGATATTTTATTAGATGAAAAGGAGAGCATACAAGTAAAGTGGAACAAATAGTCCACCCACTTATATAAAAAGTGGAAGGGAAAAAATAATTAAAAGCGAGAACAGTTCTCCAATCTCTACAAAGATCATAAACAGAAATTCCCCTAAAGGCACCCATGGCGGTAAAGGGCCAAAAAACGAAGAAACAAATCCTATCCTGCAACAAAGAGAAAGATAAATAGTGGACACTTCCTTTTAGTGTAAAAAATTGACAAAATTAAAAAGTACTCGTGTTGGACTCTTTAAAATATCATGTTTAATCGGACCCTCTATCTGAGTCCATGTAACATAGGATAGTCTAAGCGTACATCAAGATTCTTGAGAACCACATCCCAAGGAAAAGATGCATCACACATCAAGATATAAAATATTTGATTCATCAGCAAATATATATATATATATATATATACACACACACACACACACCAATATTTGTATATTTTCTTCATCCCTCCCCAAAATTAGACTATCACATCATATATAAACACCAAGATTGGGAGACCAAATTAAAGCTTGGGGACAAAGTTGACGTAGATTAACAGCCCACTTTTACTGCCCAAAAGAAAAATATAAATTACCCTTGAAGCTAAAACAAAGTGCAAGTAGACTGAAAAACAATTAGTAGCATATAAACCTCAAGAAACATAAAATATGATTCTGATCTTAAATTCACAGCACCCTTAAACCACATAAATTCTCCCTTTGAACACGCTCCTTCTTAAACCTCTAATGGACTGCATCATTAGAAGATTTTCATACACTGGTCTATGGGAACTAAGTCATTCTTTGTATTAGTGGAAATAATTCATCCATGTCACATAACCAACACGGCCACGAGAGAGAGGGGGAGGGGGAGGGGGAGGGAGGGAGGGAGGGAGGGACTTCATAAGAATTATTTTATATACCTTATTTCCCTGATCACCATCTTCAATTAACATCACGATTTTCATGCAAACCTCACAAAAGCCCTTGTTTCCTCTAACGCGCAAGATAACAGCATCCTTAACACACCCCTTGCACAAGGAAAACGTACATGTATAACACATATAGTATGCACTTTTCTGACACTTCTCATTGCTACACTGGTGCCAGCCTGAAACAGAAGAAAATGATAATCCTTAACCTAAAAAATATCCAATTAAAGTGGCAATCACTCCAACAAACTTAAAAAGAACACATGGAACTTCCAAAATGGTACAACCAACTGTATACCATGAAGGAAAACAGAATGGAAAAGATATAATGGAAATAAATTGAAACCCAGAGCCTCCATGCTTAAAGCTTAAAGATTCATGAAAGACTTGAAACTTTTTACTCTTTTGGAAGTATAAAAGGGGCATGTTCTTATACTCAAAATTTTTATTAGTTAAGTTCTTACGAGTTCTATTAACGAAAATAATATAAAAATATTTCATCCATGATCTGAATAGACTAATGATGTAGAAAGCATATTACCTAAAAGGGTAACTCAGCAGTAAAACGTACAGCTTCACAGAATAAAGAAAGCAATCACAAGAAAGAGAGTTATTTGGCAAGTGCATCATGTACGAAGTAACAAGGTTATAAAACTAAAATGTTATGACAGAAATATAAAGTATATTCCTTATTTTTCCTTTTCCTTTACAGCAAAACTATATTTTGATGTAGCAGGAAGAAGTTAATGAGAAAGAAAAGAAACCGAAAAAATTGTGACCATCTCTTGTAGTTTCCACAAGACTATGTTCATACTTTGACGATAAGTTTTGGGACGAAAATGGCTCAGACCCTGATGTTGGCTCACTCTCAAAAGTGGAACGCAATGCCTTAAGACATTAAATTAGTCCAAAGCACAAAGATTGCATTCATACAAGCTTATCCTGGACAACATGGAAGAATAATCAATCCCTTTAAAAGTCAATAATTTCGTGGTACATATTTTCCTAAAATACAGAATTCTTCAAACCTAAGCATCAAACAAGTTTAAAATCTCTTTTGGTAAATATACATTTATAAGAAAGTTTATATCCGACCGAGTTTTGGGATTTTAGTGAATTTGTTTACCTATCAAAAAGATGTATATTAGTATATATATGCAAAACGTAACTAATTTTTTTTTATTTTGTTACCTTAGAAATGCATAAATATAAAATTCAAACAGCCAATTCCAAAACCTAATCACTTCATATATTGTTTTGTTATCTTAGACAGACACATTAGAGACCAAGACCGTAGCAGTTTGAAGTGAACAATCAACTACATCATAATAGACTATTCCTCATACCGGAGGAGAGGCAGAAGCTTTGAGCAACTTCACAAATATTAAAACCGAGTGCAGGGCAGGTGGTTCTCCAATGGGATTCCCTGATCCTTGCTACCATTGCACTCTTGTAAAATTGGCTCTCATGTGCAGCAAACATATTCCAAAAAACAAAAAGTAAAAAAAAATACCAAACCATAACTAAACATGTAAAACACATTAATTTTGGTGCTTCCTAACTGAAAGATATGAATACTTTATTTATTAGTTATTCTTTTGGGATAAGTAAGATGTGAATAATTGGCAATGCCTCAATGGTCCATTTCTACTAAAACACAAGAGTTTTGTGTTCTAAAGCCAGTTTAAAAGTCAAGTCCTACTAAACAAGCATCAAAAAAATGGTGTGATCATTGAAGGACTTCTGTCAAAAATACTAATAGTTGTGATTTATTAGATAAAGATTCATGTGGGTTCGACACTCTTTCTTATCACTTTATTACTTGTTGACCGTGTATACTTGCACGTCTTTATTGATTGTTAAATCACATAACAAGTTTTTGGCGCCGCTGCCAATAAATTATTTTTCTAATGTTTTTCCAATATTGATTTCAATCAAGTTTATCTTAATTTAAACTTGTATTTTTGTTGTAATTAATTTGTTTAATTTTTTTGTTTTTCAGATCACGCATCTTAGCAGATAAAAGGCGGTTGAGGAGAACGACAACTGACCTCTTTTCAAGGAAGTTCTTGCATTAATTTATTTTATTGCATACTTTAAAGATAATGTCAGTTTCAAGTTTGGAGGTCTTCCTATATTTTGTTTTGATGTGTAGATCTATGTTGTGATTTTATTTTATTTTTAATTTTTTTATTTTGAATTTTGTGGGTTTCACTGTAAACCCTCACGAGACACAACTCATCCACTTGGGGTAACCTTAGAGTTTAAAGGCTTGTTGCACATGCTCAGTGCAATCGTGTTTCTTACAAAAATAGTGTTGTATTGTTTTTAGGTAGTGTCTCTTGGGTAATGAATTAACTGAATTTGAAGATTTTTGGTCGATGATAAAATTTTGATTTTTATTTAATAATTCTTAGTTAGAGAAAGGGATAAATATTGCTTAATCTGAATTTATACTTTTTGTTAGTTTTTATTTTGTTTGAGACCCTTTAATTCTTTATTCTTTTATGCACATATCCATTAAATTGAGCTAGTTTTAACTTTGAGGAAGTTTATATCTTGTTTGATCATAACTTAAATGCAAAGTGAAGGAGAATACAATTTAGGAGAAATCTTGGTTAATTTGAAGAAAAAAAATTATTAGAAATTTTGAACCTTCCCCAGTTGAAAGAATGACTCATGTGGTGGATTGAGATGAAGGGTAAAATGTACTCACTCATAAACACATGCAACGAGATGGAGCGTAAAACGCACTCGTTCAATGGAAATAAAGATGGAGCGTAAAACACACTCACTAAAGAATAATAAAAGAAAAAATTTGTGTTTTTGAATTCCTGGGGAAAGGTTAAAAGGGGCTTAAATGTTTTAAAACTTTGGAATCCTCTAGTTATGTTTTTTTGTTTTCACTTTGAGTTGTGGACGATAAGCGTATAAAGTTCTTGTTGTAATACTAACTTTTTTTTATATGTTTTATGATGCATTTGTTTATATGAGCTTCTTTGAGTTTTTTTCCCGCTAGTTTGATACATTTGGATTCACACACACACGAAGGGTCTTGAATGAAGTATGACTAATAAGATGTTGGAATTTTAGGCTTTGCATAGTTTTGAAATTTTCTAAGAGTTGTCATTTAATTAAATCTTTGAGGTCATATCCAATTTCAAATTGGTTCATTACTTGTTGCATATTTAGTTATTAGTTTTATTTTTATAGTTTTTGTTTGTGTTTTGCTCGAGGACAAGTAAATATTTAAGTTTGGGGGCATATTAAAATTAGGATATTATGTATGTAAATTTAATTAGGATTGTAATTCTATTAGGGTTAGGAAAAATAAACTCCTATAAATAGTCTTATTTTGGGATTGTAAAAGGTGTTGGGAAAAAGCCAATGAACGTCATGTGAGGCTAATTCTCTTTCAAGTTCAAAGGCAAGAAAGATATCATCAAAGATGGAGGCCATGGATTGATGAAGCTTGCGGGAGACAATTTTTCTCCTCTAAACCTTTATTTATTTTTGTCTTTCATTGATGTGGAATATTTTGTGAATTATAATTTTATCTGCTATGAACATGTTTTTAATTTAAGTTTTTAATGGGATATCATGTGTAGTTTAAATTGATTTTCTTTCTATTTGATTGGAACCATATGGATTGGTTTATCATATTTTGAGCGTTTATGTATTAATTAACTAGCTAGTAATTAATAGGATAACATATATTTGTGTTTTCTGCATGTGATGGAAATCATAATTCGTGTATAAAATAGGGATACACCTATATGCCATGTGTAACCAATTGGAAAATCTAAGCTTAAAATCCTTGTTAATTTAATTCACATAGGAATATAGTTAGTTATTTAGTTAGAATGTTCCTTTTCGATTATATTCCCATTGTGGTGGATTTAGAAAGGATATGTTTAATGACCATCGGAAGAGGCGAATAAATACTAACAAATTCGCAATTAACAATTCATCGTGACCGTAAAATTAAATGGAGAGTTATGATATTTGAATGAAGCATGGGATGAAATTAAATTTCTAAATGTATTTATCTATGTAATTATATTTTATTATTTAGTTATTTGTATAGTTAAATTAGTAATTTTAATTAATTCATCCGTTTAAATAAAATTGACTTGATATAAAATTGTTACTTGGGAAAACATTAGGAATGATTCCTCGTGGGAACGATACTCTACTTGCACTTTATTACTTGTTAACTGTGTATACTTACACGTATTTATTGATTGCTAAATCAACCAACATCATCACATCAAGATAAGTCCGAAAATTGCAAACACCTTGTATACAAAATTAATGCTGCAGTAAAAGCCGATATGGTGTTATTTGAACCATTTTTTATAAGTAGTTACACATAAATAACATGTAACGATATAAAGGATACTTCTTCCGTTCCAAAATATAAGATAAAATCAAAGTGATCTCATATTTTGGTCAAGTGATCTTACACTTTGGAATGGAGGGAGTATTTCTTTTAACATTAAGTTCACATAAAATGACATTTTCCTTCTAACAATTTCAATTTTCATTATAATTTGTTTATCTACATATATGTAAAGACAAACAAATAGGCACTCACCACAATTCCAACGACCCTTAGCTTGAAAGAATTTCTCATCACGATTAACACAGGAAGGATGATATGCTTTAGGGCAATTCCTACGAAAACAAAGAATTTAATAATCAGACAACCCGAAAAAACATAAATGCAATGGAAAACCTCTTTCCAAACACTGAAAATTTTAAAGTACAAGCACACTCACTTGCGGTCACATAGCACAAGGTCTCCACCATCAAAGCAAATGAAACAAACATCCTCACCCTCCACTGGAGTTGTCATCTTTCGTACAGGAGCTTTTGCTGGAACCTTAGAATTCCTCCCTCTCTTCCGCTTCCCTCCAGTGTCCTTCACCGACTCCGCTGCATCAGTTTCCATCCCCATTTCAGCGTCCACAGCAGTAATCTCGTCCTCTCCCACCATTGCTTCATCATCTTCATCTTCAGGTAACTGCAAATCATCTAATCGAGGAGAAGACTCACTTCCTTCATTGTTCGCCTCCTCAGCATCTTTTTCAGTCTCCATATCCTCTTCTTCATCATCAATCTCTGGAACAGACTCTATTCCATTAACTTTTGTCTTGGTTTCTGTCTCCATTGCCAAGTCCTCCTCCTCTACTTCCAAGTTCTCCTCCTCCACGGCCATGTTCTCCTCCTCCTCGACCATGTTCTCCTCCTTAATGGCCAGGTTCTCCTCCCCCACGGGCCCATCTTCAACCACATTATGTAAATCAGCACTATGTTCCGAATTTTCCCTACCCCCCAATACTTCAGGTAACTGCAAGTCATCTAGTTGAGGGGCAGATACCCCTCCTTCAACTTTTACCTCTTTAGTGTCTTTTTCAGTGTCCATTTCCTCTTCATCATCATCAAACTCTGGAATAGATTCAGTTCCATCAACTTTTGTCTCAGTTTCAGTATCCATTGCCAATTTCTCCTCCTCCAATGCCACATCTTCATCCACATTATGTAAATCACCGCTATGTTCAGCATTCTCCCTATCTGCCACTCCTTTATCTGCATTCTTGGTCTCTCTTCCAACAAATTCCTCACCCGGTAATTTACTAACCGTCTCCCTTCCACCATCATTTCCCATCACTGGCTCAATCTCCACTTTCTCCTCCACTGCTTTGGAATCAGCCTTCAGTTCCATCTCCTTAGCTTTCTCCACCCCATCTCCACTGTCGTTAATCTCACTCACGGATTGCAACTCACTCAACTCTGTGACAATTTTTCCGCCACCAACTACCGAACCCTTTTCTCTCTCCCCCGCTGCCGCTTCAGCTTTATCCGAACCCTCCTCTTCCAAATTCCTTGCCTCATCACCAAAGACTCCAGAATCCTTCACCTCAGTTACCAAATTCTGAGTTTCGTCCTCTTTCACAGGATTCGAATCGTCAATAAAACACACAAAATCATCCAATTTGGGAACAGGGTCGGTTACGAAATCGCATTCCTCCGCGAATTTGAGCTCTTCGGTATCTAATAACTTGTCTCCCATTTCAAACACCATTGATTTGTTTACATCTGATGTCTCTTCATTTTCCTCCATGAAAATCAATGCTTCTAAACCCTAACCTGTAAGCGCTAAATACAATTTAGAAGTACCATCGTATGCATCATTATTCATTAAGCCCCCAAAGAATTTGGCTTACAGTTTAATACATCAAGTATCTAATTATAATTTAGTCCCTAATTTCAAAATTCGACCAAAATTAGTTAAAATACTTAATTTTTCGGCCACAATAAAAATTGTATACGATTTGATTGTATAGAATACCGACTAATAACATCTATATTATACTATCAAATACCATTAATTTCATAATTTATTACATTAAGTACTTAATTCATATAAAATTTGTATAAATATTTATTTTGACGTATTAAATCAGTATAACTCCTTATAAATAATTATTATATGTTAAATTATTAAAATTAAATATTAATACAAATATTATTAAATGTAAACTTTTTATTTTAAATTTTAAAAAAACTTAATTAGCAAAAAAAAAATTAAAACATACAAATTATATTTTTAACACGAATAACATTAAACTTTTAAATAATTAACAAAAGTGTCCAAATATAAAATTAATTAAATAATCCTCTTTTTATACCGGAAGAGCATACAAAATGAAGAGAACAAAATTGACAAAAAAAGGAAAAAATGACCCATTTGCTCTCTTTCCTCTCTCCCTATTCCCTAAATATTCTTCAAATTTAAAAATTTTAGCGTCTTGGATTCTGTCCAGTAGTCGTGATCAAAGACATTTCTGACAGAAAAAGATTGATTACTGCCATTGAAGGAGGAGGAGAGATGAGACGGTGTGCAAAAAAAGTGAATTGCAAAGAGAGAATGTATATAATATGACATATGTAATGTATTTTGGATTTGAAAAGTTAGTTATTTTTATTTAATTAAAAGATTCTTCAAACAAATAATAGTTAATTAGTTTATCCAACAACACTTTATTTTCGCTCGTTTTCATTTTTATTGGCCTTTTAAAATTAGTGATATCGTCACCCATCTTGGGTCGCCACTTATACTGTAGTACATAAATTCAAATACTGACTTACTAAACTAATCGCCGTAGGTATACAATACGACGTAAATCTATGAAATAATACAAATATTGTCTCACTAGATATTATATAAACTCAAAAGGAGTCCTCATTACAACTATTATCACACTATTTCACGCTTAATAGTGAGGACTACTAATCTTATCCTCCTGGACCATTACTTACTCCCCGACTGTCCATCCATGCTGTTTCTCATTTCAAGAGAATAAATGAAAGAAAATTGAAATTTCAAAATTAGCCGAAGAAATATTATGACTAAGATAATGCGAATAAATTATCATTAGCCTTCAATGATGTTAAACCGATAAAATACATGACAACAAGTTTAAGCTGCGATGGAATAAGCGATCCATTAATGTAGTCAAGTAGAGAATAAAGTCTACTATCTTTTAGGTTTTAAAAGGTTTTTATCAATTTTATCATTTGAGACTCAACAATAAATAACCCACCACATCTAATCATCCCTATACCACGCGTCGAGGATTTTCATCAAATTATCAATGGTCATGACTATACCAATCACCCCTGGTCATAATCATACCAAAAACTATCCATCAATCGCATTACATTCGCCAATCGAGGACTTTTGTCACATCATTTATATCAAGTCATGATTATACCGATTGATCCTCATTATAATCATACTAAGTTCATCTACGCACGCGTAAAAAAAGATAACATAATATAACACGTAGGATGATGACAATGACATAATAATTCAATAAAACAAATTCAAGAATTATTTAATCCATGAATTATTAACGTCCAAATTGTCAACATAATCTTTGTTTTGTAGAGAGTAAAATTCAAGAATGATTAAAGAATATTTCCGTGAAAAGATCTCGGATGAGACGCAAATATCGAGGATATTCTACTAATTTCATGGAGTATAGAAGTCAAAGTTTTAACCAACCCAGGGTATAATAAAGAATGGAATAACAAAAGAAATCACCACGCATGCGATCTTGCATGTAGGCGGGTTATTCCAATGCAGAATAATAATAACGGAACAAGGTCGGGTGAAATTCACACCAACAGGATGTTCCAATGAATAATAAAGATGGAACCGAGATCCGTGTAAAACACATGATAGGATATTCCAACAGAATGATAAAGATTTTAACCAGTCCTGTAAAACACACATGATGGGATGTTCCAACAGAATAATAAAGATTTTAACCAGTCCCCTTGTAAAACACATGATGCGGATGTTCCAAATGAATAATAGAAGAATGTCACCAAGTATAGGGTAAATCACAGATACAAAGTTATTCCAATGTAATAAATATGAATGGAATAACATAAGATTTCACCAAGTATAGGGTGTCTGGACATACAAAGTTATGTATAGGGTATACCACTTTTTACAAGAGTTATTCCAATGTAATAATAATGAATGGAATAATGAAGTTCTCTTCGAAGAAGAAAGAATAACACCCCTTACACAGTACAACAAATAATACCCTTCCGTAAAAAAGAACCGAATATAAGAAGTAAGAAGTAGCGAGAATACTCTTCTTCTTTTCTATGATTTTCTCTATAGCTTCTCTCTATAATTTCTCTCTACAGAGTTTCAATGAATTCGTAAGAAAATAATGAAGGAATGAGCTTCATTTATAGGAAAATGGAATGCATAAGAATTAATCCATTTAACTATCAGTTGATTTACTTTTAATCGACGGTCCATATTTAAAGAAAAAATCTTTTAAATAAAATATAATATATTCTATTTATATAAAAACATTTTACTATGCAAACACTATGCAAAACACTTATGCAAAACTACTACAACACTATGCATAATAAAATATAATATATTATATTTATAGAATAACTTTAATAAAGTATTCTATTTTATATAAAAGATGTTTACATTTTATTACGTTAATAATACGAATAAAATAAAACGCGTCATTATCGCTATAATAATTCATATTATTAATCGACAATAATGGAATCAAACCGAGTGACTTCTCACATAAGCATCAATAATCAATACCGCAATGCTACTTATGCAACCACACGTATTCATCGCATTTCTTTACTACCAAGTAGTTCAACAAGATCAATCAGTAAAACTTCCGCCGTTATTTCAATAAAATATTTTTGTCGCTTTTCTCGATCCGACAATAATTTACATTATAGGGTCCACCAATGATTGGTAGTTGTCATTTAATATTCCTCGCTAAACCTAATATTCCCAAACCAATCGAATATAATATAACCACTTGCATACTTTGCAAAATTTATAAATACTACCCACAACTATAATATTATCTCAAATTCACACCATAATATAAAAAATTATTTCAAAAAATTTAAATCTTTATTGATAAAATCTGGGTCTCACAATCTCCCTCCTTATGTAAATTTATCGCCTCAAATTAGGTGCGACGTACTGTATGATAAAGAGGTGAGGATACATCAATACCTTTATCGTTTAAAACATTAAATTCATCTTTGCAATCCTACCAAAGATATTCATTAACAATTCATCTTTGCACTACATGGCCAAAGATATACAACCATAAACCAATAATCTCCGAGACTCAAACTTTTAATAGTATCACAACCATGAATTATTCATGCACTATCTTGGCTAAGGATACTGTGTTTTTTCAATTACGGCCACGATTATACCGAATAATCCGTGGTCATAATCATACTAAGTCTATCAATGCACTACTACCAAAGATGACTTTTACCACATCAATGAATTAATATTTCATTCTTTGAGACTCAAATTTCAATAATTAATCCATATCATCGAATCATCCCCGCACTACTGCCAAGGATATTCATTAAGTATCACGACCACGAATTATCCATGCACTACTACCAAAGATAATCGTGTATTCATTAAGATCACGACCACAAATTATCCACGATACTACTACGCCAAAGATAATTGTGTTTTCAATTACTGATTATGATTATACCGAAAAATCCTCAGTCATAATCATACCAAGTCCATCTATGCACGTAAGCCACGTATGACTTTGAACACATCCATGAATTAATATTTCATTCATTGAGACTCAAATTTCAATAATTAATCCACATCGTCAATCATCCCCGCACTACAAAAGCAAGGATATTCATTAAGATTATCACGACCACAAATTATCCATGCACTACTACCAAAAGATAATTGTGTTTTCAATTACTGATTATGATTATACCGAACAATCCTCGGTCATAATCATACCAAGTCCATCTACGCACGTAAGCCACGGATGACTTTGAACACATCCATGAATTAATATTTCATTCTTTGAGACTCAACTCAATAATTAATCCACATCGTCAATCATCCCCGCACTACAAAAGCTAAGGATATTCATTAGTATCACGACCACAAATTATCCATGCACTACGGCCAAAGATAATTGTGTTTTCAATTACGGTTATGATTATACCGAACAATCCCTGGTCATAATCATACCAAGTCCATCTATGCACGTAAGCCACAGATGACTTTCAACATAATATAAACATGAGGATAATCAATCAAATAAGATAAAGGATAAATATTAAACATTTATAATATAATTTATCCAGGATTCAAGAATATCCCCATGTTATCAATCACTTAATAATCTTATAATCTAATATCATTAATATTATAACAATATTTTAATCACTTCTTAAATTTATAAACAATTTATCTCAATTGTTTATGCTTTACCATATAATGCATTTAATCATTCAAAAATGCCATACTCATAAGATATCATCACCAATTATCAAATCCTCAAAAAAATATGCATATACTCTATATAGGATTCTCTAGCCATAAAATCCTATTTTCAACTTTCATATTTCACATAACATATTTAACTCATATGTTCAGAATTAAACTATTTTCATGAAAATACCAAATCAGTCCCAAAAATATTTCTTTTCTGGGATTTAGCATAATATAATCCCATGATGAAAATATATTTTCTCGGATTTTTAAAATTCATTTACTATTTTTCAAAAATCGATTTCCAATAAATTCCTTAAGAAATTAGCTACCTCAAGTTTAACTCCAAAATTCCCAAATCTTGGCAGGACCTCACACATGTTAACGTGAGCTTCTAGTTTAAATTTCATGGTCATCGGAGTTATAGAACTCCTATAGTTATAGCGTTTTTTTCGGGAAAAACCTAAATTTTGAAATAGTCATAACTTGCTCATTTTAAGTCGAAATGAGCTCATTTTTTTGACAGGAGGTACTTTATACCACATAATTTCATGTCCCAAAAACCCAGAATTTTTCTCATAATTTAAGTGACCAAAACAGTCCCTTAAAGTTTCTGGACAGTAGCATTTTTGAAATTTACAGCTTTGGCCTCCTTTGCTAAAATCAGTCCACACAAAAATCTACAACACCTTTTCCAGTAATTCCACTTGGATTAGTTAGGTAACTCATAGATCTATCTCTAGGACTTGACCACATTCAAAAATTCAAAATATAATAAGAGATATGGTCAATTGAATTTCATGTTACGTTTTTCACCAAAATCTGATTTTCAACTCTTTGTGATTTCTAAGAAACTTTCATGTTTTCACATACTAACCAACATAACTCATCATAAAACTTACTAATACTTCATATACCCATGATTTTCATCAGTCCTATGCTTTTATTATGACTTTCATCATAAACCACGTAAACTGTTCATTTTAGTTGAAGAATTATTTGAGGGTTTAAGAAATGGGTTTTGTCTTTGGGGTCAATACAAAATTCGATTTCACGCCTAAGTAGGTTAAGAAGTCTTCATAAATACGCTTAGAAATTTATAGAAATATCATTCAAAACTGTGACTCTCATCCAAGACTTGGATAAGTACGTCACATTGATACCAACTGTGACTTCTATCCCTTAACCTAGATAGCACCTCACAATGATACCTATAAACTTGCCATCTTTATTCACGATGTTGCCTCACAGAAAAGTCCGGCGGTGCATTCCACACAAGGAAGTCAACAACGAAAGATTCGGGGCTCTTTACTTATGGCTTGATATGATAATAATTGACTTTAGTAGTTTGGTTACTTGAATTCGCACAACAAGTTGGTTATGAATATAAAAGTTAACAACCTTACGAAAAGAATGATGAGTAGTTAACCAATTGATTCCTAAAATCACATCAAAGGCAAATATTTTCAAAAGATAAGATCGGCAATTAACGTGAAAGTGTTTATTTGAATCAAACAAGATTTAAAAATAGTAAGCGTAACGAAGGCTCCTACCATCGAAGTTTCAACCAATAAGTCAAAGTCTAACTTCTCCTGAGTCAAATTTAAACGCTGAACGCAACTAGGTGAAATAAAAGAGTGGGTAGAATCGGTATCTAACACGGTATAGACTTCGTGAAGAGCTTACGATTAACTTACCCGTGATAATTTTATTCGTGTTCCTCGTCACGAGAAAAAAAACGCTTCTCTCTTAAACTACCTTTTGGTTTGTCTCGGGACGGTCTTTGGTGCTTCCATCCTAGTTGAATTTGTCTTCTAGAAACGACAAAATCGAGCTAAGTGACCTTCTTTCCACAATTACAACATGCTTTGGGCGGCATGGCGCAGTCCGGACTGATGTGTCCCTCTCCTCCGCATTTGAAGCATATGACCGGTGGTCGTTCTTCTTCCTTTGAAACGGGTGCTGGTGCTGACGTCTTTCCATCATTGTTGAATCTTCTTTTCTTGAAATGTCCATTCTTATTATTTTGTACTGATTACCACCAAGTGGTTACCATATCCGCCTGTTGATTTCCTCCACGCTTGTTGTCACCACTTGATGACTACTCGTTGGTATTATAATTTTGTCGGTACCGCTTCTTTTAGTTGCGTTGACTCGTTATCGCTACTCCACTAATCGAGCCCTATTTACAACATCTGAATAAAACACGCTTTATGAGAAATAAGATGTTGACGTATCTCTGGCTTCAAACCTCTTAAAAACATTCGCGTCATTCTCTCTTCATTATCCACCAAGTGGGACGCAAATCGTGATAACTCCGCAAATTTTGCCTCGTATTGCGACACGGTCATATTGTTTTGTTCCAACTTGATAAACTCCACCTCCTTCATGTGGCGAATACTTTCAGGAAAGTATTTGTCGTTGAATGACTCTGAACTTCTCCCAAGATATCTTGATCTGAAAGAGATTGAGTACGTTTTTGGATTCCCACCACCAAGAATCGCCTCCGCGCACAAGAACATAAAAGGCGTGAAAGGAACCTTTTTGCTCTCTGAGCATCCCAAGACATCAAATATCTTGTAATCTGCTTTATCCATGCTTCCGCCGTAAGTGGTTTTGGCTCTCCTTAAACTCCGGTGGTCCCAACTCCTTGAATTGTTTAGCGGACCACCGAGAGTTTTCCGTGTTTCCACCTACGTTTTGGACGAGTCGCTTTTACTTTGATGTTGCATGAATTCTAAAACCTTTTAAACGCATCGTCGTTCATCAATCGATCGTTGTTGTTGTTTACGGGAGGATTATCGCCATCTTGTTGCACATTGTCCCGATTATTGATCATGGAGAATCAATAGTCTCTGTGCTCCATTCTTATTCTCAACATTCTCGGATGCCATTTTCAAACACCGCCACAAAATAAGGGTTAATTAACATATCACATATTATCCCTATACTCGTCGACCAATTAAATACCAAATAAATTTAGGTAGGTCATACTAGCAAAAAGGAATTTCCGTCTCCCCTCCTAGTTCTTATCTCACATCTCACCCGGATCATATCCTAAGCTCGATACCAAACCGTGACGCCCCTAAAATTAGGTATACGTCACCCATCTTGGGTCGCCACTTACATGGTACATAAATTCAAATACAACTTACTTAACCTAACTGTCAGTATACAATACGACATAAATCGTGAGTTTGAATACAAATATTGTCTACTAGATATTATACAAACTCAAAAGGAGTCCTCATTACAACTATTATCACACTATTTCACGTAATAGTGAGGACTACTAATGCTATCCTCTCGACCATTACTTACGTTCCCAGACTAAGTCCCAAATTTATGTTCTCATTTTCAAGAGAAACAAAGAAAGAAAGGGTGAGCTCAACTAGCCCAAGAAGAAATATTATGACTAAGATAATGCGAATAAATTATCATTAGCCTTCAACAATGTTAAACCGATAAAATACAATAGACAACAAGTTTAATCTGCAATGAATATGCAATCCATTAATGAGTCAAGTAGAGAATAAAGTCTACTATCTTTTAGGTTTTAAAAGGTTTTATCAATTTTTATCACTTTGAGACTCAAACAATAAATAACCCACCACATCTAATCATCCCTATACCACGATCAAGGATTTTCATCAAATTATCAATGGTCATGACTATACCGAATCACCCCGGTCATAATCATACCAAAACTATCCATCATCGCATTACAGCCAACCGAGGACTTTTGTCACATCATTTATATCAAGTCATGATTATACCGATTGATCCACTCGTCATAATCATACTAAGTTCATCTACGCACGTAAGCCAAAAGATAACATAATATAACATGAGGATGATGACAATGACATAATAATTCAATAAAACAAGTTCAAGAATTATTTAATCCATGAATTATTAACGTCCCAAATTGTCAACATAATACTTGTTTTTGTAGAGTAAAATTCAAGAATGATCGTAAGAATATTTCCGTGAAAAGATCTTTGGATGAGACGCAAATATCGAGGATATTCTACTAATTTCATGGAGTATAGAAGTCAAAGTTTTAACCAACCGGGTATAATAAAGAATGGAATAACAAAAGAAATCACCACGCATGCGAAGATTGCGATGTATGCAGTTATTCCAATGTAATAATAATAACGGAACCAGGTCAGGTGAAATTCACACCGACAGGATGTTCCAACAGAATAATAAAGATGGAACCAGATCCGCTGTAAAACACACAGATAGGATATTCCAACAGAATGATAAAGACGGAACCAGGTCCGGTGTAAAACACATGCATGACGAGGATGTTCCAACAGAATAAGGCGGATTTTAACCAGTCCAAAAAACACACGCATGGATGTTCCAATGTAATAATAGAAGAATGTCACCAAGTATAGGTAAATCATAGATACAAAAGTTATTCCAATGTAATAAATATGAATGGAATAACATAAGGATTTCACCAAGATAGTGTATACGCCGCATATACAAAGTTATGTATAGGGTATACCACTTTTACGAAGTTATTCCAATGAATAATAATGAATGGAATAATGTAAGTTCTCTTCAAGAAGAATAATAATACTTACTTAAGAAAATAACGGCTAATGAGTTCTCTATTTATGACTCAAAATGCATAAAGTGTGAGGAATTTTGATTTATCAATAAAGATTTTAAATTTGTCGAAATTATTTTTTAATATTACGGTGTGAATTTCTGATAATATTATATTGGGTAAGATGGTAAATTCTTGCAAAGACGTGCAAGTGGGTTAAGGCTATATTCGATACTGGTTTTAATATTCTGGTACTTGCACAACAAATAATACCCTTCACCGTAAAAAGAACTGAATATAAAGTAGTGAAGTAGCGAATCTCTTCTTTCTACATTTTTTTCTCTATGCTTTTCTCTCTATAATTTCTCTCAGAGTTTCATTAATTCGTAAGAAAATAATGAAGGAATGAGCTTTATTTATAGGAAAATGGAATGCGATAAGAATTAATCCAATTTAATTAAGTCATATTCAGGATTGATTTACTTTAATCGATAATTTATTCCTCGGTCCATATTTAAAGATCTTTTAAATAAAATATAATATATTCTATTTATATAAAACATTTTACTACGCAAAAATCTTACTAAATAAAATATAATATATTAGAGAAAATAATGATATTTATATAAAACTTTTCGTATAAACAACTAAATCAATGATCGTGAATGCTTTGAAACGAATTCTAGCAGTGTAAGAATATCTAAATCCAAACAGCGAATGACCATGGAAATTTCATTAATGTTAATTCGGATAAAATTATATTATAAAATGCTTATTTATCCTTTATCGACTATTCATTATTATATGATTCAAAAAGAATGAAATATTAATTCATGGACGATTCAAAGCCGCACCGCGCTTTACGCGATATGGGGATGGGACTCGGAATGATTACGACCGTGGATTGTCTGCATAATCATAATGAATCGAAACACAATTATCTTGGTCGAGCGCAATACCTAGGTCGTGGATAGCTTTAATGAATATCCCATTCCCGTAGAAAGCGTGGACGACTCGATGTGGATTAATTATCGGTATTTAGTCTCAAAGAATGAAAATATTAATTCATTGACGTGCTCAAAGTCATCTGGTGCGTTTACGCAGCATAGATGGGATTGGCGATTATGAATTGTCTCTTGCATAATCATAACCGTGTTGAAAACACAATTATCGTCAGGGCCGTAGGTACGGATAATTGCGGGTCGTGATACTAATGAATATCCTCGCCCGTAGCAAGGTGATGATTCACGATGATGGATTAATTATTGACGAAGTCTCAAAGAATGAAATATTAATTCATGAAAGCCATCGCGTTTATACGCAGCATAGATGGACTTACTGGTATGATTACGCACTGTGGATCGTTTTGCAGATAATCATAATCAGATGAAAACACGAATATAAGCAGGGAAAATGGATAATTCGTCGTGATACTATTGAAAAATTTAATATATAAAATATTTCAAATCTTTTAAATAAAATATAATATATTCTATTTATATAAAACATTTTACTATGCAAACACTACGCAAAAACACTACGCAACACTACGATAATAAAATATAATATATTATATTTATGTAATAACTTTAATAAAGATTCTATTTTATATAAAAGATGCTTCGCTTTTATTACGTTAATAATACGAATAAAACAAAACGTCATTATCGCTATAATAATTCATATTATTAATCGTGATAATGGAATCAAACCGGTTTACTTCTCACATAAAGATCAATAATCAATACCGCGTGTATTACGCAACCACACGACATCGCATTTTTTACTACCAAGTAGTTCAACAAAGATCAACCAGAAAACTTCCGCCGTTATTTCAATAAAATATTTTTTGTCGCTTTTCTCAATCCGACAATAATTTCATTATGTAGGGTCCACCAATGATTGGTAGTTGCATGCGAATATTCCCTCGCTAAACCGAATATTCCCCACCAATCGAATATAATATAACCACTGTGATACTTTCAAAAATTTATAAATACTACCCACAACTATAATATTATCTCA
Source organism: Panax quinquefolius (assembly GCA_020205615.1). Classification (NCBI taxonomy): domain Eukaryota; kingdom Viridiplantae; phylum Streptophyta; class Magnoliopsida; order Apiales; family Araliaceae; genus Panax; species Panax quinquefolius. The sequence continues at coordinate 109,067,965 of CM035165.1, forward strand.
AATTCACACCATAATATAAAAAAATTATTTCAAAAAAATTTAAATCTTTATTGATAAAATCTGCGTCTCACATTTTCATTTTATTCTTCAAACAAACAAAGAGTTAATACATATATTGTATTTATAAAAAAAAAATTAAAATTGTGTTTATAATTTAACAAATTGTATAAATTTTACAACTTAAATCTTGCAAATTATAAATTATATCATAAATTTTACAAATTATATTACAACTTAAATTTTACAAATTGTATTTATAATTTTATTTATAAATATTATAATTTTAAGTTGTATTCATAATTTTATACCGTATTTCTACTGTATAAGTTACTTTTTTTAAATGACTAAAATTTATTATATTTTATAATTTTAAATTTTTTTTTTGCGACTGAACGATAATATGGTTGTACTTGATGTAACGGAGCTATAAATAGTCATATTTTAAATTAAGTCAAACCGTATATTTATACAGTCAACTTAAAAAATATGTAATTAAAACTATTTAACCCTAAGATTAATTAAAAATTTTGGTCTGGGTAATTGTTAATTTACAAATTACAATCAACTGAGTGACCATACTGCAAGCAAACATGAAACTTCTGTAAACCCGTGGGAGCACAAATTGATTTCAATTAGCAACCACCTCATATAAGCTGCATTTGTTTGCAAAAATAATGAGTAAAATATGAATATTTGTACTAATTTATCAGAACTTTGAATTATTTTATTTCATGATTATTAATTTGTCATCATTAGAAATTACATTAAATAACAGACTAGTTATGAAATAAAATAATATTAAATAATAATACATTAGTACAAATGTCCTACACCGTTCATTATTTTTGCAAACGAACTTGCCCATGGAGAATTAGATCGAGATCTGCATATAGCTCTTAATTTTTTAATCTCTCCAATCACTATATGATTTCTATATAAGCAAACACCATGCCTGTGTCTCCTGCAGATATAAGATGAGCAGACATGAACAGAGATTTCCCCTGTATATTAATTGTACGGGTAATTTTTACCGCTGTATTAGGGATCGATTTTAATAACCTCTGGTTATGTAGTCCTACATCAGTTTTCAGTAATTGGATTAGAGGAAAATCAATATTCAACTCCACTTCAACTTACAAAGTTACAATCATTACATCATCAGCACAGGACACGTCTAAATCAAATACTACCAAGAACAGGACTAAATAATAAAAATACAGAAGTAACCACAAAATGATAGTTGACTGAAATATAACCTAGATACCTAAAAATAATCCCCAACTCTTAAATTTTTAACAGAAACTCAATTTCATCCTAAATCAATTACACAGATTCCAGAACATAACTCATGTAAAAGTCTACTATTTCAAAATTTGCTATTGCATCCAGCATTACTATATCTTAATTAGGGATAGCAACCACCCAAGGTGCGATAATTTACCTTGCCTGGTTCCTCATGGTATGGGGATGGCCGAACGTGGTTTGTGAAAATAAAATATGGTCAACTCTGCTCCACACATGTTGAATAGCGGGAAGTGCAGCATACGAATTTGCTATAGTCAAAACAGCGATGGAACAATGTTGTTCACCTTAATAAATGTCACAGTAATCCTACATCTAAACTAAAACATACCTAAACAGTAATGGGTGTCATAAATGTCACCCTTTCCCAGCATACCATCAAGGAACAGAAAATCTGCTTTATGGCAGCATGTACTTTAACAGGCCTGTTTACTTGAACTATGTGCATGTGTCGGCTAAAAGAGTATGAAACCTTTAACTAAGTTTGGGTGCTTAGCCATATGAGCTCAAATAATTGATTATTCCCGTGTTATAAGAATCTGATACGACACCATCTCTAATTACATGAATGGAAAACATCATGAACACTTGAGCAGGGCAGGCTGTAGACTATAATACTGTAATTGCAAAGAAAAACATTGAATATCTATATATATATTACGTAAATTGGTACCAGGAGAAAAAGCCCGTATTATCCACTTCATGTTAACCAAGTTCATTACATGTGAGTACCCAGCTTGGGAAATGCTCAGTCTCATTCACATTATATATATATATATATATATGAAACAAAGATTAGCTTACATTTTCTTTATGCTTAAAAAGTCAATTATCATTAGTTCTGGAAGCACATGTCAGCGAACTGTAAAAGTTATAAGCTACTTATAATGCAAAAAAAAAAAAATAAAAATCCCATCTCCAGTTATTGAAGAGAATAACAAATAACTGAAACTGGGAAGGATCCAGAGAATTCAAAGTCGCACAACATATTCACACTTGTCAATTAACTTCAGAACAATAGCCTTCCAATTTATACAATGCCCTTGTTTGAAAATAATTGTAAAAATACAACAGAAACTAAACTACTGCTTCATTCACACAGAATTCTGTTGTCCGGTAACATCTGTATAACAGCATGAATGATAATATTGTCCACTGGATTATTAGTTAAGGATGATTTTCAACAGCTGTCTGAACAATTCATTCAATTTTATTAAGTATTCTATATAGAAAAATATCCTCAAAACTATGAAGACCATAATTATCTCCACATTGAAAACAAGAAGTAAAACGAATAAGATTCAACCAAGAGCAATAGATATACATATTATACCTCAATTTCTTTTCAATATTCAGCCTCTCTTGAAGGATCCAATGGAACCACATTTGAAGATTCATGATTACTGCCTCTAAATACATCCATTCCATGCTCCTTAAATATAAAAGAATAAAAATACTTGCCAAAGTTACTCTACTGTGACATTTGAACTATATTGTAAGAGTGCCATTAGAAGACCATATCAAAAGGTAAAATAACAGAAAGCACTGCGAAGGAAGCAGAGAGAAGAATTCAAAGTAGACATTATTACCTGGTTGTTTGAAGTTTGGCCATGTACATGTTGAGGCCTGGTATTAAGATCAATCAAGCTAGTGTCCATATTTCCCCCACCACCATTGATATTACCAATCATTGGAACAGGAGATGCCCTGTGGTTTTGCTGGTTTTCTACCCTGTGATTTTGCTGGTTTTCTACCCTGTGACTTTGCTGGTTTTCTCGCGTCACGAACTTAAATGGATAATTGGATTCCCTCCTTGCTTCACCTGGTTCAACAGATTGCAATCCTAGCTCATCAAAATCACCAGTTTTATCCCCAGGAAACTACAAAAATACCAAAGAGAAGGTAAATTTCTGGAGGACTTTTGCATAACAGATGCAAGCAGTTGCAGCAACGTCCTTTGCTACAAAACCACAAACCTCAACTCTCTGTCTTAACATGAGATATCTTCCGTGTTTTCTTTTACCCCCAACATGAACAATCATATCGCATTGCAGGCAAAGAGAACTTCCATCGATCTCACAATAAAAGAAAGCTGCATACAAGTTTTTAAGAGAAGAATTAAATTTCTAAGTGGTGCTCCATCTAAAATTATTTGTTTTTGAAAAGGAAAAATATAGGACACAAAAAAAAGAAGAAGAGAGGCCTGCATACCAGGTGCATTTTCACATATATCACAACGCGGTACATCACTGGGGTCAGCAAGTCCAACCCGTACATGTCGGTTAGCAAGCTTGTTACACATATGCACCTGTCACACCAATCAAATAAGTCAATAATGTAAAATTAATTGCAAGCACCTACAATAACTTGAAAAATGAAGTTTGGCAATGTGATCTTGCAAGGAAAAAGTGTAACAAACATTTCTTATAGATGTTTTCCATACATAGGTAAAATCATAACGACTACTTGCAACTTAATGTCCAAATACTGGGAAAATAATTGAAAGGTTCCTACCGGATCAATTCATAAAATTGGTCCCCCGACACATCACATAACACACCTCAAATCATTCAAAATTGGAAGTTTTTCTTACAATCAAGGGATCATGTGATTCCCATAGAAACAAATTTGGCACCACTTTATTTTTTTCCTAATCAATGAAAACAGCTGAAATTCAGTTTCCAGTGGTTTTTAAAGTTTGAGATGCTATAGCCATAGAAAGGTTGCTGATTTAGAAATTTGGATTTATATGCAACCTAGCTAACTCTTAAAGTAAGCAGTTCTTTAAATATAAACTTTACAAGTCGAGCTAAACCATTCCCATGAGTGAGCATACCTGAATAAGGCAATTGTGAAGGATGGCCAATAGGGAAGATATATCTAACATAATATTTTCATATACTATGGAAACCGGTAATTGCAATAACTTAGGAGAAATGATGATCCAACCTTAAGGCGAAAGTCCTATGTGACCATAACAAGCACAGTTGATATCATGAGTAAAACCATAATGTCTTTAACTCGACTATATGTCATATATGACCAAAATAGCTTAATGACAGAAAGGAGCGTACTTAAGTGGAGTTGACAGAGCTATTCAACCTGTATCAATCCAAGATAAATATATCAAATATTGCATTGATAAATTATAGAGTCATCTACAACAGAATGCCTAAGCCCGCTTTTGGTTCTGATAAAAAATTTTAAGTTGCATTTACCATAGATTAAATATAATTGACGAAAAGGCCCAAAAAATCTCAAATACGAGTTCCAAGCTCAATTGTAATATCAGAAGAATATTGTGACGCTGACTAAATCATTCAAAATTGAGATCTAGAACTACAAAGAAACTATATACAACCTTATGTACTACAATCATTCAAAGGAGTACATGTGACATATTATTCTTCCGACACTCTCCTAATATGAGTGAACATGACTAATTACCAACTAATTCTCAAATTCAGATTTGTACTAAACTAGATCCAAACAAATTAGTTCACAATAAATTCAAGAAAAATTACACGTGAATTATACATATAAACTCAGCCTCAGCTTAGCCTCGTGGTTCATGAAATTTAGTCTCTAGTAGTCTAGTAGTGGTCATAGAGCAAGTCTATGTACAGTAAAACAATGTCTTCTTATTGAGGTTAATTTGGTGTTCAACATTCACTGTGTTAAGCTTACCATCATCATTACACAAGTAAGTTAGAATCCTAGCTCCCCTATAGTGATTAAACATACTTTTAATTAACAAACTCCGTAATTTTTACCTATGTTTCTAAAACTAGATCCATTTGAAACAATTAATTCCACTCCTAATCAGTCATAAGTAAGAAATACTGAGGATTAAACCTCTACTTCAATCAATTTCAAATAAGGAAACACACTTTTTCGTCGCATGAACGACAAAGAGCAGCTTCGTCTGCGGCACAGAAGAGGATCGCAGCAGCACTCTCGCATACGTCGCAGACTGTTCGCATAATTCCGTGCTTAATCTCTCACTCTATATTTTTAAATACGTATATGCTATATATATATATATATCTGTCTTTTATATCTATCCATCTCTCCGCCACGGGATACCCAAGCTTCACCGGCCGATCAACGGTAGATAGCTAAACTCCGATCAAAGATATATAGGTATAGATATATCTAGATGAGAGGAGAGAGAGAAAATGAAAGCGAGTGTTGAGAGAGCTGATAGAAAGAAAGAAGGAAGGGAGGAAAGCTGGTAGAGAAGAACGAAACGTAAAGAAAACTCGGTAGTTATATTTGACAGAGAATAGGAAGGGGTGAAATCGGTGAGAATTCCTATTTCGCAAAAAAAGTATCGTTTTAACTTTTTATCGTTAATTTATAGAATAAAAATTTAATATAATCTTATTTATAGTTTAAAAACAACAAAATTAAATACTTATATTTTTTACATAACGTACAATATTTATAATTATATTAATTAAAATTAAATAAGTTTATATCAAAATCTACTAGATTGACTCCAAAATTGAAAAATTATCAAGTTGAACCACAATAATTATTTTGTAGAGTTAATTTTTTTATAAAATAGAAAAAAATATATTGAGGAGTACAATATAATCTAATCATAATCAAGTACATAATTACATTAAAATTAAAATGGTAATAATCAATCAAACATTATATACTATATAAATAAACACACTTCATATAAAAGAAAAATAAATTTTACATAAGATGTAAAAGTTACAATGTTTCAATCTTAACACCACATTGGCTTTTTTTAAGATTAGTTTAGTTTTGTTTTGTTTAGATTATTTTATTTGATTTAACATAATGTTGTTTGATTTTTATTTTATTCGCAGAAACATGTAAAATAGAAAATATAAATACAAAAATAAGAAGTCAAAACATGAAAATTATCGTATTTTTTTTCTTCAAAACCAAAGTGTTTGTTATACGAAATTATAATATTGTCAACTTTGTTTAAATAAAAAGAAAATTAACATTATTTTCACCGGTGCAACAAGCGAAGATATTAACATATAGTAGTAATAAGAGAGTATGAAAGCAATGCGAACGGTTACACCAGGTAAAAAAATATACTTTTTATATAAAAAATATATATTTTATGATTTTATATGTCTATTGTTTCATTGCAAATTATACATATATAATTATAGTTTCTAATATTTAATAATATATTAATATTTATTAAAACTACGTCTTTTTTGAGATTTTTTTAAAAAATAAGTGGGGTCGCGAGTGGTATTTTTATAAATAAAAAGAAAACAAGTGAGACCACTCTTTTAAAAGAATCTCCATAACGACGTTGTTTTAATAAAAAAAAATAGTACTATTTAAGGAGGATTACTACATAAAGGGATTGTTTTTGATCTATATGTATATATATTGATATCTATCAATATGTTAATACTCTAACAATTGTAAGAATTATATTATGTGTATAAAACTGTACACACAAAATTATACACAAAGAGTATGAGATATATATTATTTATTAATAAAAATATATAAAATATTTAATAATAAATTTCAATTTATATTATTTCTCACTTTTATATTATATATATAATTTTTGTTCATAATATTACTTGCCAAGGGACCACAAACAAAAGCCAAAAAAAGCTAAGTAAACAGATGTTCCGTTAACAACGAAGGGTGGAAAAGTCGAGGATTTTGGTATCAGGTTGTATGATGATTCACCCGCTATTTCACAGCCACAATTGCAAGCCTTTTAAATAATAGGAAAAAACAAATACTTCATTCATTTCATAATATTATTAAAATTTTAAAGTTAATTTTTTTAAATTAATATAAAATTTTAAATTTTAATTAATATAATACTAATTATTATAAATTAACTAAAAATATTATTTATTATAAAATTTATTATTTTATAAATTTGAACGAATCGTCTCAATCTTAAATGGAGAATGATTCGTATCATAGTATTTGTTATTAATCAAAAATAGCATACATTATCTCTATTGTTCAATATAAGAACCAACGATCGAATTAGAACTGAAATATTTAGGTTCGCGGATGACGCTAAAAATAGTATCGTCGTCCGCTACTAATAGTAGTTAATATAAAATTTTCAGTTGTATTATTGACCGTTTGTTCTATTGAACGATAAAGATGATATATAATTATTTTTTATCCGTAACAAATATATATGATACGAATCATTATCCATCTTAAATTTATAAATATTTTAAATTGAAATTCAAAAAATAATACTCCCTCCATCCCAAATTAATTGCTAAATTTTGACCTTTTTAAGTCAAATTACTATTTTAAATTAATAATTAAGCGTATATAAATATATTTCTAAAATTATAAAATTAGGATTAGTAATAAATTGTATATACTTTCTTTTTGATTATAATCTCTTCACCTATATTTTAGTAAAAATAGTAAAAGATTAATTTTAAAATGGTCAATTTGATTTTAAAAAATCAAACCGAAAGAATTAATTTAGTGATTTTAGGAGTAATTTTATATAATTTAAAACTGTGAGACTAATTAAAAAAGCATATGGTTGAAACTAGAAACGAAAGGGACACCTAACCCATTCGTACCCACCAATTTAATATCTGCCATGGCCCATTTTCCATTTTCAGGTCTGTCCCCGACTGCCTTTTTCCTTCTTTTGTTAGGTTACACAAATAGATGTTTTTCATATTTATTATTACAAGAGTTCAATTTATTAAAAAATTAAATCTATTTTTTTTCATTCTATAATTATCATTAATTAAATTAAATATTTTAACAACAAGAACATATTAAGAAAATTATAGTTAAATGATACTTTATTCTCTTCAAGTTGCTACTGAATGTTAAAACCGTTTATAAAGTTCATTTTTGTAAATTATGTTCTTAAAGAGGCTAATTAGTGTCAATTATTTTCATTTTCTAATTTTTGTATCTATATTACTACATTTATTTCACTAGAAAAATAATAATTTTAAAATACAAATTATTAAAGTTTATTTAGGTTTAATTGATATCTTTGTGAATACTCTAAATTATTTAAAATATACTGCAAGTTGTAAAATTATTGCTCTCAAAAAAATTATAAATTATATGCATTTATTCAAATAAAAATGAGAAATGGTAAGACTATTTTTCCTTTTGGCTATTTAGGAAAAGAGGCATTCAAAATTGTTTAACCTTTTCAAAATGTTAATTTTTTTCTTTTTGACTAAAAAAATGAGGCTTTCGTTTCTAATTCGAGTGAGTTGGTAGAAGCCATTAGCTAGATGCATTTGAGTGGCTTAAATAGGTTGGCCCATTATCAACTACATGGGCTAGGAGTAATTTTTAAAAGGGTCCTTTACATAAGTATACAACAAATAGAAAGTATTTACTAGAAAAGTGCATCAACTAAATAATTACAAAAAGAAGATAATTATTATAAAAATAGTACAATTCACATTAATAAGGAAACCTAAAATCAAAGACAAATAACTGCTATAATTCAAATTCAAATATTTGGATCCAACAACAAAAATAAATTCAAATTCAAAATAATAATTCAAATTTAAATACTCAAATTCAAATCTTCATCTCCCTCACATACACTTGAAATAATAGTCCGTCGCTACATCGCTGCAAATTTTCATTGTCCAAAACGCATGATGAGAATAAGAAGAAGATTCGTCTCTACAAAAATTTAAAATAAATAAATGTAACTATTAATGTTATGAATTTTTTTTATAAATACTTTGTTACTCATAAATAATAAAATGGTTACCTTTGAATGAATGGTTGGTTACCAATCGCATCACATTCAAACGAAATTGGTAACTTGATAAAATTGAATTGTTACCACCAGGTTCAAAGTTTTGTTACCAATCGCATCTATGAAAAAACTAAAGGTGTGGATGTGAATTAGTTACTTTGTTATGAAGGTTTTGTTACCATGGTATGAAGTTTTGGTTACCTTGATCTGAAGGTTTGGTAACCAATTGTACTAAGAGAAAAATTTAAAGTTTGGAGGTTGATTGATTACTTTGATATGACAGTTTGGTTATCTAGATATGAAGGTTTGGTTCCTCTTTGCCTGTAAGAGTGATATTGTAGGTGAATACTTACGATTTAAAAAAGACCATTTATAAGTAGCATATAGCGACAAAGAACCAATTGAATGTATTAGAAGAATACACTAAAGTTCCAGCGAGAATGATTTCGAAGTAGCGTCTGATAATTATCACCGACATTTTTATTTTTCTATTTGGACATTGAACCCTAACAATGAGTAAGATAGGAATTTTACGATCAAGGGAGACAACTCCATAAATCTTTCGTAATACAATTCCCAATCTGCTCAACATCAACATTAATGGGTGTTACTAAGTATACTAGATCACGGATCGCCCATCTCTCTTCGGAAGGTTGAGCCATGTTGTTGTCTTCCTAGTTCTCCGGTGAACTCCCAGTGAATCACAGCCATTGCCCCTAGTTTTCCGGTGACCGGCTCAATTGGGCCAGACGTGAAAGTGACGACGGTGGCTATGGTTTGGTTATATATATATATATATATATATATATATATATATATATATATATATATATAACTGCAGTTGTTATAGATGAGAAGAGAGAGAAGAAGTCATGGGTATAACTAATCCATAAATTAATGAATCCTAATTGAATACTAATTCCTTAAATTAAGGAATCCTAAATGCACTAGAATTATAAATAAATATGGAAGTGTATTAGTTGTGTAAAAATTTTATGAGAGCACTTTTGTTGTAATTATTTTTAAAAATGTAATAGAATATGTAAATCACCCTTTTTAAAATTCAAAATGGCCCGATCAAAGTCGAAATATTAACCCAGTAAAGATTGACATAGAAATCGGTTTTTTTTTGGTACTATTAAAGCATTCTATTATTATTTAGACTAAAAGACAATTTGCACCCCAAATTTTATATCCTTGTTGACTTTTGCACCTCAAACTGAAAAAAGTGTCTAAGTACACCCCAAACTTCATTATACGTAACAAAACGTACACTTTATTCACTTAACCGGTCAAAAGTGACCGGCTAATGTAACGCCCCCAAAATTAGGTATACGTCACCCATCTTGGGTCGCCACTTACATGGTACATAAATTCAAATACAAACTTAATTATACATCTGTCGTGTAACATACGACAATACATAAACTGAGAGTTCTAATAGGAATATTGTCATTTAGACAATATCCATACTCGAGTCCTCATTACATTTATTGTCACACTATTTAACGTAATAGTGAGGACTACTAATGCTATCTTCTGGACCATCACTCTTTTTCCCGACTCGTCCAAATTTATATTCTTATTTCACAGAAGAGAATAAAGAAATAAAGGGTGAGCTCAACTAGCCCAATGAGAAATATTATGACTAAGATAATGCGAATAAATTATCAATAGTCTTCAACAATGTTAAACCGATAAAATACAATAGACAACCAGTTTAATCTGCGGAATGAATATGCAATCCATTAAAAGAGTCAAGTAGAAAATAAAGTCTACTATCTTTTAGGTTTTAAAAGGTTTTCATCAATTTTATCACTAAGACTCGCTTTAATGAATAAACCACAATATTTAATCATCCCCTCGTACCACGGTCAAGGATTTTCATCAAATTATCAATGGTCATGACTATACCGAATCACCCCGGTCATAATCATACCAAAACATATCCATCAACGCATTACGTGCCATAATTGAGGACTTTTGTCACATCATTTATATCAAGCCACGATTATACTGAATGATCCTCGGTCATAATCATATACTAAGTTCATCTATGCACGTAAGCCAAAAGATAACATAATATAACATGAGGATGATGACAATGACATAATAATTCAATAAAACAAGTTCAAGAATTAATTTATTCAGAACTAATAACGTCCAAATTGTCAACATAATACTTGCTTTGTAGAGTAAAATTCAAGAATGCTCAGAAAAATATTTTCATTAAAAATACTGGATGAAGCGCAAATATCAAGGATATTCCACTAAATTCATGGAGTATAAAAGTCAAAATTTTAACCAACTGGGTATAATAAAGAATGGAATAACAAAAGAAATCACCATGCATGCGATAGAATCGCATGCAGCGGAGTTATTCCAATGAATAATAAATAACGGAACCAGTCTAATAAAGACGGAACCGTGTCCCGTGTGTAAAACACATGACAGGATGTTTCAACAAAATAATAATAAAGATTTTAACCAGTCCTGTAAAACACACAGACATGTGATGTTCCAATGTAATAATAAAGATGTATAATAGAAGAATGTCACCAAGTATAGGGTAAACCACATATACAAAGTTATTCCAATGTAATAAATAAAAATGGAATAACATAAGGATTTCACCAAGTATAGGGAGTCTCAGATATCTGAGTTATTCCAATGAATAAATAAGAATGAAATAACATAAGGATTTCACTAAGTCAATAGGGTGTCAGAGATATCTGAGTTATGTATAGGGTTTATCTGGCGTATCTGATTATTTCAACCGAATAATAAAGAATGGAATAATAGAAGTTCTCTTCGTGAATAAGAAAGAATAACACCCTTACAGGTAACAAATAATATCCCTTACCTTAGAAGAACCTGAATATTGGAAAAGTGAAGTAGCGAGAATACTTTTCTTCTTTCTCTATAGTTTCTCTCTCTGTAGTTTCAATAAATTCGTAAGAAATAATGAAGGAATGAAACTTTCTTATTTATAGAAAAAGCGAGGTGGCTCTTGGTCTTAACGAAGGGTCAAAATGACTTTTGGTAATATTGAAGAGACAAACTACTATTCATGCGAAGGTAATTAACCTCGGAACAGAAAAGAGGCGCTAACTCTTGGTAATATTGAAGGACAACTCTTATTTGCGAAGGGGTAATTACTATCGATTTAAAGTAATTACTATCGACGAAGGTAATTACTATTCACAAAGGTAATTACTATTCACAAAGGTAATTACTATCGACGAAGGTAAATACTATCGACGAAGGTAAATACTATCGACGGAAGGTAATTACTATTCACAAAGGTAATTACTATTCACAAAGGTAATTACTATTCATAAAGGGTAATTACTATTGATGAAGGTAAATACTATCGATTTAAGGTAAATACTATTGACGAAGGTAATTATTACTATTCATAAAGGTAATTACTATTCACAAAGGTAATTACTATTGATTGAAGGGACTCTTAGATGATGACATATGGGCCCCCCATAAAATAATCAAATTTACCACAAACGTCTCATAATGACTCTTTATATACATCAAGGATTGAATAAATATTACCACAAATCATTTTATTTTTAATCAACACATATTTAATCTTTCAACAATTATTAATCATTTATAACTCATTGCCTCAATTAATAATTTAATACTATAACATATTATACGATGATATCGCTGTGACAATAATTGAATCAATAATATAAGAGATATGATGCGTTAATTATCGTAGCAATAATTGAGCATAAATTTGAGTGACTTCTCACGTAAGCATCAATAATCAATATCGTGTCTTACTTATACAACTACGCCAGACATCGTATTTCTTTTACTACCGGGTAGTTCAATGCTTTTACGGTAACACCTCTACCGTTATTTTTATAGAAAAATAATTTTGTCGCTTTTCTAACTACGACAATACTTCCGTTAGGGTCCACTTAATGATTGAGTAATCCGTCAATACGAATATTCCCCGACAAAAGAATATTCCCCACCAAACGAATATTTTATAACAACTTACTTACTTTGCAAAATTTATAAATATTACCCACAACTATAACATTATATCAAATTTATTCCATAATATTCAAAATAATATTTATAAAAAATTCATCTTTATTTATAAAAGTTGGGGTCTTACAACTTCCCTTCTTATGAAATTTCGCCCTCGAAAATTAGGTATACGTACGACTGATATGATAAAGAGGTGAGGATACCTTGAATACCTTTATCGTTAAAATATTAAATTCATCTTCGCAATCCTACCAAAGATATTCATTAACAATTCATCTTTGCACTACAGGCCAAAGATATACAACTCAAAACCAATAATCTTTGAGACGCAACTTAATAGTATCACGACCACGAATTATCCATGCACTTTCTTGGCCAAGGATATTCGTGTTTTCAATCTGATCCATAATTATACCGAATAATCTTGGTCATAATCATACCAAGTCTATCAATGCACTACTACCAAAGATGACTTTTACCACATCCATGAATTAATATTTCATTCACGAGACTCAAATTCAATAATTAATCCATATCATCGAATCATCCCCGCACTACAGGCGAGGATATTCATTAAGATCACGACCACGAATTATCCATGCACTACTACCAAAGATAATCGTGTATTCATTAAGATCACGACCACAAATTATCCATGCACTACTACCAAAGATAATCGTGTATTCATTAGTATCACGACCACAAATTATCCATGCACTATGGCCAAAGATAATCGTGTATTCATTAGTATCACGACCACAAATTATCCATGCACTCTGTTAGGTTTGTAATAATCAAGAACGCAATCAAATTGCAAAAGTAAGCGGAAGCGAGATAAAAATCAGAGTTTAAAAATTTTACAAACCATATACCCGGATCACCCTTTATGCATAATTATTAATTAAACGAAAAAGAAAGAAGAATAATACCTCTGAAGATTCGAGCTTCCTGCACAAGTTCACCTCCATCCTTTTCGCGTTCAACTTGAATCCACCCCGGTTTGGTTCCTTCCTTTGATCAACGCCAGGACCCCAGATTTTATCAATAAAGATTTAAATTTTGTCGAAATAATTTTTAATATTATGGTGTGAATTTGAGATAATATTATAGTTGTGGGTAGTATTTATAAATTTTGTAAAGTATGCAAGTGGTTATATTATATTCGATTGGTTCTGGGAATATTCAGGTTTAGCAGGGAATATTCGTATAAACTACTCAATCATTGGTGGACCCCATTAATGTAATTATTTGCCGGATTGAAAAAACAAAAAAATATTTTATTGAAATAACTATTTAAGTTTTACCGTGGATACCGTTGAACTACTCGGTAGTAAAAGTACAATGTACGTGTGGTTGCGTAGTAAGACACGGGTATTGATTATCGATGCTTATGTGAAAGTCACTCGGTTTGATTCCATTATTGTCGATTAATAATATGAATTATTATAATGATAATGACATTTTGTTTTATTCAGTATTATTAACGTAATAAAATGTAAACATCTTTTATATAAAAATGTAATACTTTATTAAAGTTATTTTATAAATAGAATATATTATATTTTATTATGCATAGTGTTGTATAAAGTGTTTTCAGATAGTGTTGCATAGTGTTTGCATAGTAAAATGTTTTATATAAATAGAATATATTATATTTTATTTAAAAGATTTTGCTTTAAATATGGACCGTCGATTAAAGTAAATCAATCTGGACTGCTCATGGATTAATTACTATGCATTCTATTTTCCTATAAATAGAAGCTCATTCCTTCATTATTTTCTTACAAATTCACCGAAACTCTAGAGAGAGAATTATAGAGAGAAGATATAGAGAAAAATCTATAGAGAGAAAGAAGAAGAGTATTCGGTACTTTCACTACTTTGATATCCAAAGGTCTTTTTTACTGTAAGGGATATTATTTGTTGTATCCCGTAAGGGTGTTATTCTTTCTTATTCATGAAGAGAACTTACATTATTCCATTCATTATTATTCTGCTGGAATAACTCAGTAAAAGTGGCATACCCTATACATAACCTTGTATGTACGCCAGACATACCCTATACTTGGTGAAATCCTTATTATTCCATTCTTATTTATTCGTTGGAATAACTCAGATATCGCCGAATCCCCTATACTTGGTGATCTTCTTCTTATTATTCCATTCTTTATTATTACATTGGAATATCCGTCATGCATGTGTTTTACACCTACATGGTTCCATTGTTTATTATTCAAAGATTTATTATTCATTTGATCATCATCTTGTCGTTTGAAATTTCACCGACCTAGTTCCGTTATTATTATTCTTGGAATAATATGTACATCTGCAAGTACCGCATGCATGGTGATTTCTTTTGTTATTCCATTCTTTATTATACCCAATTGGTTAAAACTTTGACTTATACTCCATGAAATTAGTAGAATATCCTTGATATTTGCGTTTCATCCAATATCTTTCATGGAAATATTCTTCCGAGCATTCTTGAATTTTACTCTACAAAGAAGTATCATGTTGACAACTTGGACGTTATTGGTTCTTGGATAAATTAATTCTTGAACTTGTTTTATTGAATTATTATGTCATTGTCATCATCCTCATGTTATATTATGTTGAAAGTTATCTTTGGCTTACGTGCATAGATGAACTTAGTATGATTATGACCAGGGATCATTCGGTATAATCATGGCTTGATATAAATGATGTGACAAAAGTCCTCAGTGGCCTGTAATGCAGTGATGGATAGTTTTTGGTATGATTATGACCAGGGGTGATTCGGTATAGTCATGACCATTGATAATTTGATGAAAATCCTTGACCGTGGTACAAGGATGATTAAATATTGTGGTTTATTCATTAAACTGAGTCTTAGTGATAAAAATTGATGAAAACCTTTTAAAACCTAAAAGATAGTAGACTTTATTTTCTACTTGACTCTTTTAATGGATTGCATATTCCATGCAGATTAAACCGGGTGTCTATTGTATTTTATCGCTTTAACAACATTGTTGAAGACTATTAATAATTTATTCTCGCATTATCTTAGTCATAATATTTCTTCGGGCTAGTTGAGCTCACCCTTTATTTCACTTTATTCTCTTCAGAAATGAGAATATAAATTTGGACGAAGCCTGGGAAAAGAGTGATGGTCCCAAGATAGCATTAGTAGTCCTCACTATTCTCGTTAAATAGTGTGACAATAAATGTAATGAGGACTCCTTGAGTATGGATATTGTCTAAATGACAATATTCCTATTAGAACTCTCGGTTTATGTATTGTCGTATGTTACACGACGATGTATAATTAAGTTTGTATTTGAATTTATGTACCATGTAAGTGGCGACCCAAGATGGGTGACGATACCTAATTTTGGGGGCGTTACGGTTGGTATCGAGCTTAAGGATATGATCCTGGCCGAGATATGAGATAAGAACTAGGAGGGGAGAGACGGGAATTCCTTCGCTAAGTATGACCTACCTAAATTTATTTGGTATTTAATTGGTCGGTCGTAGTATAGAGATAATATGTGATATGTTAATTAACCCTTATTTTGTGGACAAAGTTTGAGAATGACATTTGAAAATGCTTTGAGACAAGCAATAAAGCACATGAGAGTGTTGATTCAAATTTCAAACAAAAGGTAACGACCAACAATACGATAATAATCATCATTTGGTGGCAACGGCCATCGTAACAATGATAACCATCGTGGGAAATTATCATGCTAAGAATGGTAACCACTTCGTTGGTAATCATGGCAAAGATAATAAGTGGAAATTGCAAGAAGAGAAGGTCATTTAGCTCAATTTTGTTGTGCACCAAAGTCAAGTCTAGTCGGAGACGAGTGGCACCAAAGGTGGATAAGGACAAAACAAAGTCGTTGGTTTTAGGAAGTGCATTTTCATGACTTCTCAAAAAGCGAGTAAACCGAACGAAGTTAGCGGGTTAGTTAATTATAAATTGCGAAGACTATACCTTATAAGATACCGGGTTCTACCCATTATTTTATCTCTCTTGCTTTGCGTTCAACGTTTAAATTTGACTTCGAGAAGTTAGACTTTAACTTATTGGTTAAAACTTCGTTAGTAGGAGCCTTCGTTCTGCTTACTATTTTTTAAATCTTGTTTGATTCAAATAAACACTTTCACGTTACTCGTCGATCTTATCTTTTTGAAAATACTTGCCTTTGATGTGATTTTAGGAATCAATTGGTTAACTACTCATCATGCTTTTCGTAAGGTTGTTAGCTTTTATATTCATAACCAACTTTGTTGTGCGAATTCAAGTAACCAAAACTACTAAAGTCAATTATTGTCATATCAAGCCATAAGTAAAGAGCCCAACCTTTCGTTGTTGACTTCCTTGTGTGGAATGCACCGCTTTACTTTCTTAGAGGCGACATCGTGAATGAAGATGGCAAGTTTATAGGTATCATTGTGAGGTGCTATCTAGGTTAAGTGATAGAAGTCACAGTTGGTATCAATGTGACGTACTATCCAAGTCTTGGATGAAAATCACAGTTTTGAATGATATTTCTATTATTAATAAATTTCCTAGCGTATTCTTGAAGACTTCTTAACCTAATTAGAGTGTGAAATCGAATTTCGTATTGACCCCAGTACAAAACCCATTTCTTAAACCCTCAAATATTTCTTCAACTAAAATGAACAGTTTACGTGGTTTATGATGAAAGTCATAATAAAAGCATTGGACTAATGAAAATCATGGGTATACGTGGTATTAGTAAGTGTTATGATGAGTTATGTTAGTTAGTATGTGAAAACATGAAAGTTTCTTAAAAATTACAAGGAGTTAAAAACCAGATTTTGGTGAAAAAAACGTAACATGAAATTCAATCGACCAAATCTCCTATTATATTTTGAATTTTTGAGTGTGGTTAAGTCCTAGAGTTAGATCTATGAGTTACCTAACTAATCCAAGTGGAATCACCGAAAAAGGTGTTGTAGATTTTACGTTATGGGATCCATTTTAGCAAAGGAGTCAAAACTTCAAATGTCCAAAAAGTTCGCTGCCACGTTTTTAAAGGGCTGTTTCGGCCACTTAATTAGTGAGAAAAATTCAGGCCTTTTGGGACATAAAAGTATATGTTATAAAGAACATCGTGACCAAAAATGAGCTCATTCCGACTTAAAATGAGCAAGTTGTGACCATTTCAATATTTAGGTTTTTTTGACGAAAAATGCTATAACTGGAGTTCTATAACTCAGATGACCATGAAATTTAAATCTGAGGCTCACATTAACATGTGTAAGGTCCTGCCAAGATTTGGGAATTTTTGGAGTTAAACTTGAGGTAGCTAATTTCTTAAGGAATTAATTAGAAATTGATTTTGAAAAATAGTAAATGAATTTTAAAATTCCGAGAAAAAATATATTTCATCATGGGACTATATTATGTTAAATCCCAGAAAAGAAATATTTTTGGGACTGATTTGGTATTTTTCATGAAAATAGTTTAGTTATGAACATATGAGTTAAATATGTTATGTGAAGTAACAAAGTTGAAAATAGGATTTTATGGCTAGAAAATCCTATGTAGAGTATATGCATATTTTTTGATGAGGGATTTGATAATTGGTGATGATATCTTATGAGTATGGCATTTTTGAATGATTAAATGCATTATATGGTAAAGCGTAAACAATTGAGATAAATTATTTATAAATTTAAGAAGTGATTAAAATATTGTTATAATATTAATGATATTAGATTATGAGATTATTAAGTGATTGATAACATGGGGATATTCTTGAATCCTGGATAAATTATATTATAAATGTTTAATATTTATCCTTTATCTCATTTGATTGATTCTTTATATCATTATCCTCATGTTTATATTTTTTAAAGTCATCTGTGGCCTATAATGCATAGATGGACTTGGTATGATTATGACCAGGGATTGTTCGGTATAATCATAACCGTAATTGAAAACACGATTATCTTTGGCCGTAGTGCATGGATAATTTGTAAATGATACTAATGAATACACGATTATCTTTGGTAGTAGTGCATGGATAATTTGTGGTCGTGATACTAATGAATACACGATTATCTTTGGTAGTAGTGAAAGTAATATGCATACAAGCCAATCATGTTTGATGATAAAGCATATACTTTGTAACAATCTTATTCATTTATTAATAAAAAGTATTAATTTATTAAAGGCTTTTAATTATCTACATGATCTTATTTTTATAATATGTGATAAACCCATAGTTTTAAGCAATGCTTTTAGAATAATGATGATGATCATTCTAATGAGATCTAAATTCTTAGAAAGCTTAAAACTAAAATAGTTCCCAATCATTGGATTACTAAATTGGGGATTAGTGAATCCGGATAGATTGGTACATACGCCGCTTTGCTCATTGGATGAGGATGATTGATCTCATGATCATTTGTGTGGAGACACTAAAGCAAGTATGTAGGTACTTATTAGAGAATAAGTTCATCGAACGTGGCTCGCTAAGGAATACCTAATGGAGTTTTACTTGCCGTCAATAGAATTCTCAGTAGTGATAGTAGTAGACAAGTGATCCTTGGACTTGAGGTCATCATAGTATCTTGTGTATGATGAGTTATACTTTGACTTATTCCTTAAGACCCTTAGGTATATCAAAGGGTATGCTTGGGTATAATAAGTTGTACATGGAGATAATGTATGATCAATAAAGAATCTACCACTTCAATAAAAGAAGAGAATGCCCTATGTGATTCGATAAATGACAACCCAAAGAGTCCTCGGCGGCGTAATGAAATTAGAAAGGAGTTTCTAATTTGCATTATTTGAGTTGTGCATTTAAAGATCGAAATACATATAATTAAATAAAATAAGACTTGTGACAAGAATTCCATGTCTTATATTTAATTGGGACATCAGATGGTGGAAGGATTGAATTGTCTGCGGTAACTATTTACTCAAATGTTCTTTAATGATTAATGTTGAAATCTATATTATCCGGAAAGTCGTTGATCGCTAGGAGGCTTATCCCTATCAGAGAATAAATATTATTTATTTAAATAAATTAATTATTTAATTTATTTATTTAAATAAGATTAGAATTGTTCTAATTGATTTATTCACAACCTAGGCTTAATATGGAGAACCTAAAGGGTCACACCATAAAAGGAAGAATAATTATTTAAGAAGTTAATGGCATAATCGTAATAATATATAGTTATATGTATATTTAATTTAATCTATGGTGATAGAATAAATTAAATAGCTTAATATTTATTATTTAATATTTTAGAAATATTAAATATAAATTAATAAGAGGAGTTTTATTAATATTATTATAATTATTATTATTTTAATTTCTAAAAGAGTTTAGGAATTAATTTAATATAAGTACTCTCATTTATTCCTAATTGGATTTGGAAGAAAAATTAGTTAAAGGAGTTTAATTAATTATCCCTAATAAGATTAGGGAGCTTAATTAATTAAAAGAATTTAATTAATTAAATAAATCTCAATTCCTTAATTGTTAAGGTGGGTTGCCCACATCTATAAATAAGAGGAGTCTTATTATGGGTGAGGGGTTGTTGACTTTTACAACTACGTAATAATTCCAATTTGTTGGAGAGTACGCCCTTTTCTATAGAGATAGAAAACTAGGGTTTGAGCCAATACCCCTTCTTCTTGAAAATTCTTTTTCCTTGGTGGATCACCTCTAGAGGCCAAACACTTGGGTGGCTAACGTTGATCAAAGGAAGGAACCAAACCCGGTGGATTCAAGTTGAACGCGAAAAGGATTGGAGGTGAACTTGTACCTGAGGAAGCTCGAATCTTCAAGGGTATGATTCTTGTTCTTTCTTTTTTGTTTAATTAATAATTATGCATAAAGGGTGATCCGGGTATATGGTTTGTAAAATTTTTAAACTCTGATTTTTATCTCGCTTCTGCTTACTTTTGCAATTTGATTGCGTTCTTGATTATTACAAACCTAACAGTGGCATAGAGCCAAACCTTTATGCGAATTATTAATTATTTAATTTGATATGTATATTGATATGTGTTTAGAACAATTTAATTGGGCATAATCTGTTATATAAAATTTAATAAAAAAAAAAAAAAATCGCGGAACTGAATTTTTTTTTCTCATACCGGATCACGTGGCTTAACCACTTTCCAAGTGCTGAAGTCAAGTGACAAAAGAGTCAACTGTGTAAAGAAACAAAGAATACACGGTTTTTTAAAAAAATTAAATGGATTTGACAGATAATATGGCAATTTTTTTTTCAGTATCATGATCCGTATATATATATATATATATATATATATATATATATATATATATATGCTGATTGCCCCTTAAAATAAATAAAAGGCCACGGTTTATCTGGTGGCTTCTTAGCGCGGTTCACGTAGTAATAAGAATAAAAGTTACAGGATTCCTTTGCTTCAATAAGGTGGCTGCTGTTTTGTTTTGTTTTATATATATATATATATATATAATTTAGTTAACATTTTTTTAAAAAAAGGCGTACGGTTAACAAATCTGGTCATGAAAATGAGTATTCACGTGATTCGTTATAATATATATATATATATATATATACGGTTACTTTAGTATATATAATAAATATATATATTAGATTCTTAATTATTTTATAATTAAAATAAAAAGTTTATTTTAATTTTAAAATAAAAGATTTATTTTAATATTAAAATAAAAGAGTTTATTTTAGTTTTAAAATAAAATTTCATTCTAACTAATTAGAGTTGGAATTGGATTCCATGATAACTAATTGGAGTTGAAATTGGATTCTATGTTTCCTTAAATAAAGGAGTTTATTTGTGAATAGGAAAAAGAATCAGTCTTTCCTTAAATAAATGAGTGTATTTAGATATGAAATAAGATTTCATATTATTCAAAATAAAGGAGTTTATTTGTGAATAGGAAAGAGAATTCGTATTTCCTTTAATAAAAGGGTTATTTTTTTTTACTTGGAATTGGATTCCATAATTAATTAAAATAAAGAAGTTTATTTTGATTAAAGATTTTGATTAAAATAAAATAGTTTATTTTATTCAAAATTGGATAAATTAAAATAAAATAGTTTTATTTTGATTTAAATTTGGATTAAAATAAAGGAGTTTATTTTGATTCAAAAATAGATTTTATACTAACTAAATTTGCCCATTAAATGATATCAATATATATATTAAATGTTTATTATTCATAAGATGAATGTTATTTATCGATACATATGGTGATGTGTATGATAATAAATGGGATTGATTATGGACTATCAACCAAATGTGATTGTATTTTATTTTAGTTGGATGCATGAATGTATGGGTTTTATTAAATGGAGTCTGCGTCACAGATTCGCCTTCTCTAATTTTTCCGAATGTAAATTCTATCTCCTCTTATGTATTTCCCTCGATCACGATCAAGGTTTCTATTTATTTTAAATAATTTTGTAATAGGAATAGTTAGAATTAATTTTGAAAAATTGGAGATCAAGGAGCAAGGAGCGCTTGAAGACCCGCTTTGTAATGGAGCCCTAGTTTAAATGTAATAGTTATATTTAAATATTATTTCTTGCACCCCTGGGGTTTGACCTTTTGGTTCACTTGGTGGCTCTAGTGAACCAAACTAGAATAAAAGTCCATAATCAATCCGGGTAGAATATAGTATTCTATATGTGCATGCTTATACTATATATATATATATATATATATTATGCAAACATGCTTCAGATGTTCATTAATATGACGCGTATTTTTTATATATATATGTAAATGCCGCTAAACAAGATGAGACAAATTAATAACAAACCCCTCAATTTTTATATTAAGTCCTAAGCGCTCAAAGATATTTGGAATATCGAACGTCAGCCTTCTAGCATGATAAAATTAATAGAGTATTAAATATTTAATATGATTTGTTGTGTCACCACAAGGCAAGTATTAAGTATTTAAGATGTTAATTTATCACATTTGATGCTTATAAAGAAAATTGAACAATATTGTTTTGTTGTGTCACCACAAGGATGATATTTTTTTTTTTAAATATATGGAGTGCTAGGTCGGACTTAACTTGGATAATTTTGATTCGGATGTGCCACCACTGATCAAAATAATCTAAGAGGCAAAAGAAAAGGAGTTGCATAGTTGATGTAATTGACAAAAGTTGTCTACCTATTTATTTATATATAGTTTGTTGTGTCACCACAAGGCTATATACATTTGAAATGGGATCCTTATTCTCACTAGCAAATCTTTAATTAGATTTTGCCCAACTATATAAGTGAGGTAATATAGTTTGAAGAAAATAATAGTGGGAGATACCAATTTAAAACAAGACCTAAATTATTTTGGTAATTAATAAAAGAATGTATGTTAAAATGTTGTTAATTACAAATTCATTTACGAAATTTTACAATGTCTAAAATTACTATCATCACGAAGCATATTAGATGCTAAATTAACCGCATCAATTAAACGGATTGGTTAAGGAATTTGAGAATAGTTCTCATAGCTGAAAAGCTATCTTATGTCTTTAATACGCCTATCCCTGCAATGGTTGCAGATAATGCCTATGAGGAAGAGATTGCTACTTTTAGAAATTGGCAAGATGATGCGCAGTTGGCTCAATGCATCATGCTTGCATCCATGAGTAACGAGCTTCAAATCGAAGATGAAACTATGGATGCTCCTACTATATTCCCGCACATCAAGTAGTTGATGGTGAGGAAAGTAGGACCGATAGATATCGACATATCTAAGGAGCTCTTCCGATCTAGAATGGCCAATGGCACTATAAGATGCATAAAAGTTCTTAACATAATCAATTTGATTGATCAATTAGACAACGGTTTTGTCATGGATGGAGAGTTGAGCCAAGATTTGATCTTTCCTCACTCCCTACTCCTTTCACAATTGTTGTGAATTTTTCATATGAACAAGCTAGATATCGCCTCACCGATTTGCTTAACATGTTGAAAAATGTTGAGAGTCACTTTCCAACTAAGAAAGACCATGTCTTCTTGGTAGGGGCCAAAGGATCTTCCGAAAAGAAGAACGATTCAAAGAAGGTATATAGAAAGGCATAAACAAAGGATAATAAGAACAAAACCGATATGGATAAAGAAAGGAGTTTGCTTCCACCGTTATAAGCCCGACACCGGAAAGAAATCAAGAAGCATCTTGCAGAGGCTAACCAAAGAAGCTTAGTGAAGTTTCGCCATAAATACAATTTTGTTCATGATTTAAATAAATTTTTCTTTAAGTCAAGGTTCTACTTTGGTATTGGATACCGACTTTGGTTATCATAAATATAGATTTATGAAGGACCAAGCGTAAGTGGAAAGTCGAACATAGATAAGTAATCCTATGTGTGGAAATAAAGTAAAGGTTCTTGATTAGCTATAGAAACTTATAGTTTAAAGAATCGCTTACGGGTAAATCTATTAAGTCAATAAGTTATTATTGTATTCCAATTCTTGTTAGAAACATTATTTCCATTTTATTGTTGGACAATAAAATTTTTGGTATTATAATTAAGAACAATTGTTGTTCTATTTATAATAATAATGTTTCAGATATAATCGAAAGATTACTTAATGGATTTTGTATACTGACTTTACGTGAAAAAATTATTTTATAAATTGAACAAATTAGTATAAGAAAAGGAGATGATCATTCAAAGAGTTGAATGTATGTATTTGTTGAATACAAGTGTGAATTATTTGAAAGGTTCAAAGAATTCGAAAGTGAAACAAATTGGCAAAGTATTAAGATTCTTTGATTAGATCAAGGAATATATACTTGTCAAATAAGTTTCTAGATCATCTTAAATGGTTTTTTTTATAATGGACGCCTCCTGATACGCAATAATCGATTGATGTATTTGAATGAAAAATCGTACCTTGTTGGACATGGTGCGCGGTCCATAATGATTTTACCAACATTCCAAAGATCCTTCAGGATCATGTCCTAGAAATGGTCAGCATATCTACGAAAAAGATAACCTCAAAATCCAAATTTCAAGACTCCATAAAAGTTATGGACGGAGAGATTCCTAATCTTAAGTATGTTAAGTTAAGGGGTTGTCCAACTTATGTGAAAATGTTTCAAAGGATAAGCTTGGGACAAGATTTGACAAGTACAATTTGTGGGACATCCTAAAGTAAGTTTAGGGTATATGTTCTATAATCCTACTTAGTAAAAGGTGTTTGTTGCAAAACACGCTTTCTAAGATAAAGGTGTTTATCATTAAAAGGGGCTAGTGGGAGGATAATAGATCTTGAAGAGTTCAAGAACCACAAAATACTATAAGTCAAATAAGAGGAACTCAGTAGATGACCTATTATACCACAAATCAATCAGAAATCGAATAAGCACCAAGATACCTGGGAGGTATGGATTCATCATAGATGATGATGATGAGGTACACATCACAGAAGATGATGATCCAGCTACATCACGATGAGGTAAGAGTTCTAAAGTGTACAAAAGGGACAAAGGGGCGCCATGACATTCCTAATATTATATGTTGATATACTACTTGGATAAGGAATGACATATCAATGCTACAATCGAGAAAAGATAAAGTTGTCTAAACATTCCTCCATGAATGATTTGGAAGAGTATCTTAATTGGGGATATAAATCTATATAGATAGATTTAAGAGGATGCTCGACTTAACCCAAGAACGTATATTCATTTGATG
Organism: Panax quinquefolius; assembly: GCA_020205615.1. Taxonomy (NCBI): domain Eukaryota; kingdom Viridiplantae; phylum Streptophyta; class Magnoliopsida; order Apiales; family Araliaceae; genus Panax; species Panax quinquefolius. The sequence continues at coordinate 109,093,741 of CM035165.1, forward strand.
CTAAAGTCGCTTAGCATGGCAAACTCTAAGAGATGTCTCATGTCGATGAGTTATGGAGTGTATCTCTTTAATAGTCCCCACAGACTCTCGAAAGAGAGAGGTCGCATGAAAGTGACAATCATGTATGCAATAAAATGTACGAGACCGATGTCGATCACCATATTATGGAGAAGTTCACTATGAGTCGTTGAAAACATCTTAAAGTGCTTAACCCACTAAGGATGTAATCATATTCATGGTGGGTCTAAATTAAAACTAGAGGGCTTAATGCACTCAAGTTTTTAGGCATGCACCAAGACGACGTAAAAATCCATTTTAAGGTAAAGGGTTACCTTGACAAGGTGGTGCGCGTTGAATTGAAAGGTTCCAAACAACAAAAGAGTTGTTTGGTTTAGTGATAAAGACAAAGTATATAGCTATAAATGAAGTCGCAAGTTGATTGTTTGGATTAAAAGTTCATTACGTAATTAGAATAGTTCCTAAGTCTCATCTTGGATCTAAACATGTGTTGTGGCACTTTTATTTGATTATTAGAATCATTGAAAGATGGGAAATCACTATAGAGATAGTGGACTCTCATGAACAACATTACATATCCATTAACTAAAGCTTATCCAACAGCAGGATAATCGCCACTTAGAGAAGAAGAGTATAAGATACCATGACGATTGGCTTTAGTGCAAGTGGGAGATTGAAAGTAATATACACACAAGCCAATCATGTTTGATGATAAAGCATATACTTTGTAACAATCTTATTCATTTATTAATAAAAAGTATTAATTTATTAAAGGCTTTTAATTATCTACATGATGCTGTTTTATAATATGTGATAAACTGTGACGCCCCCAAAATTAGGTATACATCACCCATCTTGGGTCGCCACTTACATGGTACAGAATTTAAATACAACTTACATGGTACAGAATTTAAATACAACTTATTCAAAATTGGATAAATTAAAATAAAATAGTTTTATTTTGATTTAAATTTGGATTAAAATAAAGGAGTTTATTTTGATTCAAAAATAGATTTTATACTAACTAAATTTGCCCATTAAATGATATCAATATATATATTAAATGTTTATTATTCATAAGATGAATGTTATTTATTGATACATATGGTGATGTGTATGATAATAAATGAGATTGATTATGGACTATTGACCAATGTGATTGTATTTTTCATGAAAATAGTTTAGTTACGAACATATGAGTTAAATTGAAAATAGGTATACATCACCCATTCCGAAAGTCACAATACATGGTACGTAAACAACTACAACTTTATTATTACAACAAGAAATCTGTGAGTTTAAATACAAATATTATCTTCTGATAATATCTATACTCAAATAAATCCTCATCACATTTATCGATACATTATTTTACAAAAATGGTGAGGACTACTAAACAACTCTCTCTAAAACCTTCATTCCATACCCCGACTGCATCGCTATATTCTCGCCTCCCGAGAAAAAAAATGGAACAAAAGGAAAAGGGTGAGCTCAACTAGCCCAAGAAAGAATATTATGACTAAGATAATATACAACAAATTATCGTTAGTCTTCAACAGGAAAAATCTAATAGAATACAATAGACAACAAATTTTAAATCAATATTCGCAATGAAATAATAATTCATTAGAAGAGTTAAGTAGAGAATGCAAACTACTATCTTCTATGTATGAATTTAAAAGTTCATCGCTCATCTTTTATCCCCGTAACATCAATCAATATATATCCGAATCAAATATTCATCTTTGCACTACAAAAGCAAAGATATTCATCACCGGGTCATGTTCATCTAAACACTGCTCATCTTTGCACTACGGCCAAAGATATTCTTCAGAATCATTCATCTTCGCACTATTCTTCAGAAATCAGCCAAAGATATTCAATAATATCATCATTTAAGACCGAGGATGATGAAAATATATTTTTAAAGAAACGAATCCAAAGGAAACAAAATGACAAGGATTAAGGATTAAGGATTCGTTTTTTTTTCCCATGTTCAAAAATACCTCAAAAATAATCATAGTGGTGTAAAATTCAAGAATGATCAAAACATGGATACAATCAAAGCTAGTATCCGTATTAGATATTTTGACACAAAAAGAAGAAATTTTATTTTTCTAATAAGGAATAAGGTTCAGATAATGTGAATAAATAAGCCGATACGTGAATAAGAACTCCGACACCAAAAGATAGAAATTCCACAAAAACATCTTCACGCTTCATTTAATAAGACTCGTGAATAAGAATCGTGAATAAGAATCATGAATAAGAACTCGTGAATAAGAACTCGTGAATAAGAAATCAGAACTAGTAACCCCAATGAAAAAGTTCCAAATTTGATAAAAAGTTCCAACCAATATTTCAAAGATAATGATATCAAGAAATAATATCATTCGAGAAAAAAAATAACATCCCTTACCTCGAAAAGATTAAGATTTCTAATCGAATACCTGATATAAAGGTCAAGGAACTCAGCACCGCCTAACAATACTCAAAGTATACTCAAAATACTCACAAGAATACGCCGATAATATAGAGAGAGAAAAAACTTCAGCTTCGTGTGATTTTCAATTCTAACCCAAGACCCTATTTATAGAAATCGCTTAGAACACCAAAGCGTAAAATTTAATAAAATATTAATATATATATATAAATTTCCTACGCCACCTTTTTAAAATCTGATTCAAATTATCATAAAACATGTGACATTCCTAAAAAAAAAAAAAAAAAAACTTTTCTTAATAAAAATATTTAAAACTTCCAAAATCAATTATTTCTTGAGCTTCGAACTTCAATAATTCATAATAAATAGCCCTTTTTCATCAGAAAAATTCAATCTCATGAGTTTTTATAGGAAATTCAATTTCTACAACTTTGCAGAAGAAAGTTTTTCCAAATTCCAAATAAAATTGACCAAATCCACAAACCAAGCGATTTTACAAAAGCTATAATCAAATTTCAAATAATAAATGGGGTCCACCGACATGTTTAATATGTTTTAAACATTTATTGCAACAAAAATACTCTTCCTCCTCAGATACTCATATATCCCACATTCGTTGTAAAAAATATCACCATTATTATATTATTAAAATATAATAATATATTTAAATGAATTATTTTATCGTAAAAGATAAAATTTCAATTTTCAACAATTGTCACATTAAAATTTTTCTCCATCTATATCCACATAAAATCAATATTTTCTCATCATATGAATCAATAATTAATTATTCACAAATAATATTACGTAATCACAATATCGACAACCGTGCGCCTCCTGTGAAAGAGGGGCTTTCCAATAAGAATTTCTCTTATCGCCGCAGCAATTAGCGTGACCAAACCTCCTGTATGTAAACTTTCTAGACATCGCCAATAATGTTATCTAATAATATTATTCAGATAATATGAATTATTGCTTCGATAATGAAAAAAATACCGTAATGACAATTATCAAACAACAAAGAATATAAAATATCAACGCAAAGAATTATTAACTCAATAAAATAAAATATCGAATAAAGAATTATCGTAACCATTATCGAGTAGTGCCTTTCACGTAAGAATCAATAATCAATGCAATACCGCAAAGCTACGTGTTTTTAACCAATTTAGTATTTTAACAAGATAATCTGTAATAACTACGCCAAGTTATTTTTAAACAACTTATATTTGTCGCTTTTCTTCATCCAATCGCTTCACATGGGCCCACACATGGTCACTACTGGTCGCATTTAATATTCCCCGACAAAGATTTAATATTCCACGACCAAACGAATATTCCCCGACAACAATGAATATTTTATAACCACTTGCTTATTTTGAAATATTTATGATTTTACCCCTAACTATCCACATTAATCAAATCAACCCTTACTATTTCAAAATAATAAATAGAGAAAATTAAATTTCATTAATAATAAGTTGGGGTCTTACAACCTCCCTCCTTATGAAATTTCGCCCTCGAAATCGACGACGCACTCGGTGTTTCAAAAAGGTGAGGATACCTCGCTTTCATTTCCGCTTCCAATTCCTGTGTCATTTCTCTATAAAGATGATTCCTCCACAAAACTTTAACTTGTGGTATGACCTTTCATGCAGTAGGACATGCTCCTTCCTATCCAAGATCTTGACAGTACCTCCTCATACGCTAAGTCTTCTATTATTTCGTCCTGGCTTCTAACTCTATAACGTGGTTCGGTCTTTCACATATTTACTTAAGTACGATATGTGAAACACATTATGAACACGAGACATACTTTGAGGTAACGCAAGTCTATAGGCTACATTTCCTACTTCCTGGCCAAGAATTTGAAATGGACCAATAAATCGTGGATCGAGCTTTCCTCTCTTCCCAATCTTGTAACTCCTTCCACGGAGCAACTCGCAACAATACATGATCCCCTACACTAAATTCCACGCCCTTTCGATGAAGATCCGCATAACTCTTTTGTCGATCTTGTGCCGCTTTGTATACGCTGTTTTAATCATTTGATCTTTTCTCGAGTCATATCGCATTAACTCCTCGTCCCAACAATGTTGCTTCACCCACCTCATCCCAACATATCGAGAGAACGACATTTTCGGCCCATATAATGCTTCAAATGGAGCCACACCTATACTTGCTCGATAACTGCTTGTTGTAGGAGAATTCCACCAATGGTAAATACTTATCCTAACCGCCTCTTGAAGTCTAGGACACAGTAGTCTTAATAAATCTTCAAGAGTTTGAATAGTCCTTCTCGATCATTCCGTCTGCTTGAGGATGGTATGCCGAACTAAATCGCAAACTGCGCTCCATAGCTTTTTGCAAGCTAACCCAAAATCTTGAAGTGAATCTTGGGTCACGATCCAAACTATGGATACAGCATGCCATGCAACCTCACAATCTCATTCACGCATATACTAGCAAGACGCTCAAGGAATAAGTCTCCGACGGCAAGAAAATGAGCAGACTTGGTTAATCTATCAACAATAACCCAAATAAAGATTGATGCCTTGAGAAACCGTAGAGAAGACCCGTAATCTAAATCCATGGTATGTGTTCCCACTTCCATTTCGAATCTCAAGTGGTTGCAACGGACCCTTTAGGTACTAGATGTTCCGCCTTTTACACGCCGACAAGTTAAACACATCGAGATAAACTTTGCAATCTCTCTCTCATATTGTTCCACCAAAATGTATGTCAAGATCACGATACATTTTAGTACTTCCAGTGATGGATTGCAAATGGTGTATCAGTGCCTCCATCATAATCTTGTACTTCAAATCGTAGTCGTTAGAACACAAAGTCTAGAGTGGACTCAAGTATTCCTTCTTCATCAATTCTCGCCCTAATAGCTCCTTCTTGACTTTCTTCTTCATACGATCACCCTCCGCCTGGGGCTCGAGCAACCTTAACTTTTTCTATTAAAGTCGGCTCTACGCGATACTTGACATCATCGCACTCGCTCCTCGATATATCTTCTTCTACTCAACGCGCCACCACCACGCTCGCTTTTCCGTGATGGTATCAATAGTGTGTGGTCGTAGTCTTCAATAGCTCGAGCCAACGTCACCGCCGCCACATGTCGAGTTCTTTTTTTGAGTGAAGAAATATTTAAGGCTTTTTATGGTCCTAATATATCTCCACTTTCTCCCCATATAGATAGTGGCTCCATATCTTTAATAAAAAAACGATCGGGCCGCTAACTCTAGATCACGAGTAGGATAATTCCTCTCATACTTTTTTAAGTTGTCGCGAGGCATAGGCTATGACTTTCCCACGCTGCATGAGAACACATCCTAACCCTTTGCCCGAAAGCATCATCAGAGATAACAAATCCATCCGAACCAGATGGTATTGTTAGAACAAAATAAATAAGTCTCCTCTTAAGCTCTTGAAACTCTTCTCGATTCTTCGCCCCAAACGAATTTTGTATCCTTCCGAAGTTAGTGAAGTTAATGGAGTAGCGATTCGAGAAAACCTTCCACGAATCTCCGATAATAACCAAATTTAGCCCAAAAAGCTACGTGATTTCACCACCGACTTTCTATTGTTCCCCAACTTCAGATTGCTTCAATCTTCACGGATCAACAGATACTCCATGTTTCGACACCACGCGCCCAAGGAATGCTACTTCCTCAAGCCGTAACTCGATTTCTTCAATTTGGCATATAGTTTGTTTTCACGGCCTTTGAGTACCAAATTTCAAATGGTGCTCATGATCTTCACGACTTTTGGAATATATAAGGATGTCATCAATAAAGACAACAACAAATCGATCCAAATATTCCTCAATACTTTGGCTCATCATATCCATGAAAGTCATAGGAGCATTAGTCAATCCGAAAGACACGACTAAGAATTCATAATGCCCATACCGAAGTTCTAAAGGCGCCTTTTGAATATCCTCGCCTAATCTTCACCGATGATATCCGTAATCTAAGATCGATTTTTGAAAAGAATCAGTGCCCTCAGAATCGGGTCAAACAAGTCATCAATACGAGGTAGAGGATACCTATTCTCGATGGTGACATGGTTCAATTCCCGATAGTCAATACAAAGTCGCATACTCCCGCTTTTCTTCTTTACAAATAAAACAGAGCACCCCAAGGAGATGTACTAGACGAATGAAACCGATGTCCAACAATTCCTCGTAGTTGACCTTTAACTCCTCAAGTTCAATAGAGCCATTCGATATGGGGTTTTAGAAATGGGCTTTGTACTGTGTTCAAGATCAATAAAGAATTCAACTTCACGCTCGGGGTAGACCGAAGTTCTTCTTCAAAATACGCCGTGAAAGTCAATAACAACAGAATATTATTCAAATTTGACGTGTCTTTATTCAAATCCATAACATGGGCTAAGAAAGCTTGACATCCGCTTTTCAATAAAACGAATAGCTTTATGATTAGATATGATGTTGATTGATTTTAATGGTTTAGTTGCTTGAATTGCATAACAAAGTCAAGTTAGAAATATGAAAACTAACAACCTTACGAAAAACAATCAATTTTGGTATGATGAGTAGTTAACCAATCAATCCCTAAAATCACATCAAAAGCAAGTATCTTTAAAGAGATAAGGTCAATGTGTAAGGTGATGGTGCCAACTTGAATCAAACAAGATTTATAAACAAAGGATGATGATGAAAGTTTCTCCTAACTGAGTTTCCACAGATAGTCAAAGTCTAATTTCTCCTGAGTCAAGTTTAAACGCTGAGCACACGCAGAGAGAGATAAAATGAATGGGTAAAGACCCCAGATCAAGTAAGGTATAAACTTCGCAAGAATTTATAAATAGCTTACCCGTGATCACCTCGCTTGGGTTCTCGTGATTTGACCCACCATACAACAAACGCCTTCCTAATCGCTGACTTTCGACTTTTCTCGGGATGTTTTTCGAGTCACCGTCCCCTCACGAACTAGGTTTCGCTACCGCATAATCTCGAGCGATATGTCCTTCCTTTCCACAATTATAGCATACCTTGAACTGCTAGGCGCTTGACCGATATGTCCTCTTTTCCGTGATTTAGAAGATACGACCGGTGGTCGCTTCTCCTCCCTTAGAACCAGCTTGTCACGCAAGACCGCTGCCTTCACATGGTCGTTGTTAAATCTCCTCTTTTAAAATCTCCTCCCGACTCGCTTTTCTATTTTCACGGCTATGATTACCACCAGAGTGGTTACCATTTTTGTCCGTCTGCTTTTCTCCGCCGGTTATCATTATTCTGCTGATCGCTATCTCCGCACGATCCTCGTTATGGTCCTCAACGACCGTACTCAAGTATCTCGCCTAATAATTGAGCCCCTTAACAACATCCGGTCAGAGAGAAAATTTATGAGAAATGAGATATCGACGATGCCGTTTCAAAACCTCTAAGAAACATCCGCGCCATACGCTCTCATTCTCCACCAAATGAGGTGCAAACCGATAACTCGCAAACTTTGCCTCGCATCGAGACACCGCCATGTTGTTTTGTTCTAATCTGATGAACTCCACTTCCTTCATACGACGAACACTTTCGTGAAAGTATTTGTCATTAAATAGTTTCAAACGCTCCCAAGACATACGCCGAAAAGTACCGATGGGTACGCTTCACGCATTCCCACCAAGAGTCCGCGCCGCCACTTTAACATAAAGGTGGCGAATGGAACCTTCGTTCTCCGCGCATCCCAAGACATCGAATATCTTGTAATTTGTTTGACCCATGTTTCCGCCATGATCGGATCCGCTTTCCTTAAATTCGTGGTCCCAACTTCTTTCGAATCGCTCGGCGTGATAACCCGTGAATTGCTATCATTTCCTCCTCAGATTTTTGAACACGAAGTCTCCTCGTCTCGATTTTTTGCATGAACCGCAAAAAAACTTCTAAACATCCCCTCGCTCATCATCTCGCCAATGGTGTTGTTCACAGAGGAAACATCACCACCACAGACGCTCTCCTCGCTGGTGAGTACAAAGGCCTCCACTGGCCTCATTTCCATTGTTAATATTCTCACGACATTCTCAAATACCGCCATATAAAACAAGGGTTAATTAAGGAAATCAATATATCACATAATATCCCTATATATCGACCCAACTAACAAATAAGCTTAGTAGACACACTAGCTAAGGATTTACTCTGCCTCCCCCTCCTAGTTCTATTCCCCGATCTCCGCCAGAGATCATATCCCTAAGCTCGATACCAACCGCGACGCCCCCAAAATAGTATACATCACCCATTCTCGAGTTGTCAATACACGGTACGTAAACAACTACAACTTTATTATTACAACAAGAAACTCGTGAGTTTGAATACAAATATTATCTTCTGCATAATATCTATACTCAAATAAATCCTCATCACATTTATCGATACATTATTTTACAAAAAATGGTGAGGACTACTAAACAACTCTCTCTAAAACCTTCATTCCATACCCCGACTGCACTCGCTATATTCTCGCCTCCCCGAGAAGAAAAATGGAACAAAAGGAAAAGGGTGAGCTCAACTAGCTCAAGAAAAGAATATTACGACTAAGATAATATACAACAAATTATCGTTAGTCTTCAACAGGAAAAATCTAATAGTATACAATAGACAACAAATTTTAAATCAATATTCGCAATGAAATAATAATTCATTAGAAGAGTTAAGTAGAGAATGCAAACTACTATCTTCTATGTATGAATTTAAAAGTTCATCGCTCATCTTTTATCCCCAGAACATCAATCAATATACATCTCGAATCAAATATTCATCTTTGCACTACAGCCAAAGATATTCATCACCGGGTCATGTTCATCTAAACACTGCTCATCTTTGCACTACGTGCCAAAGATATTCTTCAGAAATCATTCATCTTTGCACTACAAAAGCCAAATATTCAATAATATCATCATTTAAGACCGAGGATGATGAAAAATATTTTTTAAAGAAACGAATCCAAAGGAAACAAAATGACAAGGATTAAGGATTAAGGATTCGTGATTTTGTTTTATCCATGTTCAAAAAATACCCTCAAAAAATAATCATAGTGGTGTAAAATTCAAGAATGATCAAAACATGGATACAATCAAAGCTAGTATCCGTATTAGATATTTTGACAAAAAGAAGAAATTTTATTTTTTCATTTAATAAGTCAGATACGTGAATAAAGCCAGATACGTGAATAAGAACTCCGACACCAAAAGATAGAAATTCCACAAAAAACATCTTCACGCTTCATTTAATAAGACTCGTGAATAAGAATCGTGAATAAGAACTCATGAATAAGAATCTCGTGAATAAGAATCATGAATAGTAAACCCCGATATGAAAAAGTTCCAAATTTGATAAAAAGTTCCAACCAATATTTCAAAGATAATGATATCAAGAAATAATATCATTCGAGAAGAAAATAACATCCCTTACCTCGAAAGATTAAGATTTCTAAATTTAAATACCGGATATATAAAGTAAGGGAACTTGCACCGCCTAACAATACTCAAAGTATACTCAAAATACTCACAAGAATACGCCGATAATATAGAGAGAGAAAACTTCAGCTTCAAAAGTGATTTTCAATTCTAACCTAAGACCCTATTTATAGAAAATGCTTAGAACACCAAAGCGTAAAATTTAATAAAATATTAATATATATTATATAAATTCCTCACACGCACCCTTAAAAATCTGATTTCAGCAATTAAACACATGTGACACACATCTACCTAAATAAAAAAAACGTTTTTTTTAATTTAAATATTTTAAACTTCCAAAAATCAATTATTTCTGAGCTTCTAACTTCAATAATTCATAATAAATAGCCCTTTCATCGTAAAATTCAAATCTCATGAGTTTTTATAGGAAATTCAATTCTCTACAACTTTGCGTAAGAAAGTTTTTCCAAATTCCAAATAGAAATTGACCAAATCCACAAACCAAGCGATTTTACAAAAGCTATAATCAAATTTCAAATAATAAATGGGGTCCACCGACATGTTTAATATGTTTTAAACATTTATTGCAACAAAAATACTCTTCCTCCTCAGATACTCATATATCCCACATTCGTTGTAAAATATCACCATTATTATATTATTAAAATATAATAATATATTTAAATGAATTATTTTATCGTAAAAGATAAAATTTCAATTTTCAACAATTGTCACATTAAAATTTTTCTCCATCTATATCCACATAAAATCAATATTTTCTCATCATATGAATCAATAATTAATTATTCACAAATAATATTACGTAATCACAATATCGACAACCGTGCGCTCCTGTGAAAGAGGGGCTTTCCAATAAGAATTTCTCTCATCGCCAAGCAATTAAAGGTGACCAAACCTCTCCTGTATGTAACTTTCTAGACATCGCCAATAATGTTATCTAATAATATTATTCAGATAATATGAATTATTGCTTCGATAATGAAAAATACCGTAAAATGACAATTATCAAACAACAAAGAATATAAAATATCAACGCAAAGAATTATTAACTCAATAAAATAATCGAATAAGAATTATCGTAACCATTATCGAGTAGTGGCCTTCTTACGTAAGAATCAATAATCGGTGCAATACCGCGCTAATGTGTTTTAACCACCGAGTATTTTAACAAGATTAATCTGTGAATAACTACGCCTGTTATTTTTAAACAACTTATATTTGTCGCTTTTCTTCATCCAATCGCTTCAAGCATGGGCCCACACATGGTCATACTACTGCATATTTAATATTCCCCGACAAATTTTAATATTCCACTTACCAAACGAATATTCCCGATAACAATGAATATTTTATAACCACTTGCTTATTTTGAAATATTTCACGATTTAACCCTAACTTTTTTTTTTATAATAAGTTGATTTACTTCACGCTTATTTTGAAATATTTATTTTAAATCCTAACTATTATTTCAAATAATTAATCAAATCAACCCTTACTATTTCAAAATAAATAAATAGAGAAAATTAAATTTCATTAATAATAAGTTCGATTGGTCGGGAATATTCGGTTTAGCAGGGAATATTCGTATAACTACTCAATCATTGGTGGACCCCACAAATGTAATTATTGGCTTGATTGAGAAAATGACAAAATATTTTTTATTGAAATAACGGTGGAAGTTTTACTGGTTGATATCGCTGAACTACTCTAAGTAGTAAAAGTACAATGTCACGTGTGGTCGCGTAAGAACACACCAGATTGATTATCGATGCTTATGTGAGAAGTCACTCATTTGATTCCATTATCATCGATTAATAATATGAATTATTATAATGATAATGACGCTTTTGTTTTATTCAGATTATTAACGTAATAAAATGTAAACATCTTTTATATAAAACATAATACTTTATTAAAGTTATTCTATAAATAGAATATATTATATTTTATTATGCATAGTGTTGCATAGTGTTTTTGCATAGTGTTGCATAATGTTTTGCATAGTAAAATATTTTTATATAAATAGAATATATGATATTTTATTTAAAAGATTTTGCTTTAAATATGGACCGTCGATTAAAGTAAATCAATCCTGGACCGCTCATGGATTAATTATTATGCATTCTATTTTCCTATAAATAAAGCTCATTCCTTCATTATTTTCTCACTTAATTCACCAAACTCTGAAAGAGAAATTATAGAGAGAAGCTTATAGAGAGAAAATCTATAGAGAGAAAAGAAGAAGAGTATTCTGGTACTTCACTACTTTGATATCCAGTGTCTTTTACTGTAAGGGATATTATTTGTTGTACCCGTAAGGGTTGTTATTCTTTCTTATTCATGAAGAGAACTTCTATTATTCCATTCATTATTATTCTGTTGGAATAACCTGTAAAAGTGGCATACCCTATACATAACCTGTATACGCGGCATGCCCTATACTTGGTGAAATCCTTATATTATTCCATTCTTATTTATTCATTGGAATAACTCAGATACGCAGCGAATCCCCTATACTTGGTGATCTTCTTCATTATTCCATTCTTTATTATTCATTGGAATATCCTCGTGCGTGTGTTTTACAATTCGACCGGTTCCATTGTTTATTATTCCGCATTTATTATTCCGCATTGAATATCCTCGCGTGCGTGTGTTTTACACCGACTGGTTCCATTATTTATTATTATTCAACATTTATTATTCTCATTGGATCATCCATGCTTGCGTGAATTTCACCCGACCGTTCGGTTCCGTTATTATTACATTGAATAACTCGTCTATCTGAGCACCGCATGCATGGTGATTTTTTTGTTATTCCATTCTTTATTATACCCAGTTAAGTTAAAACTTTGACTTCTATACTCCATGAAATTAGTAGAATATCATTGATATTTGCTTTCATCCAATATCTTTTCATGGAAATATTCTTCCGATCATTCTTGAATTTTACTCTACAAAACAAAGATCTTGTTGACAATTTGACGTTAATAAATCGTAGAAAAATTAATTCTTGAACTTGTTTTATTGAATTCTTATATCATTCTTGTGATTTACCCCAAAATAGGTCCATTCCATCCAACCCATTCGAAGTCGCCAAATACATGGTACGAAACAACTACAACTTTATTATCACAACAATAAAACTGTGAGTTTAAATACAAATATTATCTTCTGTATAATATTTATACTCAAATAAATCCTCATCACATTTATTGATACATTATTTTACAATAATGGTGAGGACTACTAAACAACTCTCTCTAGAACCTTCATTCCATACCCCAGACTAGTACTTTACATTCTCGCCTCCCGAGAAGAAAAATGGAACAATAAGGAAAAGGGTGAGCTCAACTAGCCCAATAAAGAGAATGTATGACTAAGATAATATACAACAAATTATCGTTAGTCTCCAACAGGAAAAATCGATAGAATACAATAGACAACAAGTTTCGGATCAATATTCGCAATGAAATAATAATTCATAGAAGAGTTACGTAGAGAATGAAATCTACTATAATCTATGAATTTAACGGTCCATCATCAATATTTTATCCTCAGAACATCAATCAATATTCATCTCAAATCAAATATTCATCTTTGCACTACAGGGCCAAAGATATTCAATAATATCATCATTTAAGGTGAGGATGATGAAAAATATTTTTAAAGAACGAATCCAGTGAAACAAAATGACAAGGATTAAGGATTAAGGATTCGTACTTTGTTTTATCCATGTCTAACAATACCTCAAAAATAATCATAGTGGTGTAAAATTCAAGAATGATCAAAACATGGATACAATCAAAGCTAATATCCAGAATAGATATTTTAGACGAAAAGAAAAATTTTTTATTTTTCTATTGAATAGTCTTAGATTCGTGAATAGTCTCAGATATCGTGAATAAAGGCAGTATCGTGAATAAGTAACTCAGACACCCAAAGATAGAAATTCCACAAAAAACATCTTCACGCTTCATGAATAGTACTCATGAATAAGAACTCGTGAATAGTAACTCGTGAATAGTAACTCATGAATAGTAACCCCGACATGAAAAAGTTCCAAATTTGATAAAACTTCAGATCAACATTTCAAAGATAATGATATTGAAGAAATAATATCATTACGAAAAAAATAATATCCCTTACCTCAAAGAATCAAGATTTCTTGGAAGGAAGAGGCTCAAGTGATCTTTGAATGAAACTTGTACTTGACAAAGAACTCTCAAAGTATCTAAATACTCACAAAATACGCTCAATAATATAGAGAGAAGAGAAAACTTTGTTTACGTGTGATTTTCAATTCTAACTTAGCCCTCTATTTATAGGAAAATGTTAACCCGCCGAAGCAGACTTGACCTGCTACCTGATGGCTTTACCTGCTACTATTGCCACCCACCACATTTGAAATAAAATTCAGCACATTTCTTCACCAACCACAAGTGGGGCCCACTCAATTCTAGAATTTTCCACCAAAATCAATTATAACCTCGATTTAATCGGACACCTCTTAAAATTCATAACAAATCATTCGTGAATTTTAACGGTTCAAAATTTGTGGACATATACTCAACTTATGTATGTATAACATACCCAAAAATTACCACAATCCAACTATTTGGATTAAAAATTATAACCCCATAATATATCTCAAAACCCCGATTTAATTTTTAATACCTCCAATCCGATAAAATACCGATAAAACACCTCAACATTAAATCATTCAATTATAACCACATAAAACAAATAAATCCATCATTTATAAATATTTTCTTATCATATAAATCAATAATTAATTATTCACAAATAATATTACGAATCACAATTATGACAACCGGCCGCTCCGGCAGAAGAGGGGCTTTCCAATAAGGATCTCTCCTTCTTGGCCTTGATTAGGTGACCAAACCTCTCCTTAGATGTAACTTTCTAGACATTGCCAATAATGTTATCTAATAATATTATTCAAATAATATGAATTATTGATCCGATAATGGGAAATATCATGTGCGTTGACAATTATTGAACAACAATAATATAAAATATCAACGCAAAGAATTATTGAATCAATAAAATAAAATATTGAACGAGAACTAATGTGAAAATTATTGAGTAGTGCCATCTTACGCATTTAATCAATAATTCAACAATCTTTGTCAGTAATACCGTGTTCTTGCAACCACGCCAGACATCGTATTTTTAACCACCGGTATTCCAACAGTCTTAATTCTGTAATAACTACGCCTGCTTATTTATAACCACCCAAACTTTGTTGTTTTCCTCATCCAATCGCTTTCAGTTATGGGGCCCACACATTATGGTCATACCAGCGTCATTTAATATTCCCCGACAAAGATTTAATATTCCACGACCAAACGAATATTCCCTGACAACAATGAATATTTTATAACCACTTGCTTATTTTGAAATATTTGCGTATTTAACCCTTAACTATCCACATTAATCAAATTAACCCTTACTATTTCAAAATAATAAATAAAGGAAATTCCTTTTTATTTAAAAAAATTTCGGTCTTACAATTGTCATCATCCTCATATTTATATTATGTTGAAAGTTATCTTTGCTTACGTAAATAGATGAACTTAGTATGATTATGACCGTGGTTCATTCTTAGGTATAATCATGGCTTGATATAAATGATGTGACAAAAGTTCTCAATGACACAGAATGCGATGATGGATAGTTTTTGGTATGATTATGACCGGGGGTGATTCGATAGTCATGACCATTGATAATTTGATGAAAATCCTTGACCGTGGTATATAGGGATGATTAGATATTGTGGTTTATTCATTAAATTGAGTCTTAGTGATAAAAATTAATGAAAACCTTTTAAAACCTAAAAGATAGTAGACTTTATTTTCTACTTGACTCTTTTAATGGATTGCGTATTCACGCAGCTTAAACCGGTTGTCTATTGTATTTTATCGGTTTAACATCATTGAAGGCTAATGATAATTTATTCTGCATTATCTTAGTCATAATATTTCTTCTTGGGCTAGTTGAGCTCACCCTTTCTTTCACCATTCTCTTCGTGAAATGAGAACATAGGCCGGGACGAGTCGGGGAACGGAGTAATGGTCCGAGGATAACATTAGTAGTCCTCACTATTCGTGAAATAATTGTGATAATAGTTGTAATGAGGACTCCTTTTGAGTTTGTATAATATCTAGTAGACAATATTTGTATTCAAACTCACGCTTTATGTCGTATTGTACCACCTATGCTTATGTTAGTAAGTTGTATTTGAATTTATGTACCATGTAAGTGGCGACCCAATATGGGTGACGTATACCAAATTATGGGGGCGTCACATAAATGATTAATAATTGTTGAAAGATTAAATATGTGTTGATGAAAAAAAAAATAATTTGTGGTAAGTTTGATTATTTTATGGGGGCTCATATGTCATCATCTAAGAGTCTCTTCACAATAGTATTTACCTTCGTCAATAGTAATTACCTTCACAATAGTAATTACCTCGTGAATAGTATTTACCTTCGTCGATAGTAATTACCTTCACAATAGTAATTACCCTTGTGAATAGTATTTACCTTCGTCAATAGTATTTACCTTCGTTAATAGTAATTACCTTTACCAGACGTCCGAACCACTTGTCGTTTCACATTACAAAGCGCCGAACCACTTGTCGTTTCACATTACAAAAGTCCAAACCACTTTTCTTTTCAAATCATTAGTCGTCAAGCCACTTGCTTTTTTCACACTGGCGGCGCTTTAAGCTAGAAATCTTCTATAAATAGAGGCCTAGGGCTTCATTATTTTTCACTTAATTCATTCAAGCTATAGAGAGAAAAGTATAGAGAGAATAAGAGAGAAAGAAGAGAGTATTTTGTTACTTACTACACCTTGCAGATTCAATCTCCTACCAAATGTAAGGGGTGTTATTCTTTCTTATTCACGAAGAGAATCATTGTTATTCCATCGCTTATTATTCTGCGAATAACCTCAGATACGCTGTGATTTACCCTATACTTGGTGACATTCTTCTATTATTCTCGCTGAACATCCTGCCATGTGTGTTTTACACCGACTTAGTTCCGCTTTTATTATTATTCTGCTGGAACATCCTGCATGTGTGTTTTACACCGACTGGTTCCGCTTTATTATTATTCTGCTGGAACATCCTGTCTGTGTTTTACACCGACCGGTTCCGCTCTTTATTATTATTCTGTTGGAACATCCTCGTGCATGCGTGTGTTTTACGCCGACCGGTTCCATTCTTTATTATTCATTGGAACATCCCACGTCATGCATGCGTTTACGCGACCGGGTTCCGTTATTTATTATTATGTTGAATAACTCCGCTGCTGCAAGGCCTATCGCATTTATGGTGATTTCTTTTGTTATTCTATTCTTTATTATACCCAAATTGTTAAAACTTTGACTTATACTCCATGAAATTAGTGGAATATCCTTGATATTTGCGTTTCATCCAAAGATCTTTTCATGGAAATATTCTTCCGATCATTCTTGAATTTTACTCTACAAAACAAGATCATGTTGATAATTTGACGTTAATAATTCCCTGGATAAAATAATTCTTGAACTTGTTTTATTGAATTCTTATATCATTGTCATCATCTTCATGTTTATATTATGTTGAAAGTCATATGTGGCACAGTAGTGCATAGATGGACTTGGTATGATTATGACCAGAGACTATTCTTGTAATCATGGCCGTAATGTTATAAATGATGTGATAAAAATCCTCGGGTCAGTAGTGCATTGGTGGATGATTGTTGGCATGATCATGACCATTAATGAATACACAAATATTCTTGGCCCGTAGTGCATGAATAATTGTGGTCGTGATACTAAAGAATATCCTCGGTAGTAGTGCGGGGGGTGATTCGATGATGTGGAATATTTATTAAAGTTTGAGTCTCGGCTATAATGATGATGAAAAACCTTTTAAAACCTAAAAGATAGTAGACTTTATTTTCTACTTGACTCTTTTAATGGATTGCTTATTCCACCGCAGCTAAACCCGGTTTGTCATTGTATTTTATCGGTTTAACATTGTTGAAGACTATTGATAATTTATTCGCATTATCTTAGTCATAATATTTCTTCGGGCTAGTTGAGCTCACCCTTTCTTTCACCGTTCTCTTCAGAAATGAGAATATAAATTTGGATGAGTCGAGAAAGCGAGTGATGGTCCCGAAGATAGCATTAGTAGTCCTCACTATTCGTGAAAATAGTGTGATAATAATTGTAATGAGGACTTTTTTTTTTTTGAGTTTGTATAATATCTAGTAGATTTATATTTGTATTTAAACTCACGCTTTATGTCGTATTGTACACTGACGCTTATGTTAATAAGTTGTATTTAAATTCGCATCCATGTAAGTGGCGACCCAAGATGGGTGATGTATACCTAATTTTGGGGCGCGCACGCTTTATCACATATTATAAAACAAAGATCATGTAGATAATTAAAAGCCTTTAATAAATTAATACTTTTTATTAATAAATGAATAAGATTGTTACAAAGTATATGCTTTATCATCAAACATGATTGGCTTGTGTGTATATTACTTTCAATCTCCCACTTGCACTAAAGCCAATCGTCATGGTATCTTATACTCTTCTTCTCTAAGTGGCGATTATCCCGTTTGTTGGATAAGCTTTAGTTAATGGATATGTAATGTTGTTCATGAGAGTCCACTATCTCTATAGTGATTTCCCATCTTTCAATGATTCTAATAATCAAATAAAAGTGCCACAACACATGTTTAGATCCAAGATGAGACTTAGAACTATTCCTAATTTCAGAATGAACTTTTAATCCAAACAATCAACTCATAGCCTTCATTTATAGCTATATACTTTGTCTTTATCACTAAACCAAAGAACTCTTTTCATTGCTTGGAACCTTTCCAATTCATCGCACCACTGCTTTCTCAAGGTAACCTTTTACCTTAAAATGGATTTTTCTCGTCGTCTTGGTCTGCTCTAAAAAACTTGAGTCATTAAGCCCTCTAGTTTTAATTTAGACCCACCATGAATATGATTACATCCTTAGTGCCTGGGTTAGCACACTTTAAGATGTTTTCACCGACTCATAGTGAACTTCTCCATAATATGACCGATCAACATCGTGTCTCGTACATTTTATTGCATACATGATTGTCACTCATGCGACCTCTCTTTTCGAGTCTGTGGGGACTATTAAGAGAGATACACTCCATAGCTCATCGACATGAGACATCTCTTGAGTTTGCCATGCTAAACGACTTTAGCATCAAATGAATATACGCTCCTTGGGTTAAGTCGAAAGCATCCTCTTAAATCTATCTATATAGATTTATATCCCCAATTAAGATACTCTTCCAAATCATTCATGGAGGAATGTTTAGACAACTTTATCTTTTCCGATTGTAGCGTTGATATGTCATTCCTTATCCGTAGTATATCAACATATAATATTAGGAATGTCACGCGCTCCAATCGTCCCTTTTTGTACACACACTAGAACTCTTACCTCATCGTATGTAATCGGATCATCATCTTCATGATGTGTACCTCATCATCATCATCTATGATGAATCCATACCTCCCGTGTATCTTCTTGCTTATTCCGATTTACGATTCTGTTGTGGTATAATAGGTCTATCTACGTGTTCCTCTTATTCGACTTATAGTATTTTGTGGTTCTTGAACTCTTCAAGATCTATTATCCTCCCACTAGCCCCTTTTAATGATAAACACCTTTATCTTAGAAGGCAGCGTGTTTTGCAACAAACACCTTTTGCTAAGTAGGATTATAGAACATATACCTTAAACTTACTTTAGGATGTCCCACAAATTGTACTTGTCAAATCTTGTCCCAAGCTTATCCTTTGAAACATTTTCACATAAGTTGACAACCCCTTAACTTAACATACTTAAGATTAGGAATCCTCCCTGTCCATAACTTTTATGGAGTCTTGGGGCTGGATTTTGAGGTTATCTTTTCGTAGATATGCAGCCATTTTTAGGACATGATCCTAGAAGGATACTGGAATGTTGGTAAAATCATTATGGACCGCACCATGTCCAACAAGGTACGATTTTTTTCATTCAAATACATCAATCAATTATTGCGATCGAGGCGTCCATTATGAAAAAACCATTTAAGATGATCTAGAAACTTATTTCACAAGTATATATTCCTTGATCTAATCAAAGAATCTTAATACTTTGCCAATTTGTTTCACTTCTGAATTCTTTGAACCTTTCAAATAATTCACACTTGTATTTCAACAAATACATACATTCAACTCTTTGAATGATCATCTCCTTTTCTTATACTAATTTGTTCAATTTACAAAATAATTTTTCACGTAAGTCAAGTATACAAAATCCATTAAGTAATCTTTTCGATTCTATACTGAAACATTATTATTATAAATAGAACAACAATTGTTCTTAATTATAATACCAAAAATTTTATTGTCCAACAATAAAATGGAAATAATGTTTCTAACAAGAATTGGAATACAATAACAACTTATCGACTTAATAGATTTACCCTAGGCAATGCTAAACTATAAGTTTCTATAGCTAATCAAAGAACCTTTACTTTATTTCCCACACATGATTACTTATCTATGTTCAACTTTCCCACTTCGCTTGGTCCCTTCATAAATCTATATTTATGATAACCAAAGTCGTTATCCAATACACAAGTAGAACCTCGACTTAAAGAAAAATTTATTTAAATCATGAACAAAATTGTATTTATAACCTAAAACTTCACTAAGCTTCTTTTGGTTAGCCTCTGCAAGATGCTTCTGCAGCTTCTTTCCAAAGTCCAGTGCTTATAGCGGTGGAAGCAAACTCCTTTGCTATCCATATCGCTTTTGTTCTTATTATCCTTTGTTTATGCCTTTCTATATACCTTCTTTGAATCGCTTCTTCTTTTCGTAAGATCCTTTGGCCCCTACCAAGAAGACATGGTCTTTCTTAGTTGAAAGTGACTCTCAACATTTTTCAACATAAAGTTAAGCAAATCAATGAGGTGATATCTAGCTTGTTCATATGAAAATTCACAACAATTGTGAAAGGAGTCCGGAGTGAGGGAAAGATCAAATCTTGGCTCAACTCTCCATCCATGACAAAACCTCGTTGTCCTAATTGATCAATCAAATTGATTATGTTAAGAACTTTTATCTCATTTATAGTGCCATCGGCCATTCTAGATCTAAGAGCTCCTTAGATATCTCGATATCTATCGGGCCCCATTTTCCTCACCATCAACTACTGATGTGCGGGAATATAGTAGGAGCATCCATAGTTTCATCTCGACGCCAAGCTCATACTTTCATGGATGCAAGCATGATGCATCGAGCCAATCGCGCATCATCTTGCCAATTTCTAAAAGTAGCAATCTCTTCCTCATAGGGCATTATCTGCAACCATTGCAGGATAGGCGTATTAAAGACATAAGATAGCTTTTCAAATATGAGAACTATTCTCAAATTCCTTAACCAATCCGCTTAATTGATTACGGTTAATTTAGCATCTAATATGCTTCGCAGCGATAGTAATTTTAGACATTGTAAAATTCTCAGAAATGAATTTGTAATTAACAACATTTTAACATACATTCTTTTATTAATTACCAAAATAATTTAGGTCTTGTTTTAAATTGGTATCTCCCACTATTTTCTTCAAACTATATTACCTCACTTATATAGTTCTAAGAAAATCTAATTAAAGATTTGCTAAGTGAGAATAAGGATCCCATTTCAAATGTATATAGCCTTGTGGTGACCACAACAAACTATATATAAATAAATAGGTAGACAACTTTTGTCAATTACATCAATTATGCAACTCCTTTTCTTTTGCCTCTTAGATTATTTTGATCAAGTGGTGGCACATCCGAATCAAAAATTATCCAAGTTAAGTCCAACCTAGCACTCCATATATTTAAAAAGAAAATATCATCCTTGTGGTGACACAACAAAAAACAATATTGTTCAATTTTCTTTATAAGCATCAAATGTGATAAATTAACATCTTAAATACTTAATACTTGCCTTGTGGTGACACAAACAAACTCATATTAAATATTTAATACTCTATTAATTTTATCATGCTAGAAGGCTTACGCTCGATATTCCAAATATCTTTGAACGCTTAGGACTTAATATAAAAATTGAGGGGTTTGTTATTAATTTGTCTCATCTTGTTTAAGCGCACATTTATATATATATATAAAATACGCTATCATATTAATGAACATACGAAGCATGTTTGCATAATATATAATATATATATATATATAGTATAAAGCATGCACATATAGAATACTATATTCTACTACCCGATTGATTATGGACTTTTATTCTAGTTTGGTTCACTAGAGCCACCAAGTGAACCAAAAGGTCAAACCCTAGGGGTGCAAGAAATAATATTTAAATATAACTATTACATTTAAACCCGGCTCCATTACAAACGGGTCTTCAAGTGCTCCTTGCTCCTTGATCTCCAATTTTTCAAAATTAATTCTAACTATTCCTATTACAAAATTATTTAAAATAAATAGAAACCTTGATCAGCAGTCAAGGGGAAGTACATAAGAGGGAGATAGAATTTACATTCAGAAAAATTAGAGAAGACGAGGTACGCAGACTCCATTTAATAAAACCCATACATTCATGCATCCAACTAAAATAAAATACAATCACATTGGTCAATAGTCCATAATCAATCCCATTTATTATCATACACATCACCATATGTATCAATAAATAACATTCATCTTATGAATAATAAACATTTAATATATATATTGATATCATTTAATGGGCAAATTTAGTTAGTATAAAATCTATTTTTGAATCAAAATAAACTCCTTTATTTTAATCCAAATTTAAATCAAAATAAAACTATTTTATTTTAATTTATCCAATTTTGAATAAAATAAACTATTTTATTTTAATCAAAATCTTTAATCAAAATAAACTTCTTTATTTTAATTAATTATGGAATCCAATTCCAAGTAAAAAAAAAATAACCCTTTTATTAAAGAAAACACGAATTCTCTTTCCTATTCACAAATAAACTCCTTTATTTTGAATAATATGAAATCTTATTTCATATCTAAATACACTCATTTATTTAAGGAAAGACTGATTCTTTTTCCTATTCACAAATAAACTCCTTTATTTAAGGAAACATAGAATCCAATTTCAACTCCAATTAGTTATCATGGAATCCAATTCCAACTCTAATTAGTTAGCATGAAATTTTATTTTAAAATTAAAATAAACTCTTTTATTTTAATATTAAAATAAATCTTTTATTTTAAAATTAAAATAAACTTTTTTATTTTAATTATAAAATAATTAAGAATCTAATATATATATTTATTATATATACTAAAGTAACCAGATATATATAATATATATTATAACGAATCACGTGAATACTCATTTTCATGACTTTATTTGTT
This sequence comes from Panax quinquefolius, assembly GCA_020205615.1. Taxonomy (NCBI): domain Eukaryota; kingdom Viridiplantae; phylum Streptophyta; class Magnoliopsida; order Apiales; family Araliaceae; genus Panax; species Panax quinquefolius. The sequence goes on from CM035165.1 coordinate 109,117,149, forward strand.
AACTGTATCGCCTTTTTTTAAAAAATGTTAACTAAATTATATATATATATATATATATAACAAAACAAAAAAGCAGCCACCTTATTGAAGCAAAGGAATCCTGTAACTTTTATTCTTATTACTACGTGAACCGCGCTAAGAAACCACCAGATAAACCGTGGCCTTTTATTTATTTTAAGGGGCAATCAACATATATATATATATATATATATATATATATATACTCTGGACTGGTACAACAAAAAAATTGCCACGCTATCCTGTCAAATCCATTTAATTTTTTTAAAAAACCGTGTATTCTTTGTGTCTTTACACAGTTGACTCTTTTGTCACTTGACTTCAGCACTTGGAAAGTGGTTAAGCCACGTGATCCGGTATGAGAAAAAAAAAAATTGAGTTCATTTTTTTTTTTTTATTATTAAATTTTATATAACAGATTATGCCCAATTAAATTGTTCTAAACACATATCAATATACATATCAAATTAAATAATTAATAATTCGCATAAAGGTTTGGCTCTGATGCCACTGTTAGGTTTGTAATAATCAAGAACGCAATCAAATTGCAAAAGTAAGCAGAAGCGAGATAAAAATCAGAGTTTAAAAATTTTACAAACCATATACCCGGATCACCCTTTATGCATAATTATTAATTAAACAAAAAGAAAAGAACAAGAATCATACCTTGAAGATTCGAGCTTCCTCGTGTACAAGTTCACCTCCAATCCTTTTCGCTCAACTTGAATCCACCGGGTTTGGTTCCTTCCTTTGATCAACGTTAGCCACCCAAGTGTTTGGCCTCTAGAGGTGATCCACCAAGGAAAAAGAATTTTCAAGAAGAAGGGGTATTGGCTCAAACCCTAGTTTTCTATCTCTATAGAAAAGGCGTCTTTCTCAACAAATTGGAATTATTACGTAGTTGTAAAAGTCAACAACCTCCTCACCCATAATAAGACTCCTCTTATTTATAGATGTAGGCAACCCACCTTAACAATTAAGGAATTGAGATTTATTTAATTAATTAAATTCTTTTAATTAATTAAGCTCCTAATCTTATTAGGGATAATTAATTAAACTCCTTTAACTAATTTTTCTTCCAAATCCAATTAGGAATAAATGAGAGTACTTATATTAAATTAATTCCTAAACTCTTTTAGAAATTAAAATAATAATAATTGTAATAATATTAATAAGACTCTCTTATTAATTTATATTTAATATTTCTAAAATATTAAATAATAAATATTAAGCTATTTAATTTATTCTATCACCATAGATTAAATTAAATATACATAACATATTATTACGATTATGCCATTAACTTCTTAAATAATTATTCTTCCTTTTATGGTGTGACCCTTTAGGTTCTCCATATTAAACCGGTTGTGAATAAATCAATTAGAACAATTCTAATCTTATTTAAATAAATAAATTAAACAATTAATTTATTTAAATAAATAATATTTATTCTACAATAGGGATAAGCCTCCCTAATGATCAACGACTTTCCAGATAATATAGATTTCAACATTAATCATTAAAGAACATTTGAGTAAATAGTTACCGTGACAATTCAATCCTTCCACCATACTGATGTCCCCAATTAAATATAAGACATGGAATTACTTTGTCAGTCTTATTTTATTTAATTATATGTATTTTCATCCTTAAATGCACAACTCCAAATAATGCAAATTAGAAACTCCTTTCTAATTTCATTCTCGCTTAACCAAGAACTACTCAAGTTGTCATTTATCGAATCACATAGACATTTCTCTTCTTTTATTATTGAAGTGGTAGATTCTTTATCGATCATACATTATCTCCACGTATAACTTATTATACCCAAGCATACCCTTTGATATACCCTAAGGGTCTCAAGGAATAAGTCAAAGTATAACTCATCATACACAAGATACTATGATGACCTCAAGTCCAAGGATCACTAGACTACTATCACTACAGAATTCCTATCGACAAAAAGTAAAACTCCATTAGGTATTCCTTAGCGAGCCACGCTCAAAGAACTTATTCTCTAATAAGTACCTACATACTTGCTTTTAGTGTTCCACACAAATGATCATGAGATCAATCATCATCCCATCCAACGAAAGCGAAGTAACGATGTACCAATCTATTCGGATTCACTAATCCCCAATTTAGTAATCCAATGATTGGGAACTATTTTAGTTTTAAGCTTTCTAAGAATTTAGATCTCATTAGAATGATCATCATCATTATTCTAAAAGCATTGCTTAAAACTATGGGTTTATCACATATTATAAAAACAAAGATCACGTAGATAATTAAAAGCCTTTAATAAATTAATACTTTTTATTAATAAATGAATAAGATTGTTACAAAGTATATGCTTTATCATCAAACATGATTGGCTTGTGTGCATATTACTTTCACTACGGCCAAAGATAATCGTGTATTCATTAGTATCACGACCACAAATTATCCATGCACTACGGCCAAAGATAATCGTGTATTCATTACTATCACGACCACAAATTATCCATGCACTACTACCAAAGATAATCGTGTTTTAATTACGGTTATGATTAATACCGGACAATCCCTGGTCATAATCATACCAAGTCCCATCTATGCATTATAGGCAAAGATGACTTTAAAAAATATAAACATGAGGATAATGATATAAAGAATCAATCAAATGAGATAAAGGATAAATATTAAACATTTATAATATAATTTATCCAGGATTCAAGAATATCCCCATGTTATCAATCACTTAATAATCTCATAATCTAATATCATTAATATTATAACAATATTTTAATCACTTCTTAAATTTATAAACAATTTATCTCAATTGTTTACGCTTTACCATATAATGCATTTAATCATTCAAAATGCCATACTCATAAGATATCATCACCAATTATCAAATCCTCATCAAAAATATGCATATATACTCATAGGATTTTCTAGCCATAAAATCCTATTTTCAACTTTTGTTACTTCACATAACATATTTAACTCATATGTTCAGAATTAAACTATTTTCATGAAAATACCAAATCAGTCCCAAAAATATTTCTTTTCTGGGATTTAGCATAATATAGTCCCATGATGAAAATATATTTTTCTCGAATTTTTAAAATTCATTTACTATTTTTCAAAAATCAATTTCTAATTAATTCCTTAAGAAATTAGCTTACCTCAAGTTTAACTCCAAAATTCCCAAATCTTGGCAGAACCTTACACATGTTAATGTGAGCCTCCAGTTTAAATTTCATGGTCATCGGAGTTATAGAACTCCAGTTATAGCATTTTTCGTCAAAAAAACCTAAATATTGAAATGGTCACAACTTGCTCATTTTAAGTCGGAATGAGCTCATTTTTGGTCACGATGTTCTTTATAACATATACTTTTATGTCCCAAAAGGCCTGAATTTTTCTCACTAATTAAGTGGCCAAAAAACAGCCCTTACAAAAAACGTGGCGTGAACTTTTTGGACATTTTCAAGTTTTGACTCTTTTTGCTAAAATCACCCACACGAAAATCTACAATACCTTTTTCAAAGGATTCCACTTGGATTAGTTAGGTAACTCATAGATCTAACTCTAGGACTTAACCACACTCAAAAATTCAAAATATAATAGGAGATTTGGTCAATTGAATTTCATGTTACGTTTTTCACCAAAATCTGGTTTTTAACTCCTTGTAATTTTTAAGAAACTTTCATGTTTTCACATACTAACTAACATAACTCATCATAACACTTACTAATACCATGTATACCCATGATTTTCATTAGTCCAATGCTTTTATTATGACTTTCATCATAAACCACGTAAACTGTTCATTTTAGTTGAAGAAATATTTGAGGGTTTAAGAAATGGGTTTTGTACTGGGGTCAATACGAAATTCGATTTCACACTCTAAGTAGGCTAAGAAGTCTTCAAGAATACGCCAGGAAATTTATTAATAATAGAAATATCATTCAAAACTGTGATTTTCATCCAAGACTTGGATAGTACGTCACATTGATACCAACTGTGACTTCTATCCCTTAACCTAGATAAAGACCTCACAATGATACCTATAAACTTGCCATCTTCATTCACGATGTCGCCTCTGTAAAGTCCGGCTTTTGCATTCCACACAAGGAAGTCAACAACGAAAGGTTCGGGGCTCTTTACTTATGGCTTGATATGACAATAATTGACTTTAGTAGTTTGGTTACTTGAATTCGCATAACAGGTTGGTTATGAATATAAAAGCTAACAACCTTACGAAAAGCATGATGAGTAGTTAACCAATTGATTCCTAAAATCACATCAAAGGCAAGTATTTTCAAAAAGATAAGATCGACAGGTAACGTGAAAGTGTTTATTTGAATCAAACAAGATTTAAAAATAGTAATGCGAGAACGAAGGCTCCTACTAACGAAGTTTTAACCAATAAGTCAAAGTCTAACTTCTCCAAGTCAAATTTAAACGTTGAACGCAAGCAAGAGAGATAAAATAATGGGTAGAACCCCAGATCTTATAAGGTATAGTCTTCGCAATTTATAATTAACTAACCCGTCTAACTTCGTTCGGTTTACTCGCTTTTGAGAAGTCATGAAAAAATGCACTTCCTAAAACCAACGACTTTGTTTTGTCCTTATCCACCTTTGGTGCCACCGTCCCAAATAGACTTGACTTTGGTGCACAACAAAATTGAGCTAAATGACTTTCTCATCTTGCAATTTCCACTTCTATTATCTTTGCCATGATTACCAATCAAGTGGTTACCATTCTTAAAGATGATAATTTCCCCACGATGGTTATCATTGTTACGATATTGCTGCCACCAATATGATTATTATCGTATTGTTGGTCGTTACCTTTTGTTTGAAATTTGAATCAACACTCTCATGTGTTTATTGCTTGTCTCAAAGATTTTCAAATGTCATTCTCAAACACCGCCACAAAACAAGGGTTAATTAACATATCACATATTATCTCTATACTCCGATGACCAATTAAATACCAAATAAATTTAGGTAGGTCATACTAACGAAAAATTCCCGTCTCTCCCCTCCTAGTTCTTATCTCATATCTCAGCCAGGGATCATATCCTTAAGCTCTGATACCAACTATAACGCCCCCAAAATTAGGTATACGTCACCCATCTTGGGTCGCCACTTACATGGTACATAAATTCAAATACAAACTTAATTATACATCCGTCAGTATAACATACGACAATACATAAACCGAGAGTTCTAATAGGAATATTGTCATTTAGACAATATCCATACTCAAGAGTCCTCATTACATTTATTGTCACACTATTTAACGTAATAGTGAGGACTACTAATGCTATCTTCTGGGACCATCACTCTTTTCCCCAGACTCGTCCCCAAATTATATTCTCATTTCCCTCAAGAGAACGGTGAAATAAAGGGTGAGCTCAACTAGCCCAAGAAGAAATATTATGACTAAGATAATGCGAATAAATTATCAATAGTCTTCAACAATGTTAAACCGATAAAATACAATAGACAACCAGTTTAATCTGCAGTGAATATCAATCCATTAAAAGAGTCAAGTAGAAAATAAAGTCTACTATCTTTTAGGTTTTAAAGGTTTTCATCAATTTTATCACTAAGACTCAGCTTTAATGAATAAACCACAATATTTAATCATCCCCGCACTACCACGGCCAAGGATTTTCATCAAATTATCAATGGTCATGACTATACCGAATCACCCCGGTCATAATCATACCAAAAACTATCTATCACCGCATTACAGAATACCGAGGACTTTTGTCACATCATTTATATCAAGCCATGATTATACCGAATGATCCTCGGTCATAATCATACTAAGTTCATCTACGCACGTAAGCGAAAGATAACATAATATATCATGAGGATGATGATGACAATGATGACATAATAATTCAATAAAACAAGTTCAAGAATTAATTTATTCAGAACTAATAACGTCCAAATTGTCAACATGATCTTTGCTTTGTAGAGTAAAATTCAAGAATGCTCGTAAAAATATTTTCATTAAAAATCTTTGGATGAAGCGCAAATATCAAGGATATTCCACTAAATTCATGGAGTATAAAGTCAAAATTTTAACCAACCGAGTATAATAAAGAATGGAATAACAAAAGAAATCACCACGCATGCGATGATCGCACAAAAAAGGTTATTCCAATGTAATAGTAAATAACGGAACCAGTGTCTAATAAAGATTTTAACCAGTCCTGTAAAACACACAAACAGGATGTTCCAAATGTAGAATAATAATAAAAAGATTTTAACCAGTCCTGTGTAAAACACATGCGATGTGGATGTTCAAATGTAATAATAAAGATGAATAATAGAAGAATGTCACCAAGTATAGGGTAAACCACATATACACAAGTTATTCCAATGTAATAAATAAGAATGGAATAACATAAGGATTTCACCAAGTATAGGGAAATCCACAGATATCAAAGTTATTCCAATGAATAAATAAGAATGGAATAACATAAGGATTTCACTAAGTCAGGTACGCCACAGTATCTGAGTTATGTATAGGGTATCTGGCCAGATATCTGAGTTATTTCAACCAAATAATAAAGAATGGAATAATAGAAGTTCTCTTCGTGAATAAGAAAGAATAACACCCTTACGGATACAACAAATAATATCCCTTACCTTAGAAGAACTGAATATTGGAAAAGTGAAGTAGCGAGAATACTTTTTCTTTCTTTCTATAGTTTCTCTCTAGTTTCAATAAATTCGTAAGAAATAATGAAGGAATGAAACTTCTATTTATAGAAAAAGCGAGGGTGGCTCTTGGTGCTTACGAAGGGTCAAAATGACTCTTGGTAATATTGAAGAGACAACTACTATTTCATGAAGGGGTAATTAACCCTTGAACAATCAAGAGGCGCTTAACTCTTGGTAATATTAAAGGGACAACTACTATTTGCGAAGGGGTAATTACTATCGACGAAGGTAATTACTATTCACAAAGGTAATTACTATTCACAAAGGTAATTACTATCGACGAAGGTAAATACTATCGATTGACGGTAAATAATACTATCGACGGGAGGTAAATACTATTGACGAAAGGTAATTACTATTCACAAAGGTAATTACTATTCACAAAAAGTAATTACTATCGATTGAAGGTAAATACTATCGACGAAGGTAAATACTATCGACGAAGGTAATTACTATTCAAAAGGTAATTACTATTCACAAAGGTAATTACTATCGACGAAGGGACTCTTAGATGATGACATATATGCACCCCCCCATAAAATAATCAAACTTACCACAAACGCCTCTATAACAGTACTCTTTATATACATCAAGGATTGAATAAATATTACCACAAATCATTTTATTTTTAATCAACACATATTTAATCTTTCAACAATTATTAATCATTTATAACTTGTCGCCTCAATTAATAATTTAATACTATAACATATTATACGATGATCTTTGTGTGATAATTGAATCAATAATATAAGATATATGATGCAAGAATTATCAGTAGTAATAATTGAAAAGCATAGTTGAGTGACTTCTCACGTAAGCATCAATAATCAATATCGTGTCTTACTATACAACTACGCGTATTCATCGTACTTTTACTACCGGGTAGTTCAATGGTTTTAATGAACACCTCTAGTTATTTTTTATAGAAAAATAATTTTGTCGCTTTTCTAACTACGACAATACTTAGTTAATGGGGTCCACCAATGATTGAGTAAAATCAGATTTAATATTCCCAAACAAAAAGAATATTCCCACCAAACGAATATTTTATAACAACTCACTTTTTTTGCAAAATTTATAAATATTACCTACAACTATAACATTATATCAAATTTATTCCATAATATTCAAAAATAATATTTATAAAAAATTCATCTTTATTTATAAAAGTTGGGGTCTTAAATAAAGGCTCTAACACAAGTTTAAAGTCTGAATTATCTTTTAGTCTTAAAATTGGCAAAAATAATTAGTTTTAAATAAAATAAAATAATTTTAAAATAAAATAATTAAAATAATAAAATTAAAATAAATATTTGGAATTAATAATTAATTTTTAAAAAATGTAATTGTAAAATGCGAAATTTTTTTTGTAAAAAATTATGTTTTACAAAAAATAATTAAAAAATAATTTTGTTTTTATAAAAATTGTAAAATAAAATTGTGTTTTACAAAATTGTAAAATAAAATTGTGTTTCTTAACTCGTAAAATTGTAAAATAAACATTCTTTAAAACACAATTTTATTTTATAATTTTTGTAAAAAGCAGAATTGTTTTAAAATTATAAAATAAAAATATAAAAACAATTACTTTTTTACAAAAATTGTAAAATAAAATTGTGTTTTACAAAATTGTAAAACACAAAATTATTTTTTTTACAATTTTGTAAAACACAATTTTATTTTATAATTTTAGTAAAAACAGATTATTTTAAAAAAAATTGTATTTTACAATTTTGTATTTTAAAATTGTATTTTTTAAAACAAATTGTATTTTAAAATTGTAAAATACTATTTTTTTTTTACAAAATTGTGTTAAAAACAGAATTTTTAAAAGCTTGTAAAAAATTTCTATTTTAAAAAACAAAAAAAAATTTAAATTTTGGTTTTACAATTTTTTTGTAAAAAACAGATTTTTTTTCTTTCTAAAACAGATTTTTTAAAAAAATTGTCTAAAAACAAAATTTATTTTTTTTTGTTTTTAAAAATGCAATTTTATTTTACAAGGTTTTAAAAATTCATTTTTAAACACAATTTTGTAAAAAAAGTGGTATTTTACAATTTTGTAAAACACAATTTTATTTTACAATTTTGTAAAAACAATTTTTTTTTTTAAAAAATTGTATTTTACAATTTTGTAAAACACAATTTTATTTTACAATTTTTGTAAAACACAATTTTATTTTACAATTTTTGTAAAAACAGAAATTGTTTTAATTTTTTTTTTGTAAAAACAGATTTTTACAAAAAAATTCTGTTTTTAAAAATTTTGTTTTTTTTAAAATTTAATTATTAATTCCAAATATTTATTTTAATTTTATTATTTTAATTATTTTATTTTAAAATTATTTTATTTTATTTAAAATTAATTATTTTTGCCAATTTTTAAAACTAAAAGACAATTTGCACCCCAAATTTGTTATATTCTAAATTTAGTCATTCACTTTTCAATGACCTTAAGTGAAAGAAAATATACGTTTTATTACGTTATAATGAAGTTTGAGGCTTCTTGTATAATTTTTTTTAATTTAGGATGTAAAAATCAACAAAGGCGTAAAATTTGAAATGCAAATTGTCTTTTAGTCTATAATTTATAGGCGGTGGGGAGAGGGAGGAGTGAGAATCGAATCCGATTACTGCAGAGTGCCGCGACAACTACTGGCTACTGCAGAGTGCTGCGATAACTACAGGCTACTGCAGAGTGATATTTGTTTAATTTACCCGAAGATCTGGTGTGGGACACTCATATGATTTTTATCTATAACCCTAATTCTAAGGATTAGCGATTTTATCGGTTGCTCGTTTTCAATCTCAGGTACTTTCTGTTCATTCTTCTGTGTATTTCACACACGAACACAGTCACATACACTCTAAAATTATCATCATGGTATTCCTAAGATCGATTGATAACAAAACCCTAGACCTCAATCTGGACCCAAAATCCACAACCCTCGAAACCTTAACCCTAGAAATCGAGGAGAAATCTGGCCTTCCGGCCTCTCTCCAACGGATATACCTCTCATCCCATCGATTTTTCGCCGGGGACTCTGCCGCAACAACCTCACTTGCGTCCCTCGGCGTGAAACATTACTCAACCCTGACCCTCCAATTCCCTCTATTGGGAGGTACACAACCACCCCCAAATCCCAATGTACCCAAAAGCAGATTGGAATTCCTCAACGCCAAACCCCCTCCTAATTACGTTGCTGGGCTGGGTCGTGGTGCTACGGGGTTCACTACCCGTTCTGATATAGGGCCTGCCCGTGCGGCCCCAGACCTCCCTGACCGGTCTGCCACCACTGTTGGTGGTGCTGGCCCTGCGGGGGTTGGTCGCGGGCGGGGGAAGGGCGGAGGTGAGGAAGAAGAAGAGGAGGATGCAGAGGAAAAAGGGTATGATGAGAATCAGAAATTTGATGAGTTTGAGGGTAATGATGTGGGATTGTTTGCGTCTGCCGAATATGATGAGGATGATAAGGAGGCTGATGCTATATGGGAGGAAATTGACAATAAAATGGATTTAAGGCGAAAGGATAGGAGGGAGGCAAGATTAAAGCAAGAAATTGAAAAATATCGTGCTTCGAACCCAAAAATTACTGAACAGTTTGCTGATTTGAAGAGAAAACTCCATACATTATCTACAGAGGAGTGGGATAGTATACCCGAAATTGGGGATTATTCTTTGAGGAATAAGAAAAAGAGGTTTGAGAGTTTTGTGCCAGTTCCAGATACGCTGCTTGAGAAGGCGAGGCAGGAGAAAGAACATGTTACTGCATTAGATCCAAAGAGTAGGGCGGCTGGTGGGACTGAGACACCGTGGGCGCAAACTCCAGATTTGACGGCTGTTGGTGAGGGGAGAGACAAAGTTTTGTCGTTGAAGTTGGATAAGCTGTCAGATTCTGTGTCAGGTTTAACAGTGGTTGACCCAAAAGGTTATTTGACTGATTTGAAGAGTATGAAGATTACTAGTGATGCGGAGATTTCGGATATTAAGAAGGCTAGATTGTTGCTTAAGTCAGTTATTCAAACAAATCCTAAACATCCACCTGGTTGGATTGCGGCCGCGAGGTTGGAGGAGGTTGCAGGTAAGATTCAGGTGGCCAGGCAGTTGATAACAAAAGGTTGTGAGGAGTGTCCCAAGAACGAGGATGTTTGGTTGGAGGCATGTCGATTGTCAAGTCCTGATGAAGCTAAGGCTGTGATAGCCAAGGGAGTTAAGGCCATCCCTAATTCAGTGAAGCTGTGGATGCAGGCTGCAAAGTTGGAGCAGGATGAGGAGAGTAAGAGTAGGGTTTTGAGGAAAGGGCTTGAACAAATTCCTGATTCTGTGAGGCTCTGGAAGGCAGTTGTGGAGCTTGCCAGTGAAGAAAATGCAAGGGTTCTGCTACATAGGGCCGTGGAATGTTGTCCATTACATGTGGAGTTGTGGCTTGCTTTGGCCAGGCTGGAAACTTATGATAGTGCTAAGAAGGTTCTTAATAAAGCCAGGGAAAAGCTTCCAAAGGAGCCAGCTATCTGGATCACTGCTGCGAAGCTGGAAGAAGCTAATGGGAACACTGCTATGGTTGGGAAGATAATAGATAGGGGTATTAGGGCTTTGCAGAGAGAAGGATTGGGGATTGACAGGGAAGCATGGATGAAGGAGGCTGAGGCTGCTGAACGAGCAGGGTCTGTGGTAACTTGCAATGCGATAATTAGTAATACTATTGGGATTGGAGTGGAGGAAGAAGACCGGAAGAGAACTTGGGTTGCTGATGCTGAGGAATGCAAGAAAAAGGGTTCTATTGAGACGGCTAGAGCCATATATGCTCACGCCCTAACTGTGTTCTTAACCAAGAAGAGCATCTGGATCAAAGCTGCTCAGCTTGAAAAGAGTCACGGGACCAGGGAATCTCTTGATGCCTTGCTTCGTAAAGCAGTTACTTACAGGCCACAGGCTGAAGTATTGTGGTTAATGGGTGCCAAAGAGAAATGGCTTGCTGGTGATGTGCCTGCAGCTCGAGCAATACTTCAGGAGGCGTATGCGGCAATTCCAAATTCTGAGGAGATTTGGCTTGCTGCTTTTAAGCTTGAATTTGAAAATTTTGAGTTTGAAAGAGCAAGGATGCTTCTTGCCAAGGCACGGGAAAGGGGAGGCACAGAACGTGTGTGGATGAAATCCGCCATAGTTGAAAGGGAGTTGGGAAACACTGCGGAGGAGAGAAGATTACTCGATGAAGGCCTGAAACTCTTTCCTTCATTTTTCAAACTGTGGCTGATGCTTGGTCAACTAGAGGAACGACTTAGTCATTTGGATCGAGCCAAGGAAGTATACGAGTTAGGTCTGAAGCGATGTCCAAGTTGCATTCCCCTTTGGCTTTCACTTGCTAACCTTGAAGAGAAAATGAATGGGCTGAGCAAAGCTAGGGCTGTTCTCACTATGGCTAGGAAGAAGAATCCTCAGAACCCTGAACTCTGGCTTGCTGCCGTGCAAGCTGAATCCAGGCATGGCAACAAGAAGGAATCTGATATTCTGATGGCAAAGGCGTTACAGGAGTGTCCCAATAGTGGTATTTTATGGGCTGCTTCTATTGAGATGGTTCCTCGCCCTCAACGAAGAACCAAGAGCTCAGATGCACTCAAGAAATGTGACCATGATCCCCATGTCATAGCTGCTGTTGCAAAGTTATTTTGGCATGACAGGAAGGTTGACAAAGCAAGGACTTGGCTTAACAGGGCAGTGACACTGGCACCAGATATTGGGGATTTCTGGGCATTGTACTATAAATTTGAAATTCAGCATGGAACAGAGGATAACCAGAAGGATGTTCTGAAAAGATGCATTGCTGCAGAACCAAAGCATGGCGAGAAGTGGCAAACTATATCAAAGGTGGTGGAGAATTCCCACCAGCCAACAGAAGCCATATTGAAGAAAGTAGTAGTTGCCCTTGGGAAGGAAAAGAGTTCTGCTGAAGATAACAAACACTAGTTCCTAGAACTTGGGAAACCGGTTTTCTTCCTAGTCTATTTTGAGATATATATTGCCTTTATCAAGAAATGTACTTTCAGTAACCTGGATCTTTCTCCTGATCTATGTACTTCTGAGTTTTGTTCATGTCCTTTGTTTAAATGAATCAGTTTGTGTAGCCTGACATTGAAGAACAATAATTTTTACTTGTTAATTTCTATTCTGTTGCTTCTCTTGTGGCTACTTTGACATGTTACTCAGCTGTCTCTTAGTTTATATTTGATGGTGTGTGTGTAAATTTTTTAGCTTTGCAGGTTATACTTTCATGATAATTAGTGATGGATGATGATTCTTATTGAAAATTTGGCAACCCAACATGAAAAGTATTAGTATAGATGGCGTTGATTGCTGTTGGAATTGTGGTCGACTTGATTGTCGCCACATTCAACCACTGCAAGCAATTACTTTATTATGGTATGGGTGTTCATTCCTCTTTCCTTCCAAAATGGTTAGCAAGTGATTTATTTGTCAAAAGGCATGCAGTATGAACTGTGATATGTAAGAAACTAGTCTTTCTGTCATCCATCTCAAGTACCTTAAGTTCTTGTGGATGAAATACAGTGTTTGTTTTACTGTAATTTTATTCTGCCAATGGATGGAGGACCAATTTAGTATGTGTATTCTCTTATTATATTTTGATACTGTTGCATGGCTTCCATGTTTTCTTTCTTTGGATTTGCATTTGTGGGGTTGGAGGGTTGGTTAGTGCTTACATGGAGGGGAAAGACACAATTGTGCATTTTGTTCAATCACAATCAGATTTGAGAAAAGAAAAATGTACAATTTGATTTCCTCAGTATTTAATACTTCAGATTTAATCCCTCCTGAAGACTTGTTATATGAGGTGTCCTTTTGTTGTTTAGTGAAGTTGGCTTATTTTCAAATATGAAATGAACACTCCATGCAAAAGCTCTACTGGATTGCTTACGTGTCTAACAGCCAGCTTATTCATTTACATTCAACAGTTATGGGGTGGCATTCCATGTTTCAAATTATTGTTTTACTAAAACTGCAATTAGGAATTTTTTCTATATTTGTAGGTACATTTCCTTGGAACCAGAGGAATCAATAATTGAGAATAGTTGATTTTTAACGAACAAGTTGAACTTTGTTAGACTGATATAGGAAAATGAGAACAATCATCAGATGAGATCTATCTCCATTTTGCTTTTGATTTTACCTGCACAGTTGTAATAAACTTTTGTGAATCTTCTTAATTGTTGTTTCAATGTTTGCATCTAAATTATGATAGTATTGTTAGTGTGCGTGTTAGAGAGAGAAATGAGTCTTGGTAGCTCAAACTTGTTAACTGGCTTGGTTTTATTCTATCTTTCTAATATATTGGTTGTTACCAAAATTGATTTCAAAATATATTTTCTACAAATTATGTTCAACACTAAAAAGGGAAAAGTTAATATTTCAAAATCATCCTACGTTAAATTTGGTCAGGTTTTTAATCCGTGGGGTTTGTTTTTAAACATGTGGATTTCTTTTATTATCTATCCATAGTCTAACCTCAGAAATATTATTATTAATAAAGACTTGGTCTTTCAAAGTTTAGTCTCTCTCAAATCTTCCTCATATTTTAAAACAAACTTTGTTAGTCTTCAACAAACTGTCCGTTGAGTTTGGGTTATACAAGTATGGTTCTTCAAGATCATTAGACAAACACTAAGGGGTGTTTGTTTAGAGCTGAATGGAAATTGAATCTGAATTACATTTGAATTGGTCAAATGTGTTTGTTTTTGGTATGAATGGTTTGAATCGGTAAGATAGAAGAAAATTGAATTGGTTAAGTTAGATTTTTTTGAAATTGAATGAAAGAAATTGAATGAAATAAAAAAAATTAAAAAAATTAAAAGATTAAAAAAAATATTAACTATTATATTAAGTAATATTAAATAAATTTACAATAATTTTGAAATTTTTTAGAGGGAAAAAATAATAAAGTTTTGTCATTTAGATGTTTCAGACATGTCAATTATCAAATAACTTTTTTCATTCAGATTCAAATTCAGCTCATTCAGATTCAGATTCAGATTTATTCAGTTTTTATCAAACACCCCCTAATACATATTGAATATAGCTTTATAAAGTTACAATCTTTCCAACTAAATTATAAGTGCCTTGATTTTAGTATTATTGTTGGAAATCAATCATATTTAGAGTGAAACAAGAAATTTCTTTTAATATTATACAAGGAGAGTTCAAGGAGGCAGAGGTGTCCAAGGGAGTAGTGGTACCCAAGGGAGTTGTGTGCTTAGGAAGTACCTTAAATGTAGATCCATAAAGTAGAGGACTAAGGGCCGAACCAAGTATAATACTAAATTTTTTTTTTTAATTTGACATACTTTGTTGCACCTATTCATCCCCCTCCTTCTAGGTGTACACATACAGAATTTCACATCTAAGCACTCATCTGAATGCCTAGTAACTGGCATCAAATCCTGCTATCAACTTCGGCATTAAAATTCAGTATTAGAGCTACTTATTAAAGTTGATTTTGGACAGGGTAATGCTTATAGACTGAAAGATTGAAACTTTCTCAAATTTTAAAGTCGACAGACCTATACCGAAATGGGTGTATGGCAAATCTAGCAATGAGAAAAAAATTCCTTGCGAGACTAGGAGTAGCACCAATAAGAGCTAAACTGAAATACAAAAAATCAACTACACAATATTGTGTGTATATATCTCAATTAGATGGCATTTAAAGCAAAGTTTTTAAAGGAGATTAAGAAAAGAAGATTTAACTAATGGATACAAAATGACCAAGGTAATAATACCAATAGTATTAGTACTCGTGGATATTATGTTAAAAAATAAAAAAAAAAAAGGAAAAGAAAAGATAAAGTAATGGATATTGAAGTTTAGTTGTGGTTCCAATTCAGGCACGACTGGGCACCATTTTTAATTGACAATCAATGGATATATGATATTTACTAGTACTAACATTTTTGCTCTCAATAGCTAAAACCCACTTTTCTTTATAGAACCCTGAAGAATTTTTCGGATTCATAGAAGATGGAGCTTTGTCGAGCTACTACTACTGCCTTGGCTTGGACAAGCTCCATTCACACCCATCAACCCCTCTCAGTTAGTCTCTCTCTCTATACACACACACACACACACACACACACACACACACATATATATATATATATATATATATATATTTATGTATGTATATCAGTATATGTGTATATAAGTCCATGTATGAACAATGTAACATTTCTTGAAATATTTGTCATGAATTTTGACCATCTGTTTGTAATTTTAGATGCGGGTCACAAAGAAATTCAGAATTTACTGCATGAATAAAGATATTGGCTCTGCTCAACCCCAGAAGGTAATGCCTTTTTCAACCATCTGTTTTGGTATAATTTCTTGTAATAATTTGGTTATTTTTTCATATATGTAGTTCACGGTTTCTTAATTGTAATTTTTCTGCTACCCCAAATTAAGATTTCACTTCTCACTTTGAGGAATCCCTTTTAAAGATTTGGTTGAGAAAATATTAAGGAAGTTACTTTCATTTTTTCAATTTATTATTCTTAGTCTGGGCTTTACCATTAGTAAAAATCATGTCTTATAACTCGTGGAGTAATTTCTTTGGAAAAGGTTTTCATATATTAGACTAGTGCCCCTTTTTGAATTGGCTACATCTGGGGTACTACAGCCCGTTAATTTGTAAATTCAGAGTTTAGAAAATTTGGTCCTTATTTGATCTGGCTGAATTTAGTGAACACTTCTGGTCATTTGATTGTAACTACATTTTAGATTTAGCAATTTATTAAAAACACAATATGGAAACTCGATTGTTTGAAATTTATCAGAAGTTATGATGAGGAAAATTCTATGTTTGAGCCAGAGATAAATCTAGCCATCTTTAATTGAATTATCTTCATAATTTTGTACTCTCTTACTTTCTATAATTTGTTTGGAAATTCCTTGGAGAGGCAATTGGCGCCCACCTTTATTTTTGGAGAATTATTTTAGTAGTATTATAAATATGACAAAAGTGTAACTATATATGTAATTTTGCCCATCATGATTTGAAGAAATACTGTAGGTATTTAGTATTCTTTTCCCACCCTGACCGTAATTTTTGGCTCTGCAATGAACAGTTTTAAATGTAGACCAATGTAGCTTTTTATAAAGACTAAGGGAGTAGCAGGGCAGATAATTTTTTTTAGACATAAGTTTGCAGTACAGAAATTATATCAATAAATGTCTTCTTCACAATGTTTTAAAGTTAAAATGAATCATATTGCTTTATAATAGCCACCTAATAAAGTGTGAAGGTTGCATATAGCCATTGTTTAATCTCTCTGTTGTAGTAATGCTATGCCTTCTTCATTTATTTTACTAGTTTAAGTTACCATTAAGCTATTAAAAATTAGTACCAACAATGTATATGATGATTTAACACCTTTCAGCTTAGTTGTCAGCATAACATTATGAAGCTTTGAATCAAAGTCGGACGCTTCCTTATAATTCTCTTAAACAATGATAGCTCAACTTGAACAACTTGCATGATTTATAATACTGTCTATCTTGTCCATTTTAGTCTGCATTCTTGCATTTATTCCCATCCTTGAAGTCAATAGTTGAAGAGATTGGACAATACAGAAAATTTATAATAGGTGTTTCAGACTTTCAGGTGTTTAGTAATTACTAAGATCTCTTTATTCTTTCTCTGGGATCAATGGATATAACGTACCAATTCTGCAGCTGTTCAGTTCGGTCATCAGTGCTGTGAATTGTGATCAGTGTACAATCCAACATAGCTTTAATTGATTTTACCAAAATATAAAATTATATAGGTCTATTTGATGTCATATATTGCATTTTGTGAACTCCAAAACAGTGCCCAGAATGGCCGGGAATTAGATTTTGGAATCATGATTGAGTGATATTTTTTTCTACTTTTGGTGCTTGGCTTTGGTTCTGTGAAGTTCTCATTCACTATTTATGTTTGTTGCAGGAAAGTCAGATGACTGTCTCAGTAACGGGAGCTACGGGTTTTATAGGTAGAAGATTGGTGAAAAGGTTGCATGCTGGTAATGATCAACCGGCTATCTATAACTATGTTAAACTACAAACCCACTATCTATTGCACCAGTGATAATACAATTTTGTGGAAGAGTTGGTGGATGAACTTTATTAATTTCTGATGAAAGCATATCTGTTGATCTATTATTGCCGTAGTATTTTATTATGTGGTGATAATTTATAATTTTAGCTAGTTTTTCTTCTGTCGTGACATTCCTGTGATAGGAAATATGTTATCCTGAATTGAATAATAGAAACAGATAAACTGCAACTCAGACTCACCTTTATGCAAGTATCTCTCCCCCCCCCCCCCCCCCAATAAAGTACACGGATTGGACATTAAGTGACATGCCAACATGGCAAATCGACCAGAAAGTAGGAACCCATGGCATAAACATTCCCGCTCATTCTGTGTAAACACTATGGTTTGCTAGTGTTAGCATCATTCTTAAGGTCTTTTCGTTGGTTCTAATAATAAACTAAGGCTTCTAGTAGATTAAATATGACCACATCATTCCTGCTCCCCATTGTCACTGACATTTTAATGTTAGAAACTCGAAATATTGATGAATGTTCATCTCAAAGTAAATTGTTGATCACGAGTTCACATCTAAAATATACTGAAAAACAAGCAATCATCTTTATGTATGTATATATAAAGCAATCATCTTTACCACATGATTTGTGCATACTGATCTCACTAGTTTCATATTATTACCTTCGCAATATTTAGTGTAAGCTTTTTTCAAACTTGTTAGAGTTGTGTATGGATCCGATGAATTGAATGTTTTCTCAATCAACTTTATTATGTAGATAAGCATAGCATTAATGTCTTGACGCGGTCTAGATCTCAAGCTCAGTCAATTTTTCCGGGTAAGAAGGTAACAATTGTTTTATTACTTTTTCATGCTGTTTTCTTCTTTCAACTGAACAAAAAATTCCATTATTCATGCATTCTTTTTATTAAATTATGTCATGTAAAATTGATTCATGTTTTGTAGCTTTGCTTTTCTGGTCAGTGGTCAACACAAGAACATTAATTGTCGTCCACTATTCCTTTTGCTTATTTCTTAAGTTCTCTTCTTAATGCACCTTCTAGACAAGGACTTCCCAGGAATTGTAATTGCAGAGGAGCCAGAGTGGAAAGACTGCATTCAAGGTTCATCTGCTGTTGTGAATCTGGCTGGAATGCCTATAAGTACAAGATGGTCGTCTGAGGTGTGTTACAACCATTTTAAGCTGCCTAGTTTCTACTTTTCACATTTTAAGTCCTCTGCAAGGGTCTTGTTGCCTTGTATTAAGGGGTTATTTTTGCAATGGGTTTAATACATTTTCGTGGTTCCAATTTTTTTTAACTTGCTTTCATTTATCAATTGATCTTCTAAATCTTGTATATTAATTTAAACTGGTTAAATACAGGCAGAGATACCTTTGTATGTGATAAAGTAATTTTCTCTACAAATGATTTGGATGGCCACACATTATTTAATTAAGCTTCTGGTGATTTATAATGGGTTGGCCCAATGTGAGATCTTGACCTTACCTAATCAATTAACTTCTTTGTGCAGATTAAGAAAGCGATCAAGCAGAGCAGGATCAAAGTAACCTCAAAGGTTTTATTGTTGATTTTCTTAAACAACTTTTACTGAAAAGAGCCTACAACCGTTTCTTTTCACTATTTAGATAAATTACTGTGGCCAAAAGTGAAGATAGATTACAATTTCTATTTTGTATGTTCATTGGACGATTTCACTGGTTTTGAAGGTTGTAGAATTAATAAACAACTCAAAAGATGAAGAACGGCCAAGAGTTTTGGTTAGTGCAACAGCAGTTGGATATTATGGTATGTGTTGAATACCCGCTTTCATATGTCATTCAACTTGTCCTTCTTTTGCTTCTATCAGGGCAAAGCCTGGTGATCCCATTTATGCTTTGTGGCATGGTCTATGTCTAGGGAAACCAAAATCAGATGAATTCATTTCACGAGTCACCAAATCTCTGATTTTTTGTTCTGCATCCTCAGTTTCTAAATAACGTCATTGGAAGCCATTTTTGTGAAATTCCTTCTGCGATTGTTGTTTTCACGGGAGGAGGATTAGCACACACACATGCAACTTACATCAACTGTTTTCTGAAATAGTACCCTAACATTATTTTGGTAAGCAAAGTGCAAAGTAGGATTACTGCAACCCTTAGCTTAAAGCTATTGTAATTTGAAGATATATTTTTCTTTTCTGTTGTTAACTAGTGCTGTTTGACATAAACATAATTCAAATGAAAAGACCTTCCTGTTCTTGTGCAATTATAGCTTTCTGGAAAGATAGGGCAAAATTAAGTTGAACTGCTAGAGTTTATACTTTTCCAAATAGTTGATAATTAGTAATCTATTTTTACCTGTCAGTGAGAGCATATGTAACTATTATAGAAGGCCATTTGTTCAGCCATATATCCTGATTATTTTCTTTCTAAACAAGAACTCTTTTCTGGGATATCTGTGAAGCAACATTATTTTTTAGAAATTAAAGCACCTTTAGCTTCTCTATGCTACTGTGCTTAATCTCCTTGCTAATTATTATTTTTCAGGCACTAGTGAAACTCAAGTGTTTGATGAGCAAAGTCCATCAGGAAGTGACTACTTGGCAGAGGTAAAACAAAGATAATAGCTTAGTTCTGTGATTAATTCATGTTCTTTGTCTCAGAGGATAAGTCTACTACTGCGTTTCTGCATATTATTGAAACCCCATTACTGGTCTAGCATTTTATTGACGCAACACGTCTTTTCACTTTTCAGGTCTGTAGAGAATGGGAATCAACAGCCCTCAGAGTTAATAAGGATGTTAGATTAGTACGTATTCGCATTGGTGTAGTCCTGGGAAAAGATGGCGGTGCATTGGGTTTGATTTCATCTTTCTAATCATTTTTTGCTTATAAGCTTTCAAACTCAAGGCCCAGTTTTATTTTGCACTTTTTAATTTGAGATGGTCATATTGAGTGATTCACGTGGGTAGACTAAGTAGTCGTATGTGATACCAGTGAGGCTACTATATAACAAAGAGATGATTTGTGAGATAATATTTGGCAATTGTAAATTATCTGCTCAACATACCTAAGAATATGTTGCTACAGTTGTTGAACATCTGATAAGAGGAACTACGTGTGCAAAATTTACCGTCTTCTGATTTTTCTCTTATGTTACTTCATTCTGATATTATAGTTGTGGACCTTTGCAGCTAAAATGGTCCCTATTTTCAAGTTGTTTGCTGGCGGACCTTTGGGCTCTGGAAAACAGTGGTATTGCATTTAACTTCTGGCCGACTCAATAATTTACACTAACACTTTCACAACTATATATTTATTTCCTTGGAATTTTTTGTATCTGCAAATGGTAACTATGAGGGTAGAAGTTTTGATCATATATATTTATCTTCAAATTTCATCATTATTATCAAGGATGTTATTAGATACTCCTATAACTTACTTGAGATTTATTGAACCATATCCTTAAAACTCTTTTACCTTAACATTCAAATTAATCATTGTAGTCTTATTTGTGTAGGTTTTCCTGGATTCATGTGGACGACCTAGTTAACCTAATTTATGAAGCTTTATCCAATCCATCTTATAAAGGTGAAAATCTTTTTACTTTTATGCCTATTTTATTGATGTAATGAGGAACCGAACCATGTTGTGTGCCCTCTTACAATCCGACAGCTCTATATAATCTCATTTTTGTGAAATTTCAATGTTAAAGTGGGAGACATACACATTTTTAATCTTGGGTGTTCTTTGATATTGCATCTCTTTCACCTCTCAGTTCAGATGCACTTTCTTCTATTCTGTAATTTGCCAACTTCATTCGGATTTTAGGAAGTCTTGTGGAGTTTTAGGATGTTACTTTGTTTGGACTGAGTCCATGTAATTTATATATCAGGCGTTATCAATGGAACTGCACCTAATCCTGTTCGCATGGGGGAGATGTGTGGCCACTTGGGATCAGTCCTGGGTAGGCCTTCATGGCTGCCCGTACCGGACTTGGCACTCAAAGCCGTACTCGGAGAAGGTGCTACTGTGGTAAGGATACATATTTTCTCACTTAATTTTTTATATTGTTTTCTCTGCTTTCTGCAGTTCACTAGACGAGTTTGCTACAGGTTCTGGATGGACAAAGGGTGCTTCCAGCTAGAGCAAAGGAGTTGGGTTTCTCCTTCAAATATCCTTATGTGAAAGAAGCCTTGAAAGCCATTCTATCATAAGAAAGATGAAGTACGGAGATGAAATGACATGTTTACACATACATTCTTTATTTTTTGGTGTGAAGAACTGGCAACTTCTGCAATGGCATAAAGGACATTACCGGAAAGTTAGAATAACTCCAAACAGAGTTGCTATTCTTAATTAAAGTGCAAATTAAGCTCAGCAGGTAGCTGTTTTTTCTCTCTTTCTTTCTCTACTGGCATTCTCTATGCTTATGAAATGTTGATCTTCAATGCTAATGAATGATAGATGCTCATCATATAATGAATGATTCTTTGGTTCAACATTAATGAGCTTCATTGATAATAATAATATCTAAGTTTTGATTTCTATATAGCTCTGCGCTCTCTCTGGCATAAAGAGGCGACAGCCGATCTGCTTCGATGCTTTATAAAACTGGATACCATCATATATTTTATTGTCCAATTCTCAAAGGGCACTCCCTCCATTCTGTTTTAATTATAAATGTGAAACACAAAGTAATTAATCTTCCTTAAATCTATAAATGAATGATAAAAAGAAACAAATACACCAGTGCCTGTATTTGCTTGTTTCTGTGTGTGAGAGAGAGAGAGAGAGGGAGGGAGCATTCAAGTGATGTTGTATTTTGGAACAACAGAGATAATATAAGCTATTGTTTTCACAGAAAACAAAAACAGCAACAACAGTTAAATCCATACCATTTAAGGCCATTAACTAAATTTCAAATTGAAACATAATTTATATTTCTTCCTTTCATGTTTAAACAAGAACCCACTGTTTCATTTTCAAATGATACAACATCGTAGTTCCACATCATTTATGTTCTAAACTGGATAGTTGAACAGAGATAAAGAGTGAGATGGTTATTGTGGAACACAATCACCCCTTTAGCGAGTATTTCTTCCCTGTGAAAGCCTGAAATTTTGGCTCTTCTTTTGCTTGGGGCTGCTCTTGTTTAGTCTCCTTTGCAGCTTCCTGCAGACGAGGAAATCCCAATAGGTCAAGACATACTAATAGCAACCCCTAATCAGGAACTTTGTATTAGAAAATGTAGGATAGATGAAGTACCTTTTGTGTGCGTGTAGTACGATTTGCATTTGATCCAAACACAAGCTTCCCCTGCGACTGACGAGAGGTACTTTGTGAGCTAGATCCTGCAGAAGGATGCCCCCGACCATTGGAAACATCAGGTCGCTTGTCTCTGGACCCAGAGGAAGAAGCTGGTGGAGGCTCATACTTCAAGGGCTTCCCATCCAAACGTCTCCCTGGCCCTGTAAAAGGGTTAAACTTTGGTTCGGCCTCATCTGGAGCCTCTTGACCTGCACATTCTACTAAGTGTTAATTTATGCATGTCAAAAACAAAACAAGTAAAGAAATTTCCATACAGAAGCATGTTGATTTTCCAAGAGCAAATTAAAACTAGGCATTTTCTGATGTTTTCATCCAAAAGAGAGTTATCATAATTGTACTGAAGATGGGCTAATATGTAACCAACTATGACATGATGAGAAACATATCCACACAGTCAGACACTACTACACTAGGACAATGGAGTATCCTGACGCACTCCAACCAGGAGCAACATTGATTGTATTGTAAGCCAAGGAACACTGAATCCCATTGACTCGCAAAAAGAGAATTACGATGGTATATGGAGGTGTAAGCCAATGTTTCACATGAACATGATATATCCAACTTCTAGAAGATTACCATAACTGATGACCAGTATCAAGAGTAGTTATATCCTCTCTTCTTTTTTCTTTCTTTTTTGAGTGGTGGGGGGATTGGGGGGTTAATATTTTACCATTTTTTTATGATTTAGTTTTCCATATCTATTTGCACTAGAGTTTTCAATCTTAGTATTTTACAAACAAAACCAAGCCGTATAATATTCAATTAAGAAAGAAATTTATCTGCCCTATACTCTCTACACTTTTGTTTTGGGTGCTATAATACTCTTATCATCTTTCTTTATCAATTGAAAAGAATAATAAACAGATAAAGTTTTTATCAGGTTCCATGGATTCAGCTCCCTAATCAGTCAAAACGAAGTTCAGCAGATCAGCCCAAGTGTAAAAAACAGCAAGAATTAAATACGTAAAGAGATGCTGAGCGTAGATTGAAGGTGCTACTGCACATGAGAAACACGACACGAGTGAATTGTGTCCTCAGTAACCATCCATGTTCACAACACCTTAACGCGTTGCAAAAAAATTTATTTTTATTTTTTGTAATTAAACCTCAACAGCTTTGTGACAATGAAAACCATACACAAGAAAAAAATGAATTAGCCATACGACAAAAAACCAGAAAAAAATTGTGCCAAGTTGCAAGAACCTGACCTGCTGGCGCTATGCTTGAAGGAACAGACGCTGCAGGTTTTTCAGGTTCCTTATAATCAAGGGGAGGAGCAAAGTCCACCTCACAGTCCGTCTCAATGATACTTATGGCATTAGAAGGCTTTGATTCAATGATATCTATGTAATACTTTTTATTGTTGTAGGCCACCATAATACTATCCCCTGTGGTTAAGCATGAAAAGTTCCTCAGTGTTGTCTCCAAGCTGCACGAGAAAAATATAACTTCAAATTGATCTCTCTCTGAACAGTGGATGGCGTAGGCAAGTGCTCATTTTTTCAATCTTACATCATCAAGTACTGGCACTTTACAAAAGGAAAATTAACCAAATTACATAGCAAAACATATTTGGTTATTTGACATCAGATGACTTACATTGCTTTTGGATTGGAAATGTCCAGAAAGTCCTTTGTGTGGGGTTGAAGTTTTACGTATGTACCCTTTGGAAGAGTAGCACTTTTAACTCTCACGATGTCTCCTTCTTGTAGTAGCAAATTCTCCATCATCTACAAGAAAGCAATTCAAAACACATCCATCGAGAAAACTAGAGGGTAAAAAGGCCTAGAAACAATTATTGAAACAAAGTGACTTGAACAACAGAAAAACAAATGAGAAACTACCCAGTATGGCATATATATCATGCCTTCTTCCGCAATAAACTCCAAAACCCCACAATGAGAAACTCGCTCAGTAGCAGCATTCCGAAGCTCAAACAACATTGGATAATCAATGTGCAGAGATGCTGCAGGATTAAATTTTGATTCAACAATTTATATTAGAAGATAAACAGAAATTTTTTGTCCTTTTCTATGTTGGGTACGAGTTTGCTAAATATATATAAAATATTTACAAAAAAATCCAATAAATCAACTAACCAAGACGGTCAAGGGCAGAAGGAGGCATTATAACTGGAACAAATTCAAAAGGAAAATTAGGTATTCACACTGCATTTTATAAACAGAATACCCCAAAAAAGTAAAAAAATAATTTTTACTCACTTTTATCACCATTTTCTATTTGCGGCTGCAGGAATGGAAATGTAAGGTAGTATTAGAATCATAAAAAGACTACTGAACATGAAATTCTACATATTCAGGTATTCTGAAATGCTTTAGAGAAGCATATTGTTTCTAAATAGTGCATTCATTTTCTTAAGACAGGTAAAAGCAGGGAAAGAGCAAAATTTTCTTCTGAAACTATATCTGCAGCAAATTAGTAGTGTAATAAAACAAGACAAGTAAGCTCCCAACCTTATCAATAAAGGATGCAGGGTAGCATCTATAAGTTTGCTCAAATGACGTTCCATGATATCCATAGCCATCAAAAAACTGCAGTGTCAAAAACCAACAGTGTGGATAATAGCAATGACAACAGATGAACAGAATTACTAAAATTTTGAACATATGAGAATGAAATTTGAAACTATTCAAACAAAAAGTAATACAGAGTTTTTTATAGAACTCAATACACCAGCATTAGACATAAAAAAAATTACACGAACTACAAGTAAAAATGTTAATGGACAAATTCATCCAAAATTCTACATTTAAAATTTGATGATCTATCAGCAAGCAACTAAAGTTGAGCAACAGTTATAGGACACTATATGGTCCTCAATTAACAAATTAATTGTGCAATTCATAATTAGAGACACATAAGAAGTTAAAGTTTCAATTGCATGTCCAATTCTCAATAAAGTTATCCTGACACTACTTATCAGAACAACTTCTATTTATCACCCTTCTGTTCACAACCTTGACAGAGTATTGAACAGTCAGTTCAGTAGTTATATTTGTGGTAAAAAATAAATAAAGTACTTGATCCATAAAGTGTCCACCAAATATTTATAATTGATAACACTAGTAAAAAAAATTGATAAGTTAAAGGAAATAAAGAGCACAAAACCGCTAACAAAATGTAAACAAGTTCATACGTCAACAATCATTTAACTGAAATTTACAGAACAGACGTGCTATGCATAGAGCAGTATAGAGAACAGGAATCGACAAAATGGAACAAAGACAAAGTATTGTTATTATTCTTATTTACATTTTTTTTAGGCCAAGGCAAGGTAGCAAGATCATTAGATACAACCAAAAGGCAGGATGAGTATTATATTTCGTAAAAGGCACACCAAGAATAGCTTCCTTAAAAAAAACAACCAATTCTAATCTATAATTTAATAGACTAATATATACACATATTGATGATAACTCCACAAGTAATCGCAAGAAGGAATATGCAGCAAAACACAAAATTTCTTAGTTTAGTAAATGATATAGGCCAATAATGCTCATATACTTAAAGCTGATGCTTTTTATTCTTATTTTTTTTAAAGCTTTACATCTCACAGTTAGGTGCCCGCATCAATTCACAAAAAAATAATAAACATATAATTGTTCTAAATCGCAACTAAACTATAACTCAGCAAAGATGCACAAAAAATTAAAAAAATTTACATGCATTCACCAACTCAAGAACCATAACAGTAAGAAATTATGTTAAAACCATGATAAGTCGTACCATATTTACTATCTTCTGATTGCCTCACGGTCAACAGTCCACCACTCCTATCAGAGAAAGGAAAAAAAATCAATCACAGACACACAAATGTATTGGCTCATAAACTATGCACATTAATTTCAGTACAATATTAATCCAGTATTATTATCGCATATCCCCAAATTTTTGAATATTTTTTAATATCACGAGCATAAGAATTCACAAATTATCAAACACTCGCACAAATATATTGGGTCACTAATTATGAGGCCTAATTTTTCACTATACTATTCCAATAAACAATTACTATCAGAATTTCAAATTTTGAATTAGATTCGAATATCAGTGATGCATTAGAATTGATTAGTATGAGTAAAGATCGATAAAAAAAACAGAGTTAAGTGATAAGAAACAAAAGGTCTATCTAATTTAAATAATTGATATGAAAAGATTTGAACTTTACAATAGAAATCTCGTCAAAGTGTTGGAAATCGGAATGAAAGTGCAGAGGAATAGATAGAACTGTAGAACCAAGGACAGAGGTGGAAGAAAAGGCTAAGATGCGGTAGCTGCTTCTTCTTCACGCCATGAGTAGCTTGTGCAATCGTCCAGATACTTTCATCTTTCAGGCCCTTTAGAGCCCAGCCCACGTAGAACTGGACCTACCCACAATTGCTAATAAAGTAATACTATAAGAATAGCGGCTAAAAAATTAAATTATAGGAGTATATATAAAAAAGGAATTTCCCCCTGATTATTAATTGGATGCTAATTTCAAGCAATTCAAATGAATAATTTATAAAAATAAGTTGCATTTTATATAAAGTTAGCAATTCTTTTGATATAAATGGGAATTTATTTTATAGACTGTTCATGAAACGCTCCGTTTAATCAAATGACTTATTTATATTAGTATATCATTTTTTTGCCTCATATTATTAACACACATGTACCTAGATTTATCCTTTTTACTTGAAACACATCCCGTCAAAGGTGACGAGTCTTCCTCTAAAGCATATTATTGCTCATGGTCCAAGAAGTAGAACTATTCCTTTTCTTTTAAGGTAATTATTAAATCCACAACACTTTGTTATTTTCACAATAAAAGTGTCGCTGTAGATGTGTAGCGACACTTTTGTTGTAAAAATAACAATTTCTATTGTGGATTTAACAATTCCCTTCTTTTAAAGGTCCATGCAAAAAAGCAACTTTGATGGAGAGTGTCAAATGTAGAAACATGATATACATTTACTCAACTTTTAAGATCTCTTTTGCTTGGAGTATCATTTAATTTGGACCGGACCAGACCAGAGCAGACCATCTAAAGGAAAGGAGGTAACAGTAACACCAGCTGTGTTGTTAAGATCTAAGATTAAAGTTAATTTTCAAGGCCACTGGATTATTATTATGTGGGATTTCCTAGCTTTCTACATTTGAGGTCCTGCCTTCACCTCTAGCAGAATAATATTAGTTAATCCAGGCTATAAACCAACCTCTGGTTCCATTAATTGTTTGGAATCAACATTTTCTGAGCCATAAACTGATCAAAAAAAAAAACAGAGCTAAATGAAAACAAAGAAATACACTTCCTAAATTTATTTCTTTACCTCTGAATAACAGATTTGTGGAAAATATAAATTATCATCAACCTCACAGGTCAAAAGCTTGGCTAGATTTATAGACTAAACTCACAAAGTTCCTCAGATTCTACATAACCAACAAATTGCACATAGTAAGGGGCCTTGTATTCCCCATTGCGAGATCCAAATCTGAAACCATTCTTGGACTATGTCACCACCTATCTCTTGGCCATCAACAACACCGTTGCCTGCAGTCTAACGCTAATCCCTGAAAGCCAGGACAAATGAAAGAATTAGCCTTCAACAGCCACCACAAAACTTGATAATATGTACACGCAAAAACCTCCTATCCAATCTTGGTACAAAGATTAAGGTAAACATAAGCTACAACTTCCTAGTTAGCAAAGGAAAAATAAAATAAAGACATTGTAACACCAATACCAGAAAAACAAGATATGTCGTATACTATTAGAGGAGAAAATCTGAAATGCGCCAAAGTTTGATTGGTGGAAGTCTGTCGCAATATACTGGATGCTTACCGATTACCGAAAGAGGAGAATTGCAAGTTAGAAAAGGATTCATAGACTTATCAAAACATTTTTAGAGGGGGTCAAATTCATTTTGCTCAATTATAGAAATATTATATGTTTGATTTTGAATTAAAAATAATTGTACAAAGTAATATAAAAAAAATTTGAGAAATTTAATTTGAAAAAAATTAAGTAATGGGTAAACAAGGCGGGAACATCGGGTATTGTTTTCCGGGTCGAGGATAACTACATATTGACGGAGCGGGAATCGGAAATGGGAGGGGTCCCCTGGACCATACCCTCCCCGCTGCTAGGCCTAGAAAAGAGATAATCTTCATGGACTAACTTCCACCAATAGAAATTTCGTGCATTTCGTTCAGTCAGATTTTTTTTAAAAGTTTGTGTAAACTTGTAAGAACAAGATAAGAGCAAGATGACATTCAAAATGCAGAACCCCAACTTTGTGGCACTCAATGAAGACTGAAACAGTAATCATCAAGCTATATATCCATATCATGATCACGAAATATAACCACTAATTACTAAAATTTCAAATATCATTTGAACGAGGCTGCTCGAGTTGGCAATATTAATGCATTTTTTTGTACCAATTAATTAGACTGTTCATAAGTTGCCTTACCACATAAAGCATAAGAGTGCTGTCATAAAAAGTCAATACATAAATTCGTCCTGATTCAAAGTGTAAACTAACCTGAATTCCAAAATACATATATTAAAAGAGAGAGAGAGAGAGAATAAACGAGTATAATTACTATTCCGGATGTTATTCTTTAATTTCGTGTCATGCCTACTTTTTGTTTTATTATAGTATCTTGTTAGTGAGCATTCCTTCTACTACTTAAGTAGAAGCAAAGAATACGAAAAAGGTACTCTGTGAATAAATAGTTAAGCTTGCAAAGCAGCTATAGCACAAAGTATTGAATCAACAGGGTGTGATTGTTTTGCAGCCTAATATCTCAGTCAAGTAGCTTAGCCTTTACTTACTTACATGGCTTCATATATATCTTACAGGAAAAAGAAAAGGAGGGGATACTACATTAGCTTTCATTTGGTCTATTCTTTCTACATTTAGATAACTAATTTAGCTAAATTCCCAGGTGATTTACTAAAGCCAAGCAAAATAATATTCACTGGGCTATAAATATACATACATATCCTGATCACAATAAATATAACTATTTTGCAACCAGGAAAGCTAAAAAAATTCATATATCTATCTGCCTCAGACACATGGGTGAGAATTTGATTGAGGCTGCTCTAGTGAACAATAATAATGCCTGGTACCAATCAATTCGACAGGATCCATGTATCTTAAAGGGAATCGATGAGGCACCCAACCCCTAGCCATAATTTCAGCTGAAAGTCGGAGCTTCTTTACTCTAGCACTCACCATGATACCATTTGGAAAAATGTTGGTTACCCCCTTGAGAAAAATAAGAAATCGTCTCGAGCCAACTCATGATCAAGTCCAAGACCAACTATCGTACAAGGAGGCTCTAGCGGAAATAGAAGACATTTAACACACTATGAGACTATAAAACAAAACTAGAATTTTCAACAAAAAGAGAAAGGGGATAAGGTCAGTCAGCATATACATTTAGCTCCAATCCTACAAATTTAAACCAATAATCTGCAAAGAAAATCAAGTACTAGACTCTCTCTCTCTGTGTGTGACACAAGTCACAACCATCAGATTATTTACATTTGGCAAGTTATATTCTCACTAATAACATTAAACTTGGACATCCAGAGTTTCTTTAATAAGCTAACACTTTCTAGTAAGATACTCAACAAACTTCAATAATTTTGGACACATCAATCAGAGGACAGTTATTGACACAGTCAACTTGAAGCAGCTAAAAATTACTGTACCGAGTTCTAATAAAGGATGGTAGCCCCAGAATCCAGGATTTCAAATAATGATCCACATAGGTTGTAACACCCCATTCCACATCGAAAGTGACATACACCACAAATATTTTATTGGCCGAGAAACAGTAGGCGCTAAAACAGACATGTATGAAACAAAGTAAAGAAAGAACATTATTATTAGATTGCTCTGCATCTAAACAGAGTTCATCACAACTAAGAGGCTGCACATAAGTAATTTGAAACTTACCTTACCAAGATTGATATGGCTCTTTCATACTTCTTTACATCAGACCCAAAGCTTTATTATCTTCTATCATTTTGTTGGCCATACCATTCTTTTGGAAGCACTTATATATCTATGTAATATCCTGCACCAAGCCAAATCAAGAAAAATGATCATGGTAGAATTACAGGTTAAAGGATGCCGACTTTTCTGCTTCTTTTTTATTTAGTAAGAAATTGATTATCTTTCAGTTTTGAGCGTCAGTGAAAAAATATGCTTCCAAAAACCATAACATTAATTTCATGGAGATAAAGAAGCACCTATAACATTGTTCAGATAGATTTCTCGTGCCCCCAACTGAGATCCTTAATTACAGCTTAAAGCCTTTAAAAGATTATTGCTTTGATTCAAATCACAGTTGCTTAACAGGATGATAAAAATATTATTTCATGTGGACATGGGTCAAATTTGACTTTATTCAGAAATGTTCAAGCAACTGAACCATGTATGTTATATGAGGCTTATTCCACAGTCATCAGCAGATCAAAGTGATGTTGCAACTTCAGGATGTAAATCAACTTCCAAGTTGCACTGAAAGTGCCAATATCAATTATCCACCTCCATCCATGTATTTATACATTTGTCGACCAATATGGTTCACATTTTATTCAATACCCTACTTTCAAGAACACACGAAAATCATCCACTTGTGTAGCCTAGCAAAAGATTATCCAGCAATGCAATCAGATACTAGGTTCTATGTTTTTGTTCAGATCATATTCTCTTAATATGTTATAACAAACTTCTACTACATTCTTAAGGGAGATGATAAATGATCTATAAATGAAGCACAACAAATGGAATATGGAGTGCATTTATTGTTCCTATTGGAACCCCTTGCTTTTCTCAGAATTCACAATGAACAAAGTCTACATATTTCACCAATCCTAACCACAAGATGTCATGATGAAGCTATGAATAGAAGATAAATCCCCAAACTTGTGGCTAACAAACTGTTTATAAGTTGAACGTTTCTATGAATGACTTTGTAAGATACACTCTACCATTCTCTTGAAACAAGAATGAACTAAATAGCACTCGTCATTGTTCATAAATCATAAATAATCCCTAAAATGCTGCTGCTACCAACTAAATAAACTTTAAGATAATTTTATCACCCACCTACTAATTGTTACTAATCCTTGATTCAGAATCAGTTTAGTTAGGACATAAGTGTAACCCACTTATGATGGGATCCTGCCAATTAGTACAGAGGAATAGAATCAACTGGGAACAAAACAGTCATTTCTATTTCAAAAATTGAAAAGCTCATCTTCAGTCAAAAGAATATCCACAATCTTCCTCGCAGACAGAAAATAAGACAAACAGATACAGTATCACGAGAGAAGAATAGAGGGAAATAATTGTATTCAAAAGGCCACCACAACTAAAACATTGCTAGCCACCATTGGGCTGCAACAGCACAAGCCAAAGTAACATGCATTTCAAAAAGAATGCAAAGAGCAAAGTTGGCAGATAAAGTTTAAACCCTATGTCTGAAAAAAGATCACAGCGAGATGAAAAGACTACAGAAAAAAGGGTATTAGACGCCGAATTTACATGGACTTATCCGGCAAGTTCCCACTTCTCCATAAGATCCAAATGACTGTCTACTTCCTACATATTGTTCGTTGTGAACTAAAATAGAAATGAACATAAGTAAATGCAAATTTTGAAAACAGACGACCTAAAAAACTAGGAACAAACAATTTGAAGGAACTGCTTCAGGTGTGCAAATGCCGAGACAAATCTCAAGCACGGCAAAAGGTCAACTGCTCATCCTCGGCTGCATCAGAATCCATAACAGCTCCATATTTATCAACTTCGCAATAATAACAACCATTGTTACCATTGGCAGCAGTTATGCAGCAAGAGGAATTAACAAGATAAGGCATGTTGTGGAAAGAACAAGCAAGCCTGTTTGCAATGGCATCATGGTCCAAACCATGCCCACTACCATTATGCACAAACTCCTCAGCACGGTGCTTGAGCATCTCAAACATGATTTCAGGCTCATGCTGCATTACCCGGAGAACGTCCCCACAAGAAGGCCCAGGAACAGCACACGTCACTACAAAACTATGAGGTCCATCACTCTGTGAAACGCGAACCATGCTCGGCCCACCAAACAGGTTATGAACTCCTCCAAGAGCCTCCTCATAAGCCCCACCCAAAAACATCCCCAAGTAGTAACTTCCTCTCCCACTGCCTTCCAATTCATGCAGTGGCAAGCTCGCCTCGCCCCCAATGAATTTATCAATCTTCCCATCACTATCACAAGTTAAGTCGGACAAAATTCCCTTTACTCCCGGATTTTGATCAAGTCGATGAATAGGAACAATTGGAAACAGTTGGCCAATTCCCCAGAAATCTGGTATAGATGTGAAAACTGAGAGATTAACATGGTAAGTTCGAACGGGATCAGAAGCCCCAATTGCCTTAGACACCGAGTCACATAACCCATCAACAACAGCAAGTTGTTCAATATCCAAAGATCCTTCCTTGAACTGTTCAACACATTTCTGCTTTAACTGATCCGAATAAAGTAAACATGTTTCAAACTCGCCGCGAATGGCAGCTGCAGATAAATTCCGGTAGTCCATATGAGCATCCTCAGGGAGTCGCTCTATAAAATACATGAGGTCGTTTGATGACATTTGGGGGATATGAGTACTTGATGATACAGCCTCAAATACAAGAACTGAATGATGAGAGACAATTGCTCGACCACTTTCACTGCAAATTACAGGGTGTTTGACGGACTTACGGTTACAGACAAACCGAACTGCTTGAACTACTGCGGCAGCGTATTCTTCCAGAGTATAGCCAACAGAAACGTCAGAATCTGGCGATTTTGAACCGTCATAATCAATTCCCAGGCCGCCACCAATATCAATAACTCGCATACAGGCGCCAAGGCGGACTAATTCGCAGTATATCTGAGCTGCTTCACCTATGCCATCGGCTACCAGAGCTGTTGAGGGAATTTGAGAACCAATATGGAAATGCAATAACTGCAAACAATCAAGCATTCCACATTGATCGAGTTTCTTCACAACACGTAAAATCTGTGTTGTTGTGAGTCCAAATTTACCTTTCTCACCGGATGTTGATCCAAAATGGCCCGAATGCTTCGTTCTCAACTTGGCTCTCATCCCAATAACAGGACGAACGCCGAGCTTTTGGCTTAATTCAATCACCAAGTCGACTTCTTTTTCCTGCTCAAGGACAATTACAGTGTTGAAAAGGAGCTTTCTTCCAGCAAGAGCAAGCGAAATATATTCAGCATCTTTAAAGCCATTGCAGATAAGAAGAGATTCAGGGCTTCCTTTGCAGAGACAGCTCATAGCAAGGAGGAGCTCCGGTTTGGATCCGGCTTCTAAACCGAAGCGCAATGAGGATCCAAATTTCACAATGTCTTCAACAACAAATCGGTCGTGGTTGCATTTCACCGGATAAACGCCTTGGTAATGAGCTCCATAGCCCTGCGACTGAATGGCAGAATTAAAAGCAGATTGAAGTGATTCAAGCCGGTTTTTTAGCACGTCAGGTAGCCGGACAATAAGAGGAAGCTGCAAGCCGAGCCCGCCTGCTGATTTCGGATCCGATGCCTTCTTCACAACCTTCATGAGATCAATTTCCTGGTGTGAGAGAGTGTCCGTACCGTGCGGGCGGACGGAGATGTTGCCGGTGGAATTCACGGCGAAATATGGACCTCCCCAGCCGTCAATTCGGTAGAGAGCGGAGGAAAGAGAAGTAGACCAATGGGAAGCGGCAGAAATGGTGGAAACAGTGGTGGTGATAGTGTTAGTCGGCGGAGGCACGCCGGCGAATGGGTCTGGCGTGGGAAGAGAGCTATCCCAAGCAAAAGAATAGCCGGTAGGAGGAGTAACAGCGGGGTCTAAGCAACACGCGAGGGCCGGCATCCCTTCCCCGATCTGAACGAAAAAGAATCAAAGAATTTTATAGCGATATATATAAAGTATTTGATTGGATATGTTTGTAATAGCTGGGGGCTTTAGAACCCGCCGAGGCCGGAGCCCCGGCCACCCCCTCAAAAGAAGCGGAAAAAGTTCGGAATCAAATGAAAATGGAAGCCTAACTCACACCAATTACACACAAATATCCCCACACCTACTTCAGCAGAAAGTAATCTGAAAGATTAATCAACAAAAACACTAAGAAAAACATAGATTTTCTTAAATCTAAAAATTGAGCACAAATGTCAGCATGCAGATTTCAGGTCTTATAGTAACTGATGAGAGAGAAATTCCCCGGAGGACTTTTCGGAATCCTAACGGCGAAGGGAAATTGAGACGGAGAGAAATTAGGGTTTTATTTTCAGGTGAAAGATAGATTCACAAATGTGAATTGAGCGAGAATTGCATGAGAGACGTATGCAGTTTAAATAGGGGGCGGGGAAGGTTCGGGTATAGGGCCCAAAGATTCTGTGTAATTAAAATATCCATTTTGTTTGTTTTTATTAACAGGAATTATTTACTTTGATTTTTACCTTTTATAAAGAAACTAGACTTCAAAAATGTGATTTCAAATTTTATTGTTTGTAGGTGAAAAAGTGAGTACACCTTTTTAGGTCTCAATTTTTAGTCTCCAATAATCTAATATTAATATATTAATTGAATATTTTTTTATCAATTTTAAAATATCAATATAAAATTTTTTAGAATGAAGTTCAATTGATAACTTTGGATCCGATCAGGGCGAAGTTGGGCGAAGTTTAAATTAATTTCATGGTTGAAAGTTTTATAATTTTTATTGTTTTAATTATAAAAAAATATTGTATGAATAAGTAGTATAACTTATTATTGTATTGGTTAATGCAATATATTCTATAATCAATGTAAAAAAAATTATATAAATTTATTACGGTG
Organism: Panax quinquefolius; assembly: GCA_020205615.1. Taxonomy (NCBI): domain Eukaryota; kingdom Viridiplantae; phylum Streptophyta; class Magnoliopsida; order Apiales; family Araliaceae; genus Panax; species Panax quinquefolius. The sequence goes on from CM035165.1 coordinate 109,153,237, forward strand.
AGATTGGTGTCAATTTCATCTTAATTGAATCCGATAATTTTTCAAGATCTATATAGAGTGTTATGAGAGTTTTGAGTGAACTAAAATAGTTCAAAATTAAAATTAAAAATATTTTAATATTTGATAACTCTTGTAAGTACTTTTAAATAATAAATATTTAAGCTCAAAAATATGTTTGAATAAAGTAAAAAAAATTGTGCTATTAGCTAAAATAATTTTGACAAAAGCAGAAAGTATAAAAATATCCCTAAATTGCAATAATAAATAAAATCTCATAATAATCAATTATCTTAAATTATCATTAATAAATTTACAAGTATTTTTATAGTTACGTAATTAATTACTATTTTGATTTTTTATTAAAACATAATTATTAATTTTAAAGTAATTCATTTCATCATAACACACCGCATGGACATGCATGGCTCCGCCAAATAGGACGGGTTGCGTCGAGATTTCGTGTGGCTTTAACAATTCTACTATCATATAAAAAAAAAATCATATAATGTTCACAAACACGTACACATTTATATTGTGAAAACATCAACACGTATGAATTCCGCATATAAATGTGAGATTATGCGATCTTTTTTTTAGTATTTATAATAATAAAATTATGATAAAAAATTAAAAATATTGTGTTATTTTAAACTATTATCATAAATAAATAAAAATCGTCAAATAAGTCTTTGTATTGAGATTCCAAACCTTTTTGAGATAACATAGGCGAGTCTGCACATCACATGCGCATACACAAGATACTAACACATGTGTTTAGAATTCAACGTGACCTAAGTCAATAAATTTTAAGTTCATTCATGTATGTTATCTTTCATTATTTTTTTAATATGGGATTCTAACTCACTTGTGATATCTTAATTAAACAAGTTAATCACATCAAGAACTCTCACTCACTTAAACACTTCTCTTTGACCAGTGCATCACTAATTCTTAATTATAACCACTTTTGATATTGTTCATCGAGAATCAACTTCCGTCAAGAAAACACCGATTCTTATCAATAACAACTCTTTTCACATTCATGTACACAAGTTCTAAATTAATCAATTGTGTCAGCAATGACCTACCTAGTTTAGTTGCATGCGACCCTAAATAACCAATCTAGATCAAGCACTACTGCATGCAAAGGATGGAAAACCAAATTTAAATAGAATACATACAACAATTAGCAAAATCCAAAAGAAAAAAGACTTTGGAGTAACTAGCCTATTCCCCAATGAATTGAGAATGGTTAGCATCAAATTAATTTTGGTCAATTGATATATATATAGTCTCTACACGCAGACATAAGGTGATCTTTTTTTCTGGTGTATCAATAATATAATAAGAGTACTATTGATCAACTTATCATGAAATTATTTTCATAATTATCGGATCCCAATGAATTGGTTCACCCCGTGTAAGAAAAACTAGTCGTAATTAATGTGCCTTCTTTTACTCGGAATTAATTCCGCCCACTTTTATTTGATTGATTATTTGACTTGGGACTTGTATTTGGCCAAACATGAATTTGCCTGTTTTTTATTTTGACAAGCATATTCACCTGCAAACTGAATTGATGTTTGGGGGACTAATATTGTTCTGGGCTGGTGGGGTTTTTTTTTTGGGTACCCCGAGAGGCCAAATCAAAAACTTGATTTTGAGGTATAGTTTATTTAGTGATGTTAATTTGAGGTATTTTTAATGTAATTTTTAAAAATAATAAACATTGAAATTAGTCATATTTTCAGATAGCTTATGATTTTGTCATTATATTGCCTTTAAGTAAGTGAATTTTAAATTAATTTCATCAGCAGACAAACTTGATTTTGTATTTTGAAACGAATAAAATGTTAGATAAGATAACGCTATAAAAGTAGTAACTTTTAACTTTAAATATTTCTGAAAAAACTTTTGAGTTTTGAAAACATTTTTAAAACCTTATCAAATTGGCTTTAATAATGTTCTTTTACAAATGAAATGATCTATCAAGCATCACTTGACCTTTCTCAGAGTTTGTTTATATATAAATATATATATTAACCCACCCAACTTCTGTTGAATCCAACAAAAAAAGATACCCAATAAACTGAGTGGGGTACAAACCTATCTTGGCCTAATATTTGTGCCTTCGTGGGGTTGGTGTTACCCTTTGTCCCTTTATTTTGGTTTAATTATTAATTCCTTTTTGCACTTTTTTTAAACACAAATAAATTAAAATACTACTACCTTATTGTATATCCAACTTGTTTTTTTGACCATTAGTTTCTTTGCATTCATGATCACAAAATACGAAGACGTGACACGTGGCAAAAGAGAGATTAATTAGAGGCAGGGGAGAACGGGCATAAAAATATATATCGAAGTATTTCAAAACAGAGATAAAGCTTTTGAACCTGATACGAATTGATGTCCTATTTTTATTGATTTCTTCTTTTATCCTTTTTCTGGTCATGATGTTGAAATTCTCCTCATGCCATGAATTTATATATATATATTTAGTAATTACGCATACCGCGCGCAGAAGCGGCAGAATCTAAAAAATTAGATTAAAATTAGAAAAATACTTTTATTACCTAAAAGATATTTACACAGAAACTTAAAATCGCATACGTAATAATTATCATAATTTACTGACTACTTCTAGCAATAATTAATTTTCCTTTAAAAATAGATATCCGAAAAAATTAAACTCATCTACAAAACTTACAATTATCAATAAAATTATCATAATTCACTACACCACCATAATTATTATTATTATTATTATTATTATTATTATTGTTGTTGTTATTATTATTATTATTATTATTACTATTATTATTATAATTTTAATTATAATTATTAACATTAATATTAATATTAATTTTATTATAATTATTATTACTTTATTACTATTATTATTATTATTACTACTATTATAATAATATTATTATTATATTATAATTATTATTATTTTGAATTAAAATTAGAATGAATCAACTGCATTTCAAGTCTTTCCTTTCATTTCAAATCAATTAGAATGAATCAGAATCTTTATTATATAGATTACTATTATTATTATTATTATTATTATTATTATTATTATTATTATTATTATAATTATTTCTATTACTATTACTATTATTATTATTATAATAATAATAATTATTATTATTATTATTATTACTATTATTAGTACTATTATAATTATTATTAGTACTATTATTATTATTATTAGTACTATTATTATTATTATTATATTTATTTTTAGTACTATTATTATTTGTTTGTGTGTGTGTGTGTGTGAAGAAGATAAGAGAGAAAGATTTTGTGTGTGAACATGAGAGAGAGTATGGTGTATGAGTGAATTTGATTTGGTAAAGAAATATGAGCATTTAGATTAAGATTGTTCTAAAATTAAGTTAGAATGAATTTGAACCGTTCTTTGTCTTTTATCGAATGAAATATTCAAAATGAGTTCTGTTTTATTATATAGATTTATTTATTTTTAGTACTATTATTATTTGTTTTTGTGTGTGTGTGTGTGTGAAGAAGAGAGGAGAGAGAAAGATTTTGTGTGTGAACATGAGAGAGAGTATGGTGTATGAGTGAATTTGATTTGAGCGTGAAGAAATATGAGCCTTTAGATTAAGTTGGAAAAATTAAGTTAGAATGAATCTGAATCGTTTTTGTGATTTGTCAAATGAAAGATTAAAAATGGGTTCTGTTTTATTATATAGATATTTATTATTATTATAGTAGTAGTAATTATTATTATTATTACTATTATTTAAATAATAATAATTATTATTAGTATTATTATAATAATAATTATTATTAGTACTATAATAATAATAATAATAATTATTGTTATAATTATTAGTATTATTATTATTGTTATTATTATAATAATAATAATAATTATTATTATTATTATTATTATTATTATTATTATTATTATTATAGTAGTAGTAGTAATAATTATTATTATTATTATTATATAGTAGTAGTAATTATTATTATTATTAGTATTATAGTAATAGTAATTATTACTATTATTATTATTATAGTTGTAATTATTATTATTATAGTAGTAGTAGTAATTATTATTATTATTATTATTATTATTATTATTATAGTAGTAATTATTAGTATTATTATTATTATTATTATTATTATTATAGTAGTAGTAGTAGTAATTATTATTAATATTTGTTGTTTTTTGATAAATTAATTTTTTGATTTTGTAATTGCTTTCTTACCATTGATATTTTTTATGTATTATATATTTTAAATGTATGCATACTTCAAAAATTATTATAATTTAAAATAAAATATTAAAATACTAATTAATTAAATAAAGGGTTAAGTTCAGATGACCACCTGGGGTTTGGTCGGTTTCTCACTTAACCACCTGTAGTCAGTAAAGCTACATTTAGACTCCTGACTTTTTGAGTTGAAGTAAAAAAGTGCTTTCCGTCTTAACTCCGTTACTTTATTTGGCTAAAGATTTAATTACCCTCACTTTAAAACACCCAGCTGTAAAATCATTTATAAAAACACCCAGTTGTTCATCTCTCTCTCTCTCTCTCTTTTTTTTTCTAACAAACAAAAAACTTCAATAATATCCACCGATCTTCAGTGATTATAATTCCAAGTTCAGTAAAGAAAACTTCAACAATCTCCACCGATCTTCGGTGATTATAATTCCAAATTCAATAAAGAAAATACAACCAAATTTGACATAAATCAAGAAAGAACTAAGAAAAGCAAATTCAATCCCAAATTAATCTAAACAACAAATGATGAAAATGCATACATTTAACAACCGAGGGTAATCATTAATTACCCTCGAATTCACATCAAAATAAAAAAATTTAGAAGAACAAAATGCATACATTTACATCAAATCGAGCAATTCAAGAACTTTTCAAACTAAAACAAAATAAAAAAGAACATGTGTATACCAAATTACCAATCAAAAAATGAAAATAACAACTGAATTTGAACAACGAAATTCTGGGTTTCAACAATGTCACAATTTCATCAACATTCTCCCAAATGGGTCTAAATGGGTCTTCAAAATTAGAAGGAAATAAAGAAGAAAATCTTGAGAACACAAAGACGAAGCGCACCAATCTTTCAAAGACTTTTAGTAATATAGAAGTTCCTTGAAGAAGCATGGCAGTTTTCAAAGTGAAGATTTAGTAAACTATTTTGTAACATTAACACTTGCGTATTGATTAAAAATTCATATAATTGTACAAACAGACCACCCACGAATTTACTTACAAAGGGAGTTTGAGTTTCATTCTTTGGGGAATTTGAGTTTCGTCCCGAATAAGAAAGAAAATGACCTTGGGTTTTGTCCATTCGCCATGGATACGTTGTTTAATCGGAGATCGCCGGGAAAAGGTATTAAAATCTCTTTCGACGTGTACACTTCCATCACCAATGAATCGGTAGGGATTGAGTCAATCTTCTCGTTGAATCAATCTCTGTTGTCCGATCTCAAGCCCTCAACACGCCGATCAAAATCGCCAACTTCGATCGTAACAAAGATAACCGAAGTTTGAGTCGTCGATTCGTAAGTCGCCAAATCAAAGTCGCATAATCACGGAGGCCGAGATGAGCTTTATTCATCATCTGAACATTAAGAATAAATCGGATCTGAAGCGAATCCTCACTCCTAACATCTCAAAACCGAAAACCTCCAAGATCCGAACCCCAAAACTAAAACCCAAAACCCAAAACCCAAAACCTATCATCGCCACAAAATTTGGGAAGGTTCCAATGAGAAGCGGCAAGTGAACTAATTTTGTTGTTAGAAAAATGAAGATTTTGAAATTTGAAGGAGAAGAGGAGTGGGTAAGATGGTCATCGGTCGTGTGAGGAAGAGGTTTGTGATGAAAAGTGGAGTCTGGAAGAGTCTGTTCGAGACATTTTGGGTGAGAAATGAGAGAGAGAGAGAGAGAAGCATGGTTTGAGGAGTGAGAAATAAGAGAATGGGGTATTTTGGACATTTACTAGTCTTTTTCATTGTTATAGTCCATTTTCACGCTTTTTTTAGGCCCCGATATACACGCATCAAGTTAAGTTGGATGAAAAATGTAACGTTTTCATTTTAACTCAAAAAGTCGAGAGTCTAAATGTAGCTTTTTTACTACTACAATTGGTTAAGTGGAAACCGCTTTCAACTCCAGCCAGTCATCCTAACTTAACCCTTAAATAAATGGAGAAAGAGGAGAAGAGAAACGGCAGAGGAGAGAGAGAGAAAGATGAGAGAGGATAGAGAAAGAAAGGGAGGAGAGGATTAGGAGTAGAGAGAAAGAGAGAAGGCGGAGGAGAGAGGAGTAGAGGAGAGAGAAAGAGAGAAGACGGGTGAAAGAGGAGAGAGAAAGGGGGAAGGAGTAGAGGAGAGAGAAAGAGAAAGAGAAAAGGAGAGAGAAAGTGAAGCAGGAAATTTGGGCGGAATTTTGTTTGTGTGAGATGAATGTGAGCATTTAGATTAAGTTAGAATGAATCTGAGATGTTGTTGTGCTTTGTCAAATTATAAAATTCAAATTGAGTTCTGTTTTATTATATAGATATATATATAAGGGGGTGATTCATAATAAATATTTATTTTGAACATTACGGTTGTTAGTCCTTCTGACGGCTAGAAAAACTCTTATCAACAACCATTATAATGACTAATTTGTCATCGAAAATTAATAAGATTTTGCCCTAGCCGCTACTCTTACTACCGACCAAGTTAAATGGCAAATTCTCATCAATACGCCTGACCACTAATAGAAGTAATGGTCAGACGATAAAAAAAAACATATCCAACGTTTGTAGTCGATCTGGTATCAATTGAGAGGAATAAGAAGACAAGGCTGAGGCGCTAGACAAAATCAATTCTACATCAAAATTCAAGTTTGAATCGGTTATTCAACTATATATAATTACTAGTAAAAATATTCCTATCGATTTTTTTTAAAAAGTTTATATTAATTTATAAAATATGATTAAAATTACATGTATGAAATATCAAATTGATCCCATATCTAAGTTGATATTTATAACAAATTACCCACATATAAAGAGAGAGTAGATAGATAAATAAGCACAAATAAATCAACATATAATCGTCATCTCAATATGACATTCAGTTTAATTAATTTTGGTATTATGTTTCATAAAAAATAAAAATTTATACTTTATATCGTTTTATTAAAAAATTTATAATTATTTTATACTTATCTGCATGTTTTGGAATCTGATTCGGAGTCCCATTTATACGAATTGATCTCGTACAGTACAAAACTGAATATTCCTGGCTTTTCAAATCACCAAAAATCAATAGTTAAAGAGGACCAAACATGAACATGCTAGCAATGTCGCATTTGCCCACTAATGCTATAATGAATTAACAGTGACGATTGACGACCAAAAAGAAATCGAAATGTGAATCTCTACGTATATGATGAGTATAAAATTGGCAATTCATTTGTAAAGTTATTAAAATAAGTTACATTTTTTTTATATTAAGGAGTTTCTAATTGTATAATACTTACTTTTTAAAAAAAAAAATCAAGTTGTTGGTCTGATGATCAAATTAAGAGGCATGTTCCCTAGCTTGATTTTCTGGATTCAAACTTTATGCTACGTTTGGATCGAAGGAATGAAATGAACGGTGCAATGATTCATTCTATTCTAGTTGGAATGAGTTATTTCATATATTCTCCCTCCTCAAAGGAACCAAACACAAATTTTGTTCATTCCAATCGCAACCAAACATAATTTTTTTCATTTCATATGAATGAGTCATTCTATTATCATCTTCATTACTCAAATTTAAACGTAGGATTAGTTTTAACACGTCAGCACCCAGAAAAAAAATCTTCTAAATGCACCATGCTAATACGAGGGTGCGCCCTTAAAATAATTAATTTAGTTTTAATTTACGCGTAAATTGACCCAATAATACTCTTATCATTCAACAAACAAAGAAAAACTTATTTTTATAAAATGTACAAATGAATTCTTCATTTAGAAAAAAATGCTACCAAGTGTAGGTTATGAATGGGCCTGCTTTAAACGACCTATTTTTTGGGGCTACTCTCCATAAAGAAAAATAATAAATAAATAATCATCACTGTGACTGTGACTGTGACTGATGAGGTAGGGAAGAAGAGTGTACATTACGTTTTGTTTTTGTTTATTTCACTCACAAGACAAGAAGAATGAACGATTTACCTTTACCTTTTGCACGACTGACCTAAAGGTTGAGTTGGGTTATCAATTTATCATTTATTAAGATTAACTTGAACATATTTAGAAATTATTTTCTAATAATATATTTTATTTTTTTAAAATTTTGCATCAAAAAATTGACATCCTAAAAGTTGAAATGTAGAGTTAATACGAAAAAGGAAAACAAAAATTATTAATACAATTTCTTACTATATTTTTTAAGTATTAGTTATTAAAATGGTATTAAATGGCTAATTTATTTTATTTAAAAAAAAACAATTTCTTACTATATTTTTTAAGTTTTACTAGTTTATAATATTAATACTTTCAATGATTAAAATTAATTATGAAAAATTAAATTCGATTTCGTTTTTTTGTACGAATGAGTAAATATTAAAGCTCAAATGAATTTTGGCTGTCCAACTAATTCCCCCTGGCCCCAACCAACCCTCAACTGTCTGTATCTTAAACCCTCACCTTCTCACTCCAGTCTCCACTTTTCTCAACATGTCAATTCACCGGCCATTTCATTTCCACCACCACCTCACCACCGCCGCTCGTTCTCTCTCCTCCGCCGCGGACCCTTCCATCGCCCACCCCTCACACCACCACCTCTCCGCCATAAAATCCAAAGACCAACTCCTTAAATCCTACACAATCACTCCCCCAATAAAACCTTGGCCCCAAAAACTCTACCCCAAACGCCTCGTCTCCATCATCACCAGCCAACAAAACCTCGATCTTTCCCTCCAAATCTTTGACCACGCCGGTAAATTCCACCCCAATTTCCAGCATAATTATGACACCTACCACGCCATCATCAACAAGCTCGCTCGAGCTCGCGCATTCGAGCCGATGGAAACTCTTCTCGCCCAATTACAGAAATCGGACATTAAATGCGGCGAAAATCTATTCATTGTTGTAATTCGAAACTACGGAATCGCCAGTCGCCCCAAACAAGCCCTCCAAACCTTCTTACGGGTCAAAGAATTCGGCGTTGAAACCTCAGTAAGGTCATTTAATACTTTGTTAAACGCTTTGATTCAGAACAAACAGTATAATTTGGTGCATATATTGTTTAAACATTGTAAAAAGAAGTTCAACATAATACCTAATGTGTTTACTTGCAACATTTTACTCAAAGGTCTTTGTAAAAACAATGATATTGAAGGTGCCCTTAAGGTGTTAGATGAAATGCCAACAATGGGTATGGTCCCAAATGTGGTGAGTTATACTACCATATTGGGGGGTTATGTGTCTAGGGGTGATATGATTGGTGCAAAGAAGATATTTGATGAAATTCTTGACAGAGGGTGGATTCCGGATGCAACGACATATACAATTTTGATGGATGGGTTTTGTAAGCAAGGGAAGTTAATTGATGCCATTAAGGTTATGGATGACATGGAGGAGAATGGGATCGAACCGAATGATGTCACTTATGGAGTGATGATTGAAGCGTTTTGTTTGCACAAGAAGTCGGGTGAAGCGGTTAATTTGCTTGGTGATATGCTTGAGAAAAAGTATATTCCGAGTTCGGTGTTGTGTTGTAAGTTGATTGATCTTTTGTGCGAAGAAGGGAAGGTTGAGGATGCGTGTGATTTATGGAAGAAGCTTTTGAGGAAGAATGTTACCCCGGACAATGCGATATCGAGCACACTTATATATTGGCTTTGTAAGAAGGATAAAATTTCTGAGGCAAAGAAATTATTTGATGAGTTTGAGAGGAGTTCTGTTCCTAGTGTCTTGACATATAACACACTTATTGCAGGAATGTGTGAGAGGGGAGAGTTGTGCGAGGCAGGGAGGATGTGGGATGACATGGTGGAGAAAGGATACAGTCCTAATGCTTTTACTTATAATATGTTAATTAAAGGATTTTGTAAAGTTGGTAATGCCAGGGAAGGTATTAGGGTTCTGGAGGAGATGTTAGATAAAGGGTGTTTGCCTAATAAGGCCACATACTCTATCTTAGTTGAGGGGCTCTATGACTCGGGGCAGGAAGCAGAAATCTCTAGGGTACTTTCAGTTGCCGTTTCAAGTGCACAAGGAATTGATACAGACACTTGGAGAGTTTTTATAGCCAAGTCATTTCCTGAACTTGATCATGGGGAAGCCACTATTAATCGACTATTGTCGGATAAGCACTTAGATGTCCATATCAAAGATTGAAATATATGACTGCCAGTTGTGCTATTGCAAAGGTTATATAATTTGAGAAGCAAGGAGCTGCCTTTTATCTCTGCATATATGCCTAGATTCTGTTTGTTTCTTAGAAGCTATATGGACTGACAAGGAACTGTGGCTTATTGGATTGCAAGAACCTCTTATTTGTTTTAGCCCTTTTTTTGAAATTTGAGCTGCATATGTTGAGCAACTTCTCGATTTTTTTCAAATGCCAATTTAAAAGGTGAAGCACATTGTTGGGCCAACCAGAAGACATTTAGTTCACTGACGAGAAACATCAAGCAATCTCTCTTCTACACTGCAATTTAAAATGGATGTCCTGCATTTCTCTCTAACAAAATACTGACAGTAAGGCTTCTCCGAGATGGTATTTCAAATACAACAATTCCATGTTGTAACCTCTAATAATCTACTAGAAAACACTATTTGTTTTATCCTTTTGGGAAATGTTCCCAATGCTCTGGACTATTCTATGATTTCAATTGAATGATATTTATAGGAGTATAGATTTGTGCTTGTAAGTGAGAAGAGGTGAAAATTGAAGAAATTGAAAATCTTGTTCAATGGCAGTTCTACTTTTACCACATTATATACTCCTTTTTTGCTTTTGTAAACTAACGTTCTTCAACCACACATACTTAAATCAGTTGTACTTCTTTTAAGTTACATCTTCATTGAAGCTTCATCCATTGATGTTTATACCTCAACAGATTTTTGATGCTATTTATCTTGTAGAACTAAAAAGGCTAAAGCCAAAATGGAATAAAAATATTAAATAGATGTCTAAACTAGTTAACTTGCTCAAATTCACAACTGCTCCAAATAGCATCAGAATATTGTTCTTCTCAATCAATTCACCTCACATTGGAGCACTTTGTCACACAAAATATGAGTTACAATAGAAAGTAGGACGATTTTGTGTGATACTAAAGATTGAAGTTTATGTTTATGCTCATATATTAAGAAATACAAATATATATATTAATGGATTCAGCAGTAAAATAAAGTTAAATTTTGAAGAACATCATCTATCATATATTGCCAATACTTCGTTTCATAGTTTAATAAATATATACACAGCAAAAGTTTCCATACAAACACTGAAAATAAAATATGATAGAGAAAATGTCAATACCCACATAGTAAAATAATAATACCATCACATACTATTTATGGTGTAAAAGTTTCTACTCCGCAGACGGAAGAAAGCAAATAACAAGCGACGGGGCTTATTGTGAAGAGAAACTAATCCCTACCTCTACAAAAAGCACCTGAACATTGTTGTATCACTGTTGTTGAGCAATGACTTTGAAAGAGAAGATTATGCAACCCTACAAAGGTTAAATATTAAACTGACGAGAATCAACTTTTTTTCTCCTCCTTATCATTCTTCAAAAGCAGCACCATAAACAATAGAAAAAGATTCGCAAGAACAGCCCCGTTCTTAGTCTGCTCTGGACTGGCCAGCTCGTGAAGACAAGATGATGCCAACAATGAGACCATAGAGGGCTAGAGCTTCAGCAAAGATGAGTATAAGGATCATCCCAACAAAAAGCTTTGGCTGTTGTGCATTAGCTCTGCAAAACAAAATCATTTTCATGGGATTAAAATCTCAATCATCTTTTATAATATGATATAAACTCTTGGGCATATTTGCCTCAACAACTAACCTACTCAAGTTATTGCAGAATACTAACTTAAGGTTGAGAATATATACTTGATTAAAGCATGAAACCTATCCTTCACTCACTAAAAGCTATATTACATTTTTTTTTCCCTTATCAATAAATAATACACACACATACATATATATATATATATATATATATATATATATATTGTTGGTCTTTAATGAATCCAATATTGAACAGATCATTCATTGGTCTTCCATAACTCCGATATTACTTGCTCTAGAATTTAATCTAGCTCCTCCAACAAATATTATCACTAAAATCAATTGCTAATAACAACATTTACCTACTACCAAATAATCAACGCAGTATGGTCACGTCACAATGCACCTGTTTCTAATTAGCACTAATATGTACCAAATTGAATAGAACGCAAACTGACATCAGCGAAAAATATATATTCTTTTTAGATCAAATGAAAATAACAATACCTAACACCAGCATCACCAACAATTCCAATTGCCATTCCAGCAGAGAGACCAGCAAGACCACAAGCAAGGCCAGATGAAAGGTGTGCGTAACCATCAAAAAGGTAATAGGATTTGGCCTTGGGATTAATTCCGGTACTTATAATAACAGCAATAATCAAACCATAAATACCCAACACACCAGCCATAACCACTGGCACAATAGACTTCATAACCAGCTCAGGCCTCATCACTCCCATCGAGGCCACTCCTACACCACTCTTCGCAGTGCCATAAGCAGCCCCCATACCTATTTTAAATAAATGATGTTCAGGATCTCAATCAAGTAAAATACATAGATGGAAAGAAAATCTACGAAAAAAGTACAATATCTACATGTGTGTACCTAGATTTACTTGGGACACTTTTTGAAAATAACTAGATGTGTCTATACGTATATATAAATGTATAAAGTCATAAATATGTATGTATCTGTTACTATTGTTTAAGCAATGGAGAGACTTCCTTTCCATGGATGCCCTATGGAGTAATTTACATCAGTACGCCATTCGCCTCTTTGAGTATAAGGTTTATCGGACTACTTTGTAGTTACAAATAAATTAGTTAAATTTGACCTTAAACTTATCCCAAGTCTTCCAGCTCATCTTTTCCTTTTTAGCTTTTATATGTTCTACTCTTGTTTTTACTCTTCTCTTCCCAAGTGTAGAATACGAAACAAATAAATTTGAGGCTTTGAAACTTATCCCAAGCGCTGAGTTTTTATTCCTTTATATAAAATATCTTTAAGCTCTCAGGTGGCCTCCAATTTGAAACCCAACAAAACTTTTTACACTAATCTCATTACATTCTTAAAATATGTCGAAAGTCAAACATCAAACTCAGGATGGAGTGAAATATGAACCGGTGTTCACTAAATCTAAATTCAATTGATAATTCTACTTTTGACAATGCTACCATCCTAGTATCAGATTTCTATTTATAATATATCTATAACAGTTACCATTCTTGTTTGTGTTTTGATTAGTAGAACTTAAAGGATATAGATACAACTCACAAAACCAAATAACAAATAAAATAGAGGGTATAACTTATGGATATGTTAACTATTTCTGAAAACGAAGAAATAAAAGAGTTATGAATATAACACTACAAATATAAATTGATAAACTGAACAACTTTTTTGCACGGCTCTGGTTAGCTTTAGTTTATTTTTTTGATAAGTTGGTCAATTGACCAATAGAATGTTGACAAACATAGAACCTCGCCTGCGTGTCAATAATCTATTTGCCAATTGACCAACTTAACCAAAAATAAACTTTATCGCTTACCACTTCTTTTTGCACATGTACACCAAACTAAATGAATTAGACTCAAGAACCTGAACTGGGCAGCAAATAAATATTTAAATTGCAATTAAAAAAACATATGATACTACATGTAATTATGTAATTGTGGAAGTACAAATAGAGATCTAGGATTAGGATTACAGGAGAAAACGAGGGCGGCAGCAGCGCCAAGGAAGCCAAAGAACGGCGCAGTTTCATCGCCACTGAATGTTGAAGACATTTTTCCAGGAAATTAATGGGGATTAATTGATTAGATCTGAGAAAATTTGCAGAGTTCTCGACTCAGATCTCTCTCCTCTGTTTCTCCCCCAAACTCGAATTTGCATAGAAGATTGGTGAATCGAATAATTATTTGGACTATTTATTTATTTATTACTCTAGCCTCTAGTTAACATACACGTGTTATATTTGGGTTTGGATTGCGAGGGCGTGGGGATGGGGGATTATTATCAAAAAACCAATTTATAATTACCTTTTATAAAAAATAATACTACATAAAAAATAAAAAATATTTTGAATGTTCTATATAACAGAACTCAACCTTTATATCCACATACATACATACATACATACATAACATAATACTCATGGAAGGCTATAACTTACTTGGTAGTTTTCAAAATTAGAGTATATTTAATTTACTTAAAATAATATTCCTTCCGTTCCCAAAATTCTAAAAGTATAATTAAAGATATAAATTTTTTATCCTCAATCTTTTGAGATAAAATACATAAAATAAATGATAAATATATCACTAAGATACATTAGTATAAAAAAATAAAATTACTCATCAATTTATATATTCTTATAAGGGGTTAATGAAGTTATACAACTGTACAGATTCCCACATGTATACAGTCTACTATCGTATAGTTAAATCATTCTACAATTGTATAATAGTCTACTCTATTATATGAGGATTCACTCTCTCTACGTTACAGTAATAGGGTGATTACTCTACTATCAGTTCGTGACTATTTTACGATCGTAAAATGACTTAACTCTACGATCGTAGATGATGTATATTTGAAATTTAAATAGATGTGTATCTCTATTTTTTTCCTTCTTATAAAGCCACTAAAAATAAAAATAAAAAAAATTTACTTTCATTTTTTTATTTTTACCTTTTTTAATACGTATATAAATTATACTTTGCTCATCGATGGATGGAGTAACATATTAAAATTTACATGACATTTTATAATCTAAAATTAAAAATGTATCTGATTTCCTCGTAACAAAAGGAGTTGAACATAGTCCGGTGCAAAACAGTAGAAGAGTCATTACTAATACAAAATAAAAAATAAAAAATCAAGTATTATTAACTTTTCTATATATATGGGTGATAAATCAGACAGAAAACACCCCCCTTCATAAAGAAACTTGTGCCCAGTTCAGTACAAGGGATAGTTTGGGTTCAACACAACATGAGTTTCATCCATTTAACATAACCACATGATATTAGTAACAAGTATAATTCCCCTAAAAATTAGTAAACAAGTGTTATAATGGCTGAACGGTTGTTAGGATAATTCTCGAATTTATGGAGATACCACCTGTGTGTGTCTGCTGCCGCAAGTGTAAGATTTGCCACCTGCAATAGAAATGAAATATTAAAAACCGACGATATAATAAAATAAACTTCTTTGATATTTCTCAAATTGAATGAAAAAATACCACGAATGCAAAAAGTAACCAGATTGTGAGATCTGCGCATCCACTAGCAACCAGAAGACCACCATATATAACCTTTATAAGAGCAAAAGAGCACAACATATAAAACTCCGTGAAGAAATTAGATTAACTCGTAATGACAGGTCTCTATAGGTTTGTACTGCACAAACATCATGTATTAGTGCAAATACTAAGAACCAGAAGTAGCATATGAGAGAGAGAGAGAGCTTACAATCTCAGCCAAGTAGTGTGCTGATGAAACATAATCAAACCAATCACCTTCAGGAACTTCATAAGCTTCAGCTTGAGCTGTGTTCTCTCGCAACGCGCCCTAACTCGAGTAAAAGAAATCATTTGAAATTATAAAAGGTTAATGCAGAGGTACTCAAAAGGGTTCCTGAATCTACAGCAAAAACTGCCAACTATGACACCATAAATTGGGAATAGCTGCAACATACCATACAAATACAACCATAACAACTTCAGTAAATTCAGCTTTTTTTGTACAATTTTTTATTTAATGGTGCCTTGCTGTACTAAATATCAAAGAACTACAATATAATCTAAAATGCCAATACGAAAGCTTGCTATACTAAAAATAAAGCAGCAGTAATATACTCCCCTTGGTTCCAAAATATAAGAGAAATTTTGGCATTTTGAAGCCATGAGACATTTTCAAATTTAAAATTGATGTGATTCAATTAAATTTTGAAAACAATAAATCTGATGATTCCTAGCACATGATTAATTTGTACGAGTTTAGTTTTCTATTCTAGAAATTAATTGATATGAATTGACATACATATTCATTAATAGTTTAGATAGTATAATATTGATAATTGTATTGACTAAAATTAACTAAATTCATATCAATTTCGAATTTGAATATTTCTCAAACTGACTTCAAAAGGTCAAAATGACTCGTATATTTGAAACATTCGGAGATTTGAACTTCAGATAAAGAAAATCAATACATAAGAAAAAAGACGTACAAAAATCATACTGCTAGAGTGGCTAGACACAAAACTTACAAGGATTGCATGACAACAGCGCTGGTGAATCCAACCCCAAAAGAATATAGCTGCGCCAATCCATGTGTACCATCTGTGTCTCATGAGAGGATATATAAATCCCCAGGCATCAAATTCAGCAACTGCCATCTGATTCTTTCCCTTAACAATGAACTCCTCCATCCAATTTGTTGCAAATTTGAGCACCTCAGGTGCAAAATTACAGCAAAGTGACAGTGGAGCTGCTGTGTAGAAGCTGATATCATACAGGGCCAAAATTCAGCAAAAAAACATGTATGTAATGCAAATATTATTACAGTCAGTGAAGGAACAAAAAAAGGCAGGACTTTCTGGCTGTAATCAATCAAGCAATTCTAATTGCAAAGCACAGCCCTCAGTTGGATTACATACATACATGTAAGCAACAACTTATAAATTATAAACATTCCAGAGGAGTTTTTAAATGTTTGAAGGAAATCTGATATATCAGCTTACGATAAATTTAAGAACCTAGGTTCCAAATATAAAATTGACCAGAATGCATCCAAATTACATTCAGCCTTCAACTCCCAAAAGAAAAGATAAAAATAAACACATGAGAGCTTAAACACAATTTCAAATGGTCATGTATCATATTTCATGCCTATGTGAAACAGCTAATAATTCCTACCGTAGACTTGTAATTAGGACTGAGCAAAAAACGGATATAACCGAATTACCGAACCGAAATAATTTAACCGAAATTTTCTGACAATTCGGTTTTTTATTTTAATATTTCGGTTATATCCGAATTTTTTTACGGTTTTCGGTTAGGTTGTACGGGTTTCATTTTTGGGTTATTCGGTTTAACCGAATAACCGGAAAAAATGTTGCACAATAATTGAGAGTTAAAATAATAATATGACTCTTGAGTCTTGACAATCATACTCTCGTCTCTCTATGACTCTCATCTCAAAACTCAGAAGACTCATTTCAATCTCATTTTCTCTCGCCTAGACAGTCGACTCTCATCTTCTCTCGCAAATCGATCTCATCTTCTCTCACCAAATCGATCTCTCGGATCACAACCCTCAACCCTCGATCTCTTCTCGATTTCTCCTCCTCCGCCGCGCCCTCAGTTTTCCTCAGATCTGATTTCAGATCTCCTTCTTGGGCTTTGTTTCTAATTCAAATAATTGTTCAAGTAATTGTTCACAAAGGAAAGCTGCAACATTGCAACTTAGCTTTAATTTATTGGTGGTGTAGTTTTGCAAGAACATTGTTCTAGCATGAAGAATTAATATTTATTTATATTAATGATTGTGCAGTAACTGAAGAAGATTTATGAGTGAATTTCTTAATTCCTTTTGATGAGATTGAGTTTAGTGAAAAATCTGTAGCTGAAATTTATTCTAATTCCCTAAAAAATTTGAATCCTATGGTTTGTGTTTACATTGAAAAAGATTTGCTTCTTTTGTGTCCTGGTTTATTTATTTATTGATAAATCATTACATATATCCCGTGACTCCCAACTTTATTCTCTCTATTTCTATTTGATAAGTAAATACCATTTTTGTTCTTACAGTGGTTTATCTAGCTTTAATCTGGACTTCTTGGCAAGTTTGATGTAGTCGTTGTCGATTTCTCACATTCAGAGAGCCAAAGATGACCGCAGAGATTACATTGCTTCTGGTTTAAATGTCTGAACATATTACGAACATTTTTCGATTAATTTTTACGAACTAAAATTTCCCCCTTTTTTGCTACTGACCCGATTTGAATGTAAAGTGTAAAGTTGTTCATTTTATTTGGGAATATAAAGAGCAGAAAATATTTTTCATCTTGTTGTTAATTTGTTTTTTTATCTGGGTTTTTGCTTATCTATGGTCATTACTCATTGAGGATTTGTTTGTGAATCAAATGATGGAAGAAGATGATGAACAGAGATTTTTGTGCAGGTTTTGTAACATGAGTTTTTTAGTGAACAGTCCTTCATTTCGGTTAATAACCGTATAACCGAATAGTAAATTCGGTTGTTCGGTAATTCGGTTATCTACAAATACGGTTAACAATTCGGATATCAAAATAGTGTTAATTTCGGTTTTCGGTTATAACCGAATAAGCTATTCGGTTCGGTTATACTTGTAAATTGTAATTCCTGCCGTAGACTTGATCAGCAACTTGTATCGGATCAATAACAAACACATAATCAACATTGCGTGTGTAATGGAATAACAATTAACAGCATTCTACACAATACAAGCAACCAATACATGACCAACAGTAACATATTCTTCTTGGTATGCAGCAACTCTTGTTGAAAACCTAAATCTTAGAAGGATAACAAGTATGCAAGACTCAAGAGGAATGAACGAGAAGTTATACAATAATCAAAGAACTTACTATAGGCCAGTGAGATAGGCAAAAATGTGCATCCGAGCTGACGGACTATACTTAAAAACGTATATTGTCTCGAAAAGGCGTCTCAGGACTTGAGCTTCCATTAACAGTAGAAGAAATACAGATTGCCAAACCATATACCACTGTTCTGTTCTTGAAGAATGAAATTTATACAAGGAGAATATGTTTGATCCTCCAGTCAAATAGTTGGCAATAGAAGAATAAAGAAAAGGTTCCAAGATTGATGGTGTCATTCTATATGCATAAAACCAAGTTCCAACAATCAGAAGTGTTGTCCACAGAACACCAACCACATAAAAGTGACAGAAGAATCTCTGTGGAACAGTGAATTTCTACAATGAACCAAAACATTGTATTAAATGATTTAGATGAAGAAATTGAATAAAACAAAATAAGATTTATCAAAGAGGATGAAGACATTGAATACTGCTTCTTCTTTTTTCACCAAAAGGATGCACAGAGCAAGGAATAAAGACTATAAAGTTCTCTCTCTACTTATCAACAACAACAAAAAATCTTTCTTACCACTCTAGCGGGCGAGAAAATTGAAACATATGATGATACCAAGGATGCAATAATCGAGTTCTATGAGTCTTTATTTGGTACTGCTAATGATTATCATTATCCATGATATTGACAATGACAGTAAAAGGTTAGCTGCTCTTATTTCTATTATTAAAAATGAAATTTTTCATTGGCCAAAATGCCCGTTATGATTAACGATATCATGGATTATATTAGTCCCATACATGTGAAGTGTCAAGCAAACAACCCATAGGATGCCAGTTATCAAGCCATAAATGAGTATCAGCTCCATCTCCAATTTCTACTTTGAAGAACTGTTTACTTCCCCTCTAATCTTCAAAATCTTATAATGCCTTTTAATATTAGACAAGAAAATATTGATATTCTTCATGTCAAATTCATCAACCTTTTAATACCTATCAAGGTTAGTCCACCCTACAATTAATTCCAAAATATTGATATTCTTCATGTCAAAATCAAATTTGGAACAACATTGACTAAAATATAAAGTAAAGGAACTCATTTTCCATATAGGGACTAACAATTCTGGGTCAATAAGAGTCAAAATCACTTTAAATTTCAAACCCTCAATTTCATTTCACTGAACCACAAATCCTCAAATCAAAAATCTAAAACATAAGCAGCTTAAAGTACAGGCTATAGTTACTTACATGCGAGGATGATTGCATTATTTTGCCTCTCTTAGAGAACCCAGCTACAATTTGGTGAAATGAATTAAGCCGAGAGGAAGGTATGGAAGCGACGACAATAGGTAAAATTCCGGCAATCCATGACGCTCTCAAAAACCCAACAATCCCCAACTCCAGCGGGAACATTATCAATCAGAATGAGGCACAAGTACAACAATTAATTAAACCCCGACTTAGATAAATTCAATTCGTTCACAAGGAAAAGTAAGCCTAACCAATTCTAGAAGGAGAAGCGAATACCCCATAAACTATGCTTTGCTCATTTG
Organism: Panax quinquefolius; assembly: GCA_020205615.1. NCBI lineage: Eukaryota > Viridiplantae > Streptophyta > Magnoliopsida > Apiales > Araliaceae > Panax > Panax quinquefolius. The sequence goes on from CM035165.1 coordinate 109,173,694, forward strand.
GCTAAGCAGATTATAGTTACTCGATACCAGACGTGAGGGGAAAAGAGCTCACATTCGGGAAAGCGTGCAACTGTGTATGTCATGAGTTTTAAACGGGTTAATCTCTAATTTGTACACTAAACTTTAAATCTTTTTCCAATATTTTTTTATACCAACTTACAACTTTGATTACTTTCAAAATAATAATAAAAAAATAGGTCACATTATTATTTATTTATTTATTCAAAATCAGAATAATAACTCCTTTTTCCCCTAAACACGTGTAATTTTAGGCAAGACTGCAAAATAAAAAGTTTGATTTCATATTGGTTCGGTTAAAACTTCCATTCTAACTTAAGTCAAAGTAGAAAGGATCAAAATACGACTAAATTTTAAATTTTGATAAATTACTTAATTTTTTTTTAATATTAACTCATATTGTTCAAATTGTTTGGACTTTATCATGTTCAACTCGATAGCTGAACAAACCTTAATCAAATTTTATTTCACACTCTATAAGTTTTATAAATTAAGGGGATGTTTGATAAAAACTGAATGAATCTTAATTTAAATTTGAATTTGAATATGAATGAGCTGAATCTGAATAAAAAAAGTTGTTTGGTAATTAATATGTCTGAAACATCTAAATAACAAAATTTTATTATTTTATCCCGTTGAAAAAATTTAAAGTTGTTGTAAATTTATTTAATATTACTTAATATAATAGTTAATATTTTAATTTTTTTTACTTTCTTCAGTTGCTCATTCAGTCAAAAAAATCTGACTTGGCCATTCAACTCAATCATCTGACCAATTCAGACGATTTCTTCACAAAACAAACGTACTTAATAGCTGACCGATTAAACCATTCAATCATTCAGATATATTTAGTCATAAACAAATAATCTCTAAATTTGAACAATTCAATAGTCAACTCAATTCAATTTATTATGTATTGGTGAATGTAGAAATAATATAGCAATAAATTGTAGGTCTACAAATTTGCTGATAAAATTATAATGATAATATTTTATTTTACATGGTGAAATAATTAAATACTAATTATGGGATACTTCTTGTTGGGTCGTGATATTTTTTCTATTGGGCCGAATGGATTGGGCCTACTTATTCAGTTAGTCCATTGGGTCTTCACTATTGGGTGTTGACATTATTGAGCCTAGTCACTTTATTATCTTTGTTAAGTCCTTCTAGTATCGGACCAAATCGATTCGGTCGACCCATCATATATTTAAATATCTTCACTTGGTTACGAGCAGGTGATGATGACAAATATATGGTGGTGATATCTTCACGTGGCATTAATAAGGATTGGACGGTTGGTCAACGGATGGGGGCCAGTGGATGGGATTAACGGTGTCGGGAGGGTCGATGGCACGATAAACCCGAGGTCGTATAGTATATCATATGCGAGAGGTCTTCCAAAGAGATGCGTTAACATTCACATCTGCGCATACACACACAATCGATTATTATCATCTCTCTCAATACACTAGACATTACATCCTCCATTGTTAACCTTGTGAACACCGACATCGACTCTCGCTTTTGAAGTATCCCCGACCATTTGGCCGTCGAGCTTGTGGTGTTTATCGTGTTTACTGCGAGCGGATCGAGGCGTCTTACGTGATTGGGACGTTGGAGAAGATCTTGGCGTTAACATTGGCGCTAGAAGGAGGGCGTTTTCTAGTGTTCTTGAGTTATCAATCACAATATTTCCAGTTGTTCTACATCGGAAGTTATGGCACAAATCAGGGGGTTCTCGTTCGAGAGCCCACGGCGAATCCCGAAGATGGTTGGTCTTTGCTGCTGACAAAGATCATGATCATGGCCGAAGGCAAGTAAAAGGCACCACACTGGAACTTCGGCCTTACCAAGTGGTCGGGGACGACAAAGTTGCCAAAGTTGGTGAAGATGGCGAGGCGAAGCGGATAAAGCTTTGGAGGTTCTCTTGAAGCGGGCGAGGATCTGTTGGGTGGAGCAAGGATATAATTGTGCGAGATGCTTCAGATGGCCAGAAATTTGAGGGGGACGAAGCGTCCAAGTATGTCCAATATAAAAGACATAGTACACCTAAAGATGGACAGCCATGAGTTGAAAATCAGTCTATACCAATGATCCAGATATGTCTCGAGGCCATCCTCATGACCAAAGAAGACCAAAGAGTCATACTCCTACGCATCCAAAGAGGGTACCTCACCCTATCGGTTCTCGAGATTATGGTCGAAGCAGAGTAGATGAAGACCCAACAACCATTTTCTGATTGGTGGGAGAGGTATTTCATACTATTGGTCTTCGGAATTATGGTCGAAGCAGAGTAGATGAAGACCCAACAGCCATTTTCTTGATTGATTGAGGAGGGTATTTCGCCCTATTGGTCTTCGGGATTATGGTCGAAGCCAGTAGATTAAGACCCAACAACCATTTTCCTGATTGACTGAAGAAAGGTATTCCGCCCTATTGTTTCTTGGGATTATGGTCGCAGCAGACAAAGGAGCAGCACAGGAGAATATTCACCCGAGAATGCAAAAAAGGCACTCTGCCTTGAGTGTTCTCGCCATATCGAAGGCTCATCACCAAAGCGGATCTATAAACCGCACTCTAGAAAATCCGAACACTTTGGCCATGTTTCTCTTACGAAGGCGATGATAGTCGAAAGAAGTTGAAGAGTCCGACGCACCGCGTTCGGATCTTCAAATGAAAAGCGAGTTCGTAGACATTGCATGCAGACAGATATTCTATTTCGGACATCATTGCAGCAGGCTATCAAGGGGTCGATCGCAATAACAATTCCACTGCCGATGCATTATCGAAGTTGGCCACTACAGATGCTTATAACTTTGATGGCAGATGGCGTCTTTCCTTCGGATCGAATCTTTGACAAAGAAGACCAAGTCTGAGAGTGTCGATTTTGCTCTCATTGATGAGAATCTTTATCGAAAGACCTTTTTACGTCATCATTGCTCAAACATTTGGTTCCATCCGAAAGGCGAGTATGTTCTTGGGAAGTTTACAAAGACATCTGTGCGATTATTATTTAGAAGTTGTTGGCCTACAAAAGCACTTGGCGGGGATATTCTTGAAAGAACTGGGGATTCAACCTGAAAGACTTGGTAGCTCATCTACAATTTATCTTGATCCTCTTCTTATTTGTCCTAAGTTCACAATGGTGTAAGGAGGTATGGTGGGACTCACCGGCCATTCGATGGTAACTATCTATTTGTTGCCAGTATGGTAGACAAATCCTATGTTCCTTTATATTGCTTTTCTGAGGGCGGTAAATCAATAGTCACCGGAAAGTAAGGAGGGCCAGGGTGGACTCGTGACCATTCGATGGTAACCTCTTGGCGAGGAGTGTCCTTATGGTTTTGTTATACCTGCGTGGTAGACAAATTTTATGACCTCTTAATTTTGATTTACTGCAGTGGTAAACAAAATGCTGCTTTGGAGTAAGGAGGTATGGTCGGACTCATTTGGCCATTCGATGGCGCGACCTTATTGTCGAGGAGTGTCCTTATGAATTTGTGACCCGTGTGGTAGACAAATTCCATGGTCCTTATATCTTAGTCCTTATATAATTGTTCTACCCCGAGTGGTAAACAAAGTTCCTTATATAATTGTTCTACCCCGAGCGGTAAACAAGATCTTATTATTCTGAAGAGGATCGGTAAATTCACCTCATACATGACCTGTCTCACACTCCGGTAACGATAAGTATGCATTACTTTATTTTGGTCAAGTGTTGAGTCCGGATTATATTATCATTGTTCTTAACTGTTATATAATTTGCTTGATTATTGACTAACGGTTTAAGATAAGAGGCACTTACACGTTTTAAGTTGATTGATGATCAATTATTGACAAAAATGTTCACTCATAAGTAATAAGGCATGAAGTTGATATTTTAATATTAACTGCTCACAACAAGTTAGAATTTTTACTGAGAAAGTTCTCACGATAAAGATAAGGAGAGATCATCTTGAAACTTCTTCCTTGTCATCGTCACCATCTAAAGAGTCTAGAAGAGATGGATCTACCTTGGCCCGAGCTTTTTCTTGTCTTTACTTGGCAGATTTTCATATCCTTTGGCATACATATGGACGATCTTATTGTTCATTTCGGCGAATTTTACGTATTACATGCGGATCTCCTTACGAAAGTCTTGATCGATGGCGGACCCAAATCTCTAAGGGCAAAGCTCTTTGAGCTCTTCTTCAAGCTTTTGACGATGTCTTTAGATATCTTCTTTATTTAGCATGGATATTGTTATTTTGCTTGTGAAGCTCACGATTGGACTCGGTCGATCTTCATTCTTCTTCGTCGTTGTGATGACCCGATGTGAGTGGCCTTGGTCGTTTTTAGTTTTTCTTTGATCTTGTCGATATTCTTCCGAAGGCATTCATTGTTGAAGAGAGCAATATCAAGATTGATTCTTTCTTTCACCAACACAGACTTTCGGATGGCGTTATCCCTCCGGGCGGTATTCTCTTCGGCATTCTCTTCTGTATCCTTTCCGGCTTCTTTGTATTTGAGACGGAGACACACGAATTAGAGTTTGCTTGCAGATGACCATTATTAGTCAATCATTTCAAATTGATGGGTAGCGAAGTGAATGAATAAATCAAAACTATCAATTCCTTTAGTCCCATTATTTAATTCCTTCCGTCCATCGGTCCGTGATGGAATTATTGTCGAACCAAAATTTTGTTCTATGGCTTGAGCTTGGTGGTTGAAAGCTCTTGATTGGTACTTACAGAGAGGTCGGCGAAGATGAACCCTTTATGTTCTATTTGATGTTCATCGGATGGACTTGATGGCAAGCCGTATTTTGGGCCTTTATTGGTCTTATTATAATTCCTTTTGTCCTAAACCGATGCCCATTTATAGTTTCTATTAAACCTCTGTTTAATAAAAACTAGAAGCGATGTTGGTTATTATCGGAGATTCGTTGAAGGATATTCTCGAATCGCTATTCCATTAACGCAATTGGTGACTCGTAGAGATACAAAATTCGAATGGAAGCGAGGAATGTGGGAAGAGCTTGAAGAACTCGAGAGAGACTCATTTCAAAGACATGTTTACGACCGTACCATCTGGAAAAGCGAGCGTGGTAGCTAACGTGTTGAGTAGAAGATCGTATCTGAAGTATGAGTAGGATATTGTCAAAGACTCATTTGAATAATTTACAAATAATAGAGATGGAGATGAAAACTCTAGGTACCCACGTGATGATATCGAGTATAATCGACTTTAATCGATAAAGTTAAAATTTTTTAAGCTACACACCGGTGATGAATTTGAAGAAGGAGGTGCGAAAGTTGTTATTTCAAAAGCGAGAATCGGTGAGGTGAGGAAAGCTCAAACCTTCGATTTATTAATCCATTTGAAATTCTCGATCGAATAGGAGCGTGGCTATAGACTTCGTTTTATCGCCAGTAGTATGGCGTGTTCATAACGCGTTTTTCACGTGTCGATGTTACGTAAATATGTGGACGACCCGAACCACGTCATTGAGTTAGAACCGGACGAGATAGAGCGAAGACTTAACGTCGAGGAGGTACTGTCGAAGATCTTGGATAGGAAATAACATGTCACATGTCACAGGGGTTTATACCACAAGTTAAAGTTTTGTGGAGAAACCATGCTATTGAGGAAATGACACGGGAGTTAGAAATGGAAATGAAAGCGAGGTATTCTCATCTTTTGAAATACCGAGTCGTCGTCGATTCGAGGACGAAAATTTCATAAGGAGGGAGGTTGTAAGACCAAAAATTTTTAAATAAAAAGGAATTTCCTTTATTTATTATTTTGAAATAGTAAGGGTGGATTTGATTAATGTGGTTAGTTATGGGTAAAATCGTAATATTTTAAATAAGCAGTGGTGATAAAATATTCATTATTGTCGGAAAATATTCGTTTGGTGGTGGAATATTAAATGCATGTCGGGAATATTAAATGCATTTGGCGTGATCTTTTATGTGGGCCCCATAAGCGAAAGCGATTGGATGAAGAAAAGCGACAAATATAAGTTGTTTATAAATAACGGCGTAGTTGTTATCGTTAATCTTGTTGGAATACCGGTGGTTAAAACACACTAATCTGCGTTGTTGAGCAGTGGCGCGCAGTATTGCACCAATTATTGATCCTTACGTGAAGGCCTACTCAATAATTGTTCACGATAATTCTTGTTCGATATTTTATTTTATTGATTCAATAATTCTTTGCGTTGATATTTTATATTCTTTGTTGTTTGATAATTGTCATTACACGAGATTTTTTTCATTATCGAAGCAATAATTCATATTATCTGAATAATATTATTAGATAACATTATTGGCAATGTCTAGAAAGTTACATCTAAGGAGAGGTTTGGTCATCTAATTGCGCGCAAGAAGGGAGAAATTCTTATTGGAAAGCCCCTGCTTTCTGGAAGCTACACGGTTGTCAATAATGTGATTACTCATAATATTATTTGTGAATAATTAATTATTGATTTATATGATGAGGAAAATATTGATTTTATGTGGATATAGATGGAGAAAATTTTAAAATGACAATTGTTGAAAATTAATATTTTATCTTTTTACGATAAAATAATTCATTTAAATATATTATTTTAATAATATATTAACGGTGATATTTTTACAATGAATGTGGGATATATGAGTATATGAGGAGGAAGAGTATTTTTGTTGCATTAAATGATTAACACATGTTTTGTGTGTGTGGTGGACCCCATTTCTTGGTTGAAATTTGATTATAACTTTGTAAAATCGCCTGTTTATGGATTTCGGTCAATTTCTGTTTGGAATTTGGAAAAACTTTCTTACTGCAAAGTTGTAGAAAATTGAATTTCCTATAAAAACTCATGAGATTCTAATTTTCTGATAAAAGGGCTATTTATTATGAATTATTGAAGTTTGAGTTAAAATAATTGATTTTTGGGAGTTTTAATTAATTATTTTGAGAAAAACGTTTTTGGTGAGTTTGTGAACCTCATTTAACATGTGCTATGGCTGAAATCAGATTTCAAAGGTGGGCTAAGGAATTTTGTTTATAAATAATATTATTATATTCAATTTTACTTTGGTGTTCTAAGCGATTTCATATAAATAGGGTCTTGGGTTAGAATTGAAAATCACACCGAAAACCCAGTTTTCTCTATTTCTCTCTCGATATTTTGAGCGTATTCTTGTGAGTATACTTTGAGTGTTCTTTATCTGATCGGTCTGAGTTCAAGTCATAGCCTTTATCCTGTGTTTATTTAGAAATCTTGTCTTTCGAGGTAAGGGATGTTATTTTCTTCTTAAATGATATTATTTCTTCAATATCATTATCTTTGAAATATTAGTTGGAACTTTTATCAAATTTGGAACTTTTTCATATCGAGTTCTTATTCATGAGTTCTTATTCACGATTCTTATTCACGAGTTCTTATTACGATTTATGAAGCGTGAAGATGTTTTTTTTGTGGAATTTCTATCTTTTGGTGTGAGTTACTTATTCACGTGTCGACCTTTATTCACGATATCTGACCTTATTCACGAATCGGCCTTATTCATAGAAAATGAAAATTTTTCTTTTTAAATCTAAAATATCTATTTTGGATACTAGCTTTGATTGTATCCATGTTTTGATCATACTTGAATTTTACACCACTATGATTATTTTTGAGGTATTTTTGGGCGTGGATAAAACAAAGTCTGAATCCTTAATCCTTGTCATTTTGTTTCCTTTGGATTCGTTTCTTTAAAATATTTTCATCATCTTGATCTTAAATGATGATATTATGGAATATCTTTGGCTGTAGTCTGCGAAGGTTGGTTGATTTTTATGAATATCTTTGGCCTTTAGTGCAGTGCAAGAGATGAGCAGTGTTTGAGATGAACATGACCGGTGATGAATATCTTTGGCCTTTAGTGCAAGATGAGCAGTGTTTAGATGAACATAATCGATGAATATCTTTGGCACATAGTGCAAAAGATGAATATTTGATTTGAGATGAATATTGATTGATGTTCTGAGGATAAAATATTGATGATGGTATTAAATTCATAGATTATAGTAGATTTCATTCTACGTAACTCTTATGAATTATTATTTCCATTGCGAATATTGATCTGAAACTTGTTGTACATTGTATACATCGAGTTTTTCCTGTTGAAGACTAACGATAATTTGTTACATATTATCTTAGTCATAACATTCTTCTTTTGGCTAGTTGGGCTCACCCTTTTCCTTTTGTTCCATTTTCTTCTCGGGAGGCGAGAATGTAGCGAAATCTTAGTCGAAGGAATTATGGAATGAAGGTTCTAGAGAGTTGTTTAGTAGTCTCACCATTTTATAAAATAATGTATCAATAATTATGATGGGGATTTATTTGCGTATGGATATTATTTGTAGAGGAGCTAATCAAGGGTACTATTCATGAAGGTTTTAGAAAGTTGTTTTAGTAGTCTCACCATTTTTAAACTAATGTGTCGATAAATGTGATATTATTTGGCAATTTTATAAAATAATGTATCATAATTATGATGGGGATTTAATGCGTGTGGATATTATGCAGATGGCAATATACGTATTTAAACTCACAGTTTATATGTTGTAATAATAAAGTTGTAGTTGTTTCTGTACCATGTATTTGGCGACTCAGAATGGGTTGGATGGAATGGACCTATTTTGGGGGTGTCACACATACACACACAACTGATTATTATCATCTCTCTCAATACACTAGACATTACATCCTCCATTGTTAACCTTGTGAACACCGATCTCGACTCTCACGCTTTGAAATATTATCCCCGACTGGTCGGGTCGTCGAAGCTTTCAGGGTGTTTATCGTGTTTTATCGCTTGGCAGGATCGAGTATGCTTTACGTGATTGGGACGTTGGAGAAGATCTTGGCGTTAACATTGGCACTAGAAGGAGGGCATTTTCTAGTGTTCTTGAGTTATCAATCACAATATTTCCAGTTGTTCTACATCGGAAGTTATGGCACAAATCAGGGGGTTCTCGTTCGAGAGCCCACGGCGAATCCCGAAGATGGTTGGTCTTTGCTGCTGACAAAGATCATGATCATGGCCAAGAAAAGAAAAAACCCCGCTTAGAACTCAAAGACCAAGTGGTCAGGACGACAAGGCTGCCAAGCTGGTGAAGATGGCAGACGAAGCAGATAAAGCTTTGGAGGTTCTCTTGAAGCGGAGCGAGGATACAACTGGGCGGAGCAAGGATATAGTTGTGCAGATGCTTCAGATGACCGAGCTGAGGGACGAAGCGTCCAAGTATGTCCAATATGAAAGACATAGTACACCTAAAGATGGACAGCCATGAGTTGAAAATCAGTCTATACCAATGATCCAGATATGTCTCGAGGCCGTCCTCATTACCAAAGAAGACCAAAGAGTCATACTCCTACGCATCCGAAGAGGGTACCTCACCCTATCGGTTCTCGAGATTATGGTCGAAGCAGAGTAGATGAAGACCCAACAGCCATTTTCCTGATTGACCGAGGAGGGTATTTTGCCCTATTGGTCTTCGGAATTATGGTCGAAGCAGAGTAGATGAAGACCCAACAGCCATTTTCCTGATTGATTGAGGAGGGTATTTCGCCCTATTGGTCTTCGGGATTATGGTCGAAACAGAGTAGATGAAGACCCAACAGCCATTTTCCTGATTGACTGAAGAAGGGTATTCCGCCCTATTGTTTTTCGGGATTATGGTCGCATCAGACAAAGGAGCAGCACAGGAGAATATTCACCCGAGAATGCAAAAAAGGCACTCTGCCTTGAGTGTTCTCGCCATATCGGAGGGCTCATCACCAAAGCAGATCTATAAACCGCACTCCTAGAAATCCGAACACTTTGGCCATGTTTCTCTTCTGAAGCTGATGATAGTTAAGAAGAAGTTGAAGAGTCCGACGCAGCCGTTGCAGATCTTCAGCAGAAACAGAGTTCGTAGACATTGCATGCAGACAGATATTCTATTTCGGACATCATTGCAGCAGGCTATCAAGGGGTCGATCGCAATAACAATTCCACTGCCGATGCATTATCGAAGTTGGCCACTACAGATGCTTATAACTTTGATGGCAGATGGCGTCTTTCCTTCGGATCAGATGCTGACAAAGAAGACCAAGTACAAGAGTGTCAATTTTGCTCTCATTGATGAGAATCTTTATCGAAAGACCTTTTTCGTCATCATTGCTCAAACATTTGGTTCCATCCGAAGCAGAGTATGTTCTTCGGGAAGTTTACAAAGACATCTGTGGCGATTATTCGGCCCGAAGTTGTTGGCCTACAAAGCACTTGGCGGGGATATTCTTGAAAGAACTGGGATTCAAAGACGAAAGACTTGTTGAGCTCATCTACAATTTATCTTGATCCTCTTCTTATTTGTCCTAAGTTCACAATGGTGTAAGGAGGTATGGTCTGACTCGCTGGCCATTCGATGGTAGCCTATCTATTTGTTGCCCAACGTGGTAGACAAATCCTATGTTCCTTTATATTGCTTTTACTACCGAAGCGGTAAATCAATAATCCACCGGTAAGGAGGATTGGGTGGACTCATTGACCATTCGATGGTAACCTCTTCGGCAGGAGTGTCCTTATGGTTTTGTTATACCCTGCGTGGTAGACAAATTTTATGATCCTCTTAATTTTGATTTACCGCGAGTGGTAAACAAAATGCACTGGAGTAAGGAGGTATGGTCGGACTCGCTGGCCATTCGATGGCAGCCTTATTGTCAGGAGTGTCCTTATGAATTTGTGACCCCGTGTGGTAGACAAATTCCATGGTCCTTATATCTTAGTCCTTATATAATTGTTCTACCCCGAGTGGTAAACAAAGTTCCTTATATACTTGTTCTACCCCGAGCGGTAAACAAGATCTTATTGTTGCAAAGAGGATCAGCCGAATTCACCTCATACATGACCTGTCTCACACTCCGGTAACGATAAGTATGCATTACTTTATTTTGGTCAAGTGTTGAGTCCGGATTATATTATCATTGTTCTTAACTGTTATATAATTTGCTTGATTATTGACTAACGGTTTAAGATAAGAGGCACTTACACAGTTTTTAAGTTGATTGATGATCAATTATTGACAAGAAATGTTCACTCATAAGTAATAAGGCATGAAGTTGATATTTTAATATTAACTGTTCACAACAAGTTAGAATTTTTACAGAAAATTCTACAGCTAAAGATAAGAAGAGATCATCTTCAGGTTTCTTCCTTGTCATCGTCACCATCTAAAGAGTCTAGAAGAGATGGATCTACCTTGGCCCGAGCTTTTTCTTGTCTTTACTTCGGCAGATTTCATATCCTTTGGCATATATATGGACGATCTTATTGTTCAGCTCGGCGAATTTTCTGTATTATGTCTGGATCTCCTTACGAAAGTCTTCGGTCAGTGGCGGACCCAAATCTCTAAGGGCCCGAAGCTCTTTGAGCTCTTCTTCAAGCTTTTGACGATGTGCTAGATATCTTCTTTATTTAGCATGGATATTGTTATTTTGCTTCGCCAAGCTCTGATTGGACTCGGTCAGATCTTCATTCTTCTTCGTCATTGTGATGACCCGATGAGTGGCCTTGGTCGTTTTTAGTTTTTCTTTGATCTTGTCGATATTCTTCCGAAGGCATTCAATGTTGAAGAGAGCAATATCAAGATTGATTCTTTCTTTCACCAACACAGACTTCCGGATGGCGTTATCCCTCCCAAGTATTCTCTTCGGAGATTCTCTTCTCATCCTTTCCAGAACTTCTTTGTATTTGAGACGGAGACACACGAATTAGAGTTTGCTTGCAGATGACCATTATTAGTCAATCATTTCAAATTGATGGGCAGCGAAGTGAATGAATAAATCAAAACTATCGAATTCCTTTAGTTCGGTATTTAATTCCTTCGTCCATCAGGTCCGTGATGGAATTATTGTCGAACCGAAATTTCGTTCTATGGCTTGAGCTTCGGTGGTTGAAAGCTCTTCAATTGGTACTTCTGTAGAGGTCGGCGAAGATGAACCCTTTATGTTGCTATTTGATGTTCATCAGATGGACTTCGGTAAACTGTATTTTGGGCCTTTATTGGTCTTATTATAATTCCTTTTGTCCTAAACCGATGCCATTTATAGTTTCCTATTAAACCTCCTGTTTAATAAAAAACTAGAAAGCGATGTTGGTCGTGATATTTTTCTATCGTTAGGTAGAATGGATTGGGCCTACTTATTCGATTAGTCCATTGGGTCTTCACTATTGGGTGTTGACATTATTGGGCCTAGTCACTTTATTATCTTTGTTAAGTCCTTCTAGTATCGGACCAAATCAGTGGGTCGACCCATTATATATTTAAATATCTTCACTTGGGTTCTAAACCGGTGATGATGACAAAGATATGGCTGACTGATATCTTACATGGGATTAATAAGGATTGGACAACAACAATGGTGGACGAGAGGATGAGATTAACGGTGTCGGGAGGGTCAATGCACTGCGGTAAACCGAGTCCCCAGTATATATCATAGCAAGGAGGTCTTCACAAAGAGGTACGTTAACATTCACATACGCATACACACACAACTGATTATTATCATCTCTCTCAATACATTAGACATTACATCCTCTATTGTTAACCTTGTGAACACCGATACTGATTCTCACGCCTGAGCTATCCCTCGACGGTCGAAGTCGTCAAATTTGTGGTATTTATCGTATTTACTGTGCAGGATCAGAGCGTCTTACGTGATTGAAACGTTGGAGAAGATCTTGGCGTTAACACTTCTGTTTCCACGTCCATGGCGACGGGAACATAGGCATGGTCCGCATAGAAGTGATCATCTCGAAATCAGTTATTCAAAAGAAATAGTAATTCATTGTTATATTAATCCCATACCAATGTCTCGTACTACTACATGGTATATGTCATATGTCCTCACAACTGCACATTTGAATTTATACTAATAACACCGATTAGATTATTATGAAGTTAAGTTTGTTAAATGATTAATATAGTGCATATCATTTTTCGATCTGCGTATTGATACTGTATTGATCAATTGATTAAAATTAATTTAATACTAATAAGACACTAAATTAAACATTGGTATATTATGATTCAAACTCGTATTTAAAGTGTGTTATCACAATTTAAGAATTAAGATCAATGGCAAGAGATTTTTTTTTTTTTTTTTTTCAGATTAGGGATAATGATTTCTTTCCATTCTTTGTACATTATTCTTTGATCTTCTTGTTGTGTAGTCGATTTTATTTTTATTTTTTTGGTTTTAGAATATTAAAAGTAAGTAACATCATGTTTGTTGTAATTATTATAATCTCAAGACTATTAATAAATATTATTAATTATATGATTAAATAGTTTTAATTACATGTTTGTTTTTTATGATAATTTTTTCATGGATAGCTTAAAATAATCTCAGGTAATGTTTGTTTTGTCTAAAATTATTTGAAGAACGGATAAAACGTTACATTTTGAACTATTGTACACTTGTCACGTCATATTCTCGTTAATTTAAGTATAAAAAAATAAAATAAAATACATGGATCATTTTAAATAAATTTTATCCATAAATTTTTAATTCCAAATAACAAAAATTATAATATAAAGTTATTTTATTATGTTATGATAGTCAAATTTATTTAAAAAAACAAATAAAAAACTTGGCATTAATAGTCCAAATTTAAATGTAATCCTCGCAAAGCCTACGGAAAAAGAAAACAAAAAAATTAATTGAGAAACAAACAAATTGGGTGAAAGTTGCAGGTGTTGAAAGACTAATCGAATAAATCAAAAAGAAAAAAAGGAAAAATAAATACTCACATTCTCTCTCTCTCTCTCTCTCTCTAAAAACTGCAGGGAGCGATGCGTTTCAGTTGTAGTCCAAGCCGAATCTACCTTAGCTCCATCTACATCTGTAAGTTTCTATTTTTCTATCAATAATACTCATGCATTTGTGATTTGTCACTATAGTTCGTAATTTCTTCTTCTTTTCCTAATCGGTCAGCAGATATATATAAAAATACTGGTTTTTTATTTGTTTCAACTGTTCAAAACCCTAGCTTGCTTTTGATTTGTCACCTCTTAGGCTTAATTTAAGGTATTATTCATAGATATTTTGTACGAGAACTTTTTAATTCGTTTAGTATTCGTTGTTGGACATTTATTTTATGCCTTGTGTTGCTGTTTAACACATATAATCACTAAATTAACTGAAGGTAAGATTTTACTGTTTCTTTGTTTCATGATTCCTTTGAATTAGCTGGATTTGTTCGGTAGATGTTCATTTTGCCGTGTCTTTAGCTAGATTAGGATCTTAGCACTGTATTGGGCTGGTGGAGGAGGGTTTATAATGATAAATGTACTTTCCCCTCTATCTATTAAAGTTTTTGTTTGTTTGTTTGTTTGTGTGTGTGTGAATGCCCGTTATGGGGATTTAATCAAAGAAGATTATTGTTTGAATAGCATTTTACTCGGGTTATATGTGCTTTTCCACCTTTTGGTGGAGCTAGTTTATTTTCTAGCTTTCTTATGGGTTTTCCGCCATGAGGACCTTTCAAGGAGTGGCTTTTTTTTAGATTTTCACAGGGATTAAGGGACAGTCCTGTGAGGAGTTTGTATTTTTTTTTCATTTTTCGGTCTAAGAGGACTTCTTGTCCTTCCATTTTTGTGTTGATTCTCTCCGACAAATTGTAGTGTTTATTAAAAAAAATAAAATGACAAATTGTAGTGTTTATTAACAAAAATAAAATAACATAGTTGATAGAATTTTGCTCATATTTGATGCTGGTGAAAGTATTTGGTGTTTTTTGTCTCTTTCTCTCTCTTCATGTAAAACTAAATTGTTACTAGCTTAATTGCTACAACTCTAACGCAATGATAAAAGTAAATACAAAAGGAGGAGAATTCCTGCCACAGTTTACATTGCTTCTCACATCGTTCTCTTGCACTTCGATCTATGGCATTATCATTTTCCTCCTTTCCCCGCCATTCCTCCTGCCTTCTAATAGAACTCCTTATACCGGCATACTACTACATTTCCCACCTTCCCTTTGCTTCACTGCTTGGGGTGGCTAGAGATTGATTCCGAACAGTTAAGTCTGCTAATAAGATGGCTCAAAAAATAATTCTTTTGTGGTGATTCCTTGCACTTGATGGTTTTAGTGTGGTGAATCTTCGTGTCAATGATGTTTGGGTTAGTTTGTGTGTAAATTGTATTGGGAGACTGTGTAACTATTCAATGGAAATATAGTTGTCAATTTAATCTGCTTCCTTGCCTTTAGCATCACCCTTTCTTTCTTTCTTTCTTTCCCCCTATCAGTTCTCGATTTGTCACCCTTATGATCCCTTCTCTTTGCTTCCCGTTAAATTTGAAATCAATAAAGTCAGGTATGAGTAAGGCCCTCCGTGTTTTGCAAGATTGATGTTTCCATTCAATTGATTTTATTATATGCCTATTGCCAGAACACTCTTCACCTTGAATAAGCAAATGTTTTTAATCTATCTTGGGATTTCTTTTGTCTAAAAGTCAAATTGTATTTTGGTGGTTGTACCACCTTGTTGTTTTACCTCTACTCGATGAATTAAGAACATAAACTAATAGAATGCCGTAATGATATGCCAGTACGTTTAACATTCTAATATATTAATTAAGTTGTGCATTAATGTTGTTCAGAAAAGGCAATTAAAAAATAACCATAATAGAATCTAACATGTAATCACTAATAGAAAATATATGCAGTAGTTCATCTATATACATATTACGCAGTCGGGCATATTTATATGCGGGGCAGCTGTCCCTGTTGGAATTTTTTTATAGGTATAAGGGTAGATATGTAAATTAATAAATTCAAGGGTGCGGAATAATGGAAGAGTTTAACTTGGAGGGGGTAAAATAAATTTCATAAACCAATTCTAAATATAAGTATTAAAATCTTAAGGCTTGGTGAAATCTTAGAAATACAAAACTAGTTTATGCTTTGAACTTAATTCATGGTTTTGTTTGAATATAGAAAACAAATTTGATTTGAGCATTTGGGTAATCATTCAAATTGAACTATGACGAGTAATCTAAATAAGTTTCTAAATTGTATCTAAATGTTTTTTATTTGAAATTCTTTTTTTAGTTTGGATTATGAATATTTATTGTGATTTGTAAACATTAGTATGATTAGTTCAAGTTTTCTTTATTTAACTTCAACAAAAAATTAGTTAAAATCCGTCCCTGCTGGGAAAAATTCTTTCGCAGTGCAACTAAAAAAGTCTATTTGTATGTAATTAATGTAATTGGGAACAAGATAGAATAAAATATTGCATGTTTAGGATAGTATTGACAAAAAATTCCATGCAAGAGAAATTACTTATAGTGTACTTGCCTTGTGAGAATCACCATCTCTAGAAAGCATCGACTCCCCAAGCCCCACCACTTTAGATGGTGTTTGATTATATGATTTGTTGGTCCCGAGGCAAAGTTGTAAAAGTTCAAGAAGCAAGTCAAGGTATCATAGAGAAATTGTGGAATGTTAAAATTTAGGAGGAAAACACATGTTCCATTAACATGTATTATATCTGATAAGTAAATATGTTCATGAGAATGTGATGTTATTATATAAAAGTAAAATGTTGGTGAATTCTTATTGTAAAAGAGTAGTCAGAGGGGCATGTGTCTCTTTTCACAATGATAATCTGAGTCTGACTATTTAAGGCTCGTCACTCCTTTATGGAGAGAGATTTCTAGCATTGTTTGCTTGAACTGATACTTTGTCGGTCTAATTTTTTGGATATTATAGTTGATAAATGTTGTGTCTGGGATTTAACTTGCTACAAAAATGCGCCGTCCTTCGGGGTATGCCATTGTCAATGCAGAATAGGCTGACCAAGTGACCATTAAATTGAATTGGACTCCATTATTTTCATCATCCATGGCAACCCCACAATAGTTGTCTTCTCCCCTTAAAGGTCATTACAGCGAGCATTTTATACTTATCACCAATGTTTTGTCTATATCAGTTGTCTTGGTTGTTTCCTTGCTGTTTACCTCCACTGCTGTCTAAAGTAGCTCAGTTGTCACATGGGCTCTTCCAGTCACCTCAAGGGTATGCACTTTAGTCATTGTATCTGTGTGTCCATACATGTAGTTAGTTTGGAAAATGGTTGAACAAATATACCTATCTAAATTCTGAAGGTTGCGTGTTTGAATGTCATAGATATAATTTACTCAAAATATGACAATTTCTTTCTAAAAAGGGAGTTAATATCTTTCCTCCTTATTGTTGTAGGTGATGATTGAACTTTTCGACCATTTTCTAGGTTGGGAAAAAATACATACTGTTTTACCAGGTGAGCAAACGAAGTAATAGTGTAATTTATTCTTTGGTAGTTCTCCAGTGCCCTTCTATTTTTGTTTGTTGAATTTTATTACTACCACCATACTGCAGTGGATGTTAGAATTGGATTTTATTTTTGCGGTAAAAACAGTTGCAAAAGTAACTTAAATGATTGTATTTTGTCCATAAAGAGTATCGGAAATAAAGTACTATTGTTTTTTGGGGAAAATGCAATTACCAAGAGTTACTTTTGCAATCACTTTAGCAGTTTAACTGCAAAAGAAACCTGATTGTGTCAGGGGGGGAGTAGTATTTTTTTGTATTTATATTTCCCTCCTAAAGTTAGCTATGTTGGCATGGGCTTATCACACTGATTGTTAACTTCCTGATTTCGCAAAGGCTTAAATATAAATTAGTATCCTAAACTATTGACTTTTTTCCGTTTTGATGATCGACTTTTTAATTTTTTCAATTAGATGATTAAACTATTAATTTTTTCCACTTCGGTCCAATTTGAGTTGCCACGTCATAAATTGATGATGTGTCCCGCTGACTAGGCATATAAATACTTATGTGTAATTAAATAATATTATTTTAAATAAAGTTTCATATTTATTAAATATTAAAGGGTAAATATGTCAAACCATCATCAAATATCTAACATTAAATCTAATAAAATCAAACAAAAATATCCTTAAAATCATTCCTCTTCATTCTTCAATGGAAGCTATGCATCAGCCTTAGCAAAATCTTCTACCGCTTTCTTCCACAATCCACACAAAATATTCTACACACCCATCTTTGCTCAATAAAACCTCAAGCATCATTATAATTCTTCTACTTTCTGTTTAAAAAAAATATATATTCATAAATCTTCAACTTTCTTCCTCTTTTTTGCTTCCTAAATAGAACCCTAAATCTTACCTGGATCTGTAAAAAAAGGTAACAGAATCCAGTTGCATGAACCTTACTTTCATTGTCCACCTTCTTCACCAACCATACGCCATGAAAAAAAACAAACCAAATTCCATATATTTCCCCCCAAAACTCATAACCTCTGTGCTTCCACAATCGTTGCTTGCTAACTACAAATTCCACCAATCTGATTCGGAAAAGATTACAAAAGGAGTCGAATAACTGAATAAGAAATGGTACCGTCGCCGACCTTCTATTCTGCCATAGAAGAGACGGTTGCTTGTTTTATTTTGCTTGTGTCAATTGAAGTGCCCAAACCATCTTATGTTTGCTAAGTTTGGAGAATACATGATTTAGATCTGCTTTTTCTTTTTTTCCTTTTTTGGATTTGGGTATATATATGATTTGGGTATATGCAGTGATGGTATTAATGGTGGCTTTGGGTGACGTTTGGTTGAAATCATTGGGTAGGTATGAGAGATGTGAAAAGTGAAGATATGGGATTTGATTTTTTTTTCAATTATTATTATTTCAATTAATATTGTATTAGTATTATTTTACCCTTTCAGCCAAAAAAATGATTTAAGAAATTCAAAACTGATTTTCTTTTAACACATAAACACCATATGCTACATGTCATCGCCATGCCATTAATTTATGACGTGACAACTTAAATTGGACCGAAGTGGAAAAATTTAATAGTTTAATTATTTAATTGAAAAAAAATGAAAGGTTGATCGTCAAAGTGGAAAATGGTCAATAGATTAGGGTAGTAATTTATATTTCAGCCTTTCGCAAAATAGGTATTGTGAGTATGTGACATGTAGACCCCCACCCCCAGTGAATCATGTAGCATTATTGAGAAGCATCTTTTCCTTCTCTGGAAAGATCCATGCAATTCCTAAATTGATTAATCATGCTATATACGGAGTATATTATACCTTGTACGGAACCAAGGAATAATTAGAAAATAAAATATTAAGTAATTAGAAAAGAGAGTAATTAATGAAGCATTAAATACGTACCAGGCTTCATGAAAATTGAAAGAGGAAGGATGTTTAGTGAGAAAGAGGCCCAAAATATCTTCATAGAATCAGACAAGTCCACACGGATCTGACCAGCAAAGAAACAAGGTTTAATGAGAGAAGAGGTAGCGCTTCTCATTCTTAGTGAGCATTAACAAGTATAGCATGGAAGTGGTTATCTTTTCTTTTGGATATTAAAGTAGCATAAGATTTGCATTTGGTTTTAAAATGGTGATCCCTTGAATTGCCTTGAGCTAGGAGCCCCTTGTAGGCCCCTGTTTAATTCCTAGCAGAAGCTGTGACAGTATAATGACTCGTGAGGTTGCCCAAGTCTTTTGAAAATGTCTTATGTAGCTACTCTAAAATTCTTCATGGTCAGCTTATCTCTAATTGGATTTCCTTATAGTAGATTAATCTATCTTTCTTTTTACCCCCTTCATAGACTTCAAATATGAAACTTTTACTTGACAAATATGACAGCTTGGGATGACTGCTGTTAGATTTTAAATCTTCTTTTCAATGCTTGAGAATGGGTAGGAGGATATCTGACATACATCATTCTTAAAAGCTGAAAAATTATTTACCATTAACTAAAACTGTAAGTTTGATATGTATCGTTAATTGTTTGGGTTATGGTTGTTATTTGCTTCTGCTGCTCCAGAGATATAACTTTGTGTTTGACACTTGATATTACTTGAATACACAGTCCTTTCACTCCATAGCCTGTTGTAATTTGACTCGAGTCTGACATCTGGTTTTCTTTTCAAAGATATAGGAATATTCTCGGGGTGTAAAAAGTTGTTTATACCATATTTCTAGTACATTATTCAATTACAGTGGAATCAGTCTCTGCCTTTACTGGCAGCTACGTGAACTTTACATGGATGAAGGTGGCCGTGAAAATGGGAGACACAGGATGGAATTCTACAAAGGAGCTCACACTCAGGTAGTAACAACTAAACTTTTAAAGGAAAAAGACATGCATAAATCTTTGATTCATATGCTAAAATAAAACTTAAGTTGATTAGGCCGGCCATTCCTCTACACTGTTGCAGTGGAATATGATACCACAGTATCAGGTAAAGGAACAGAATGCCTTCTCTATGAATAGGATGATCATGCACATTGCTGCCGAGAGGGATGCTGCTGTTGAAGAACGTGATAGAGCTCTATCTGAAAGGAAGGCAGCAATGGATGAGCGAGATGCGGTAATCCAGCAGCGTGATACAGCAATATCTGAGCGCGACAATGCTATGAAGGAACGAGATAATGCCATTGCAGCACTTCGTTTCCAGGAAAATACCATGAACAGTGTATTGAACCGTGGTATCCAACGTGGCTCAAAGCGAATGCACCACGTGACAAACCACCCTTCCAAACCTGCTCAAGCTGCTTACAAAGCGAGGGAAGGACACATTACTGATGCTTTCCGCTACAAGCCATTTCACCTGACAATGCTAAGGTGCATCAAGCAAAACGAACAAAGCAGAACAAGCCTGTTCCATCGGAGCCATCAAAGTCATCGCGGAAGGTGAAGAAAATAAGTGAGGATTTGAATAGGCATGTCACTACTGATGGTTCGAAGGCCGAGTGGGATGCTCAAGCTCTTGGCTTTGGAAGCCAGATCAATTTTGATGCGTCCACCATGCCTACACCTGTTTGTTCATGCACTGGGGTGCCGAGGCAATGTTACAAATGGGGCAATGGAGGCTGGCAGTCATCTTGCTGCACCACTACCCTGTCAATGTATCCACTGCCGCAGATGCCAAACAAGCGCCACTCGCGGATGGGTGGACGGAAAATGAGTGGAAGCGTGTTTACTAGATTGCTTAATCGTGTAGCAGCACAAGGCCATGACCTTCATATGCCCCTGGATCTTAAAGTTTACTGGGCTAAACATGGTACAAATCGCTACATTACCATCAAGTAATTCGACTACAAATGTTTGGTATGGAGTATTTTATCTGCTTTAAACCTTGGCTGAAAATACTTGTAGCTATGTTTAACTTAAAAATGTTGCTCGTCCCTTTGGGGACATTATCTGGAACATAACTTGTATGTCGCGTCAGTCTGGAGGAAGGATGGAGATTTGAGTACAGTCCAAGCTCTTCTAGTTTATTCAATACTTTCATGCTTTGACTAAATGTCTGTTTTGCAGGATGGACTTTGGTTTAACTGTTGTAAATTTGTACGTATTGCAGGGACGACAACAGTTTTAATTTTGTTTGGCTTCTAAGGCCAAGAAAATCCTCGATTTTTCATCTCCCTCCCTCCCTCCCTCCCTCCCTCCCAACCAAAAATGGAGTCTCGTTTGATTTGATTTGATTTTAATTTTCTAAATAATAATTTTGTATTTGATAATACTTTTTAAATAATTTGCAATATTAACTATTGCGCTAATATAAAAAAAATAATGATTTCTCCAATTAATAGAAGAAAAAAACAAATGGAGTATTTCCTTGTGTGAACTGCCTCTCTCTCTCTCTCTCTAAGCTCTCTTTAACACACGGATCTCAAAGAAAGTAAAATTTCACTTGTTGATCATCTGTTAATTTGCAAATATGGAAAGCTGTAGCAAATTGTTTTTTAATTATTTATTAGTGTATTCAAATGTATGTATATTATTAAGGAAGAAAAATTATTAATTGCGATTAGTTTATTTTATTTCAGCAATACATATATATCTAGCTACCAACTCTAGCTTATCTACACTTTCAAATTCCAAATTCATCGTCATAAAAATTTCAAATTTCAAATTCATAATCCCTCAAATTCCCTTAATAATATTGAAACATGCCATCATGCCTGCCTTAGTACATCTATCTTCTGGTCATTAATTAATAATTACTCTCTTTTCTCTTCTAAATAAATAATAATAGTATTCATGAATCTCAAATTCCTAAACTCAAGCCCAATATGGTGGATATCTACTACTATAAATGCCTTCTTCCACCTTCCCAACCCAAGAATCTTCCAACTCTTCACCATTAGCAGCATTGCAACCTTAATGCTAGGCACGGCCATGATCATTGGTGGACGCCGCCTCGGATTCCGGTGGACCATCTACTACGGCAGTTCAATGACTACACTCGTGGTGCTGAATTAGATTATTTGTGTAATTTCTGCCGTTGCTTTAAGCAAGAAATCCCGAAATCAACATATGTTGCCTATAGCAAATAGTGATCAACAACTTGTGGTACAAGAACAAAGTCCCCGTATCAATTCATTTGACGGTGGTGATCAAAGGGATATAAAATTACTAGCGACAAAGGCAACTAAATTTACCAATGACAAGTTGACTCTTAAAAGATCATTTTCTTTGCCTTTGCTTAAGATTGTAGCACACGAAAGCAAAATTAATCGTATTTTAAGTTTTTAATGTTGAAGGAATTTTCATTGTATAAAATGTTGGGTCTTTATTTTTCGGATTTTGCTTTTCTTGTGGTTTCATTTTGGTATTGAACTAAGATAGTAATAGGTCTGGGTTGGTCAATAAGAGTGAGAACTACTTGTAGTTTTGAATAGAATCTAGTTTAAGCGGTCTCATTACCATTGGCTCAGCACATAATTCTTAGTTAATATTAAAACTATATTTAAAAATATAAAATTATCTTTTTTTATAAATGTATCTCTTTTTCCCAATACATTGTATAATATTTATGGTAATGGATTCGGATGAATTTGGCTCAGCACCTTCATTAAGGTTCATCCGATACATAGTTATGGAACAATTACACTTTCTAATACATTTTTTAAAATAATTACAACAATAGTGCACTCATAAAATATTTACACAATTAATACATTTAAATATTTTATTTACATAATTAGTACAATTTTAATTTAGGGGATTAGTATTGATGGGCTGACATAGGAAATCAGTATCCTTTAATTGTGGCTGACGATGATCTCTCTTTTATCTCTTCCGCTAATTATTATTTTCTTTGAGATCTCTGTTTTTTCTCTTTTTCTTCATCCTCTTTTTCATACTACGGTAAACCAAGGGCTTTGATAGGCGGTGGCTTTGGCTTTGTGTTCTAATCGTAGGCGGTCGAAATTGGGTACATTCTGTCGGTTGGGACTAGGACGGAGAGGTGATTGATATTGTAAAGTGTTGGCTTTATCATGATCCGATCCATTTGCTCTCAAGAAGATCGGAAGAAGGTGTTTTTTTGCCATGTGAGAGGAATCATAATGCTCTTCACAATCACAAAAATGAATTGGAAGATTAGGTACGGTGATGCGTTGGAAACTGTATTTGTGCTTTCCAGATCCACCGCATGCATGGGTGTGCAACAGACAAATTAGCAATTGTATGAGAGAGAGAAGGTTAACAGACTCCATGCTACTATAAAATGAAGGTTTATATATATATATATATATATATATATATATATATATATATAAGTCAATCAATTGTATATCTTCAGTAGCTTCTCAAAATGAAGGGTCAAAATGGAGGTGAGTATAAAGATTCAGGCGGTGGATATGAATACTGAATGATGGTAACCAAATCTTCATACCAAGGTAACCAATTCGGTGTTATTAGGTTTCTAATTTATTTTTAAAAAATCTATTATAGATTTTTTTATTTAATAGTGCAGTTGGTAGCTAACATTTATACAAATGTTACCAATTCAGTTTTATTGGGTTACCAATTAATTAAAATAAATGATTGTGTATTTTTTTTATAATGTAGTTGGTAGACAAACCTTAATACAAAGGTAACCAATTCAGTTTTATTGGGTTATCAATTAATTATAAAAAATCTATTATAGATTTTTTTTTAATAAATAGATGATTGGTAGCCAACCTTAATACAAATGTAACCAACAAAAACTAAAATTGTTACCTTTGAAAGTTTTGGTTACCAAGCTGCCTATCGAAATTTCTATTATACTTACCCACAAAAATTAAAATGGTTACCTTTGTATAAATATTTGGATACCAACTGCACTAAAATTTATCTTTTTCTCCTTTTAATTTTTGGACTAAATCAACCTTCATCATAATGGTAGCTGTGGCCGGTGTCCATGGTGTTGAAGCGGTGGCGTCCATGGTGAAGCGGAGGAAGATTACCGGCGTCCATGGTGAAGCGGAGGAAGATGGCTGGCGTCCATGGACCATGGTGTTGAAGCGGCGGCGAATGGGAGGAGGAAAATGACCGGCGAAGGGGAGGAGAAAGATGACGTTGCCAAACTTTGAATATTTGAATTTTAATTATTATTTTTGAATTTGAATTTGTTTTGTTTGTTAGATCTAAGATATTTGAATTTGAATTATTAATTATGGTAGTTATTTCTCCTTGATTGTAGGTTTCCTTATACTAATTCCCTAAATTAAGGAATCTAATTGCCTTAATATTGTAAATAAATATAAAAATGTATTAATTATGTAAATTTTTATGAGTGCATTAATAGTATAATTACTTTCTAAATGTTGTATACTTATGTAAATGACTCTAGTTATGGAACAATTACACTTTCTAATACATTTTTTAAAATAATTACAACAATAGTGCACTCATAAAATATTTACACAATTAATACATTTAAATATTTTATTTACATAATTAGTGCAATTTTAATTTAGGGGATTAGTATTGATGGGCTGACATAGGAAATCAGTATCCTTTAATTGTGGCTGACGATGATCTCTCTTTATCTCTTCCCGTTAATTATTATTTTCTTTGAGATCTCTGTTTCTTTCTCTTTTTTCTTCATCCTCTTTTTTCATACGGTAAACCAAGGGCTTTGATAGGCGGTGGCTTTGGCTTTGTGTTCGGAATCGACGGGCAGGTCGAAATTGGCTGTTCTATCGGTTGGGACGGACGGAGAGGTGACTGATATTGTAAAGTGTTGGCTTTATCATGATCCCGTCATTTGCTCTGTCAAGATCAGAAGAAGGTGTTTCTTTTGCCATGTGAGAGGAATCATAATGCTCTTCACAATCACAAAAATGAATTGGAAGATTAGGTACGGTGATGCGTTGGAAACTGTATTTGTGCTTTCCAGATCCACCGCACGCGTAGGCGCAAATGCATAAATTAGCAATTGTATGAGAGAGAGAAAGGTTAACGGACTCCATGCTACTATAAAAATGAAGGTTTATATATATATATATATATATATATATATATATATATATATATATTTATGAGTCAATCAATTGTATATCTTCAGTAGCTTCTCAAAATGAAGGGTCAAAATGGAGGTGAGTATAAAGATTCAGACGGTGGATATGAATATCGAATGATGGTAACTAAATCTTCATACCAAGTAACCAATCGATGTTATTAGGTTTCTAATTTATTTTTAAAAATCTATTATAGATTTTTTTATTTAATAATCAGTAATTGGTAGCTAACATTTATACAAAATGTTACCAATTGATTTTATTGGGTTACCAATTAATTAAAATAAATGATTGTGTATTTTTTTATAATGTAGTTGGTAGACAAACCTTAATACTAAAGGTAACCAATTCAGTTTTATTGGGTTATCATTAATTATAAAAAAATCTATTATAGATTTTTTTTTTAAAATATGCAATGCAGAAAACTTTAATACAAATGTAACCAACAAAAACTAAAATTGTTACCTTTGAAAGTTTTGGTTACCAACTGCCTTTGAAATTTCTATTGTTACCCACAAAAATTAAAATGGTTACCTTTGTATAAATATTTGGATACCAACTGCACTAAAATTTATCTTTTTCTCCTTTTAATTTTTGGACTAAATCAACCTTCATCATAATGGTAGCTGTGGCCGGTGTCCATGGTGTTGAAGCGGTGGCGTCACGGTGAAGCGGAGGAAGATTACCGGCGTCCATGGTGAAGCGGAGGAAGATGGTCAAGGCGTCCATGGACCATGGTGTTGAAGCGGCGGCGAATGGGAGGAGGAAAATGACCGGCGAAGGGGAGGAGAAAGATGACGTTGCCAAACTTTGAATATTTGAATTTTAATTATTATTTTTGAATTTGAATTTGTTTTGTTTGTTAGATCTAAGATATTTGAATTTGAATTATTAATTATGGTAGTTATTTCTCCTTGATTGTAGGTTTCCTTATACTAATTCCCTAAATTAAGGAATCCTAATTGCACTAATATTGTAAATAAATATAAAAAATGTATTAATTATGTAAATTTTTTATGAGTGCATTAATAGTATAATTACTTTCTAAATGTTGTATACTTATGTAAATGACCCCATAGTTATTATCTCTTGGGTCACTGTTGGGCTCTTTATAGCCCACCTAAACATTAGCTTGACGGGAATTTAACTGATCGCTCGGAGCCATTAAACTCCTATACTAAATACACTTCATTTTAAAATTTTAAAATACAATAATACTCCTTTCATTAAGATAAATATTAATTTTTTTAAAATTAATTTAAAATATTTTTAAATTAAAAATTAACATGATTCATTTAAGTTTAAATACAATAAATTTTATAATTAGTAGTACTTTTTAATTAGTTAACCTTCATTCGAATTTTATAACTAGTAGTAATTTCATCGTTGCGACCATCTGGTTCACCGGTATTATAAAAAAGTCTCATGTTTACGCTACTGTTACCGATGATTTTATTTTCTTAGACCACAAAGACCCTGGTCGTGCTTTTAGTTTTTAATCCCATCATCATATTGATGATCAATCTCCTCATATCAAGGCTATGTTTGACATTATAATTATAATCCCAAAATTATAATCCTAAGATTAATAGTCTTGGGATTATAATCCTTGCAAACAAACAAAGTTGGAGTCCGTATCATAGTGAAAATAAGATAATGTTGTGATTCTTGCTCAAAAAATAAAGACCGAACACATTCGAGTTATTGGCTCGTCTGATCCGATGAATTTATATCAATTTTTAGTCTAAAAATATTTAAAATTGACTTTTGAAAAGTCAATATGAACATATGGAGTTTGAAATAAAGAAGGAAATATTTAGGAAATTGATATTTCCACAACACTTTTTGATATTTTCACATGAAAATTGTCGTTATAGATGTATAACGATTGTGAAAACAGTCGCTATAGGATTTATAACGACGGTTTTTATGTAAAAATATTATTTTTTGTTGTGAATTTATCAGTTTTCAAATATTTAACATGTGTGCATTCTAACAAAGCTTGGGTCACCCTTGGGCTTGATAATAGCCCACCTACAAAGACTGCAACTGAAAGTCCACTTTAGTCTCAAAACAACGTCTTTCCATGAACTTTCAATTTTAACTCACTCAACGACGTCGTTTGAAGAAATGTTCAGTTTCTCGCTTCACTGTCTTCTTCACTCACCCTCCACTTATCACAAACAAGGCAAACCCTAAAAAAGTTATCTCCCACACACACAGACACAGACACAGACACAGAAAACATAGTAACAGTGAGGGGAACCGGATCCGCCATGGACGGGTCATTAACGGAGCTCATCGTGAAAGAACCCGGAAATTCGGTTGACCCGGCTGCCGAAAATGGAGAGAAAAAAAAAGCAGCTACATCAGTAGAAGAGCTAGTGGCAAAAGCCATAGCTCCTGTGAAGAGGGAATATCTACTTCCTCCACCTATTAGAACTTCCATTAAAGATCCCCCTAAGGACGCCGTTTCTGACACCAAGTCTTCCCCACAGCCACCTCTTCTGAAGGAGAAGAAATCCAAACGCCAAATAAAAAGGGAACGCCGTCAGGTATAAGTTACTTGAATTACACACAAACATATATATATATATATATATATATATATATATATATATAACTTTGTTATTGCTTGAGGTGGTCAAATGTGCTTGAAATTTTAATGGGATTTTACTGAATTACTAAAATGATTGAGACAATTTTTACCTTGGCTTAAGAGAATCCGAGAATCCGTTAAGTAGACTATTTTTTGGTTGTTTAGGCTTAGGGAAATCCCCAAAAAATATAGATATAAGTGTTAACGCCAAGATCTTTCGTTACGTCCCAATCACCTAAAACGTCCTGATCCTGCAACGTAAACACAATAAACACCACAAGCTTGACGGCGGTTCCGTCGGGGGATAGCTCAGGCGTGAGAATCAGTATGTGAATTCACAAGGTTTATCGAAAACGGAGGCTATATGGCCTAGTATATTGATATCAAGAGATCATTAATTTTCTCTGTGAATATCTAATTATAATTGAAGAAGTGTATGAGAACGTACCTCTTTGTGAAGACTTCCTTGCTAAGTTATACTCTCTTTGCCTGAATTACCGTGCCACCCACTACTACCTGACACATTCCCCTTTACCCGATGGGTTCTGCCGACTGCATGTAGTGTATCCATTGCTTTTTGGTCACTGTTTTCCACCACGTACGTCGGTTATGATCCCATCCACATTAATGCACGGCGGGTTCTTTAGTCAACCGACATGCTTTTTCATCATTACAGTCAAAGATTATAGATATTTAAAATGTCTAAATGATTGATCCATCGACCAATCTTGGCCTTTATAAGTTTGAAATGAAAATAATATGATGATTGGGCTTAATGATTTTCATAATTCAATAATAGAGGTCCAATAGAATAAAAATAATAAGCCCAATATATTTGGCCCAAAGGGATAAAATATCACGACCCAACATTGCCCCCTAGTTTTTTGTTGAACAGAATGTTTAATAGAAAACTATAAACAATCCATGATATTTTACTGAGAATCAATAAATGACAAGATGTAATTAAAAACGTACCCATTTATTGTCCATGAAATGAAATGAAAGGAAGTTAAGGGCCCAATTCAGAAAGACTCTATCCATTAAGTACCAGGACCCAAAACCGGACGCTTCCCATTCAAATTCCAAATTATTACCAGCATTTAATGCACCTGCTCTTCAACACCGTAAATCACAAGATAAAAGGATAACTTTACCAAATTTGACAGCTTTTACTTGCTCATTTGAAATTGAGCGCTTTCTAAAATTTCTCGATTTCTCTCTCTCGCAAATCGTCACAAATGGCTTCTCAAAACCCTGATCAAAGTTCTCCCATACTTGTAACACCCATCACTGTGGTTCCACCAAACCCTAATCTTCATGAGGGGACTTCTGTACGAATCCCAAACAAAACCCAAAACCCTCTTCCGACTATTATAGAGTACAGAGCGATTTTCGCATGCCAACACTCCTTCTATCATAACCGAGGTCAATCGAAGAGAGTTCAACTCTGCCCACATTCCGCATACCCATGCCGTCGTGGTACCCCGCTCGGAGAGAAATGTATCAACGACTACCAAGGATGGACTACCGCATCGTGTGACTTTTACCGAGAAGGGGTTCGATTCTCTTCATATCTTTATAGTGACCCTACTCGGGATTTTTGGGTGTAGGATTTTCACAATCGGTGCCAACTCCTACATCCACATTCGCCTTCGTGGCCTTCGCCATGAATCGGGTGTCGAACCCTCATTGACTTCTTCTTCACTGCCTACAAGATAAGTACAATCCAGGAGAGAGGGGTTCAAGGCCCTCAAGAAACATTCTCCAAGTCCGGAGAAAAATTTGTGACAGACGTCACGGGTGAACACCCTTCAAGCAATAGGGGATGGCACGAGAAATGGTTCTTCGTCAAAGGCCCTCAAATCTCTTCTCTCCGAATCGGGCAACCGATTTAAAAATATCTGCCGACTTTGAGATGTTTCAAGAACGAGAAATGGAGATGATGGAGCTATTTGACAACTTCCCGGGAGGAGTGGAAATACTTGACTCTCTCAAGCAAGTACATGGTTATATGACCATAAACGTAAGTACTAGCTTATTTCATATATATATATATTTTTTGAAAATATTCCATAAAATATAATTATAACATGGAATTGCTTTGATTTGGCAAGATCTTTGATCGCACTCGAGCTCGTAGAAAAATAAAGGAACTCAAGATTTCTTGTCAGGAAGTCTTCTAAGC
Source organism: Panax quinquefolius (assembly GCA_020205615.1). Classification (NCBI taxonomy): domain Eukaryota; kingdom Viridiplantae; phylum Streptophyta; class Magnoliopsida; order Apiales; family Araliaceae; genus Panax; species Panax quinquefolius. Next base: position 109,203,889 of record CM035165.1, read on the forward strand.
AATCGAGGCTACACCCAATCGGGCTACCCCTCAAGTATATCTCAACACCGTAAATTCATACTTGATGAATTTCAAATAGAGAAAACAGAGGTCAAGAGGTTCTCATACCGTAAGAGACCCTTCACCCTCGACAAAAGAGGAGAGCTACCAGAAAACCAAGGTCACCCCTCTAGTAAATCCTCCCAACCCACACCAAAATGTAACCAACCCCTTAAAACCATTCCTCGATCAAAGTTACTTACTTGATCGTCTCCGATCAAGGAGTATACTTAGGACCAAAAACTAAAAACAAAATAACCCCATTAACCGCCAAGAACTCTGTGGTTCCTCGCCTTCTGGCCATTCCTCTCCTTCGTGCTCCCCAGAAATACAGATCAAGAGGATGGTGACCAGATTTAAGGATTCCAACGTTATCCGTAAAGAGGAAACGCACTTCGAGAGTCATCCAAGTTCCGCATCCGCTTCAACACCCAAAGAACCTACTTCAAACAAATCTCCCAGAATCGAAACCATTCACGCAGACCTATACACCTCTGAATAGCCCACTTCTTTCCCTCGAAGGCCGAGACCTTCTCCCGAATCGGCCGGTCCTTCGTGTCAAGGTTATCACGCCAAGTCGTGGATCTCCGACCCTATGGCCCAAGTTCAACGCCAACTTTCCTTTCGACCTCTTTGGAGCTTTTGTTCGACACAACGACGACCACCGATTCAAAGGATCACACTTGACGGAAATCTTCTCGACGAGGGGTATGAGTTATTTGCCAAGGTAAATAACAATCACTTCTTCCTCTACATTTCTATTTTCCTTCGAGCATTTTATACGCTTAACTTGATTGTCTTGAAAATATGTAGTTAATGTCGTTTTCTTGACGATCAAGTCCGAGACACATAAATGGAGAGGCCGAGGAAGATTTCATGCGCCAAGAGATAAACATGCCGAGATCGACCTTGATCGAGAAAGAGCGGGTCGTGAAGATGCTTTTCATACCATCAATGGTCTTCAAAGAGAATCGATCGAAAGCCAAGATGGATTTGAAGACATCCGATGATGAATTAAGGGCCATAGGATGAGTTAGCTACATCCGGCCCGCCAACCAACAAACCTTAACCAATCTGAATGCCGGTTTGGTTGAAGAGAACTTACTTGCTGGCGAAAAACGAGGAGTTCTCTTCACCAATCGAAGCTTAGTCTTACAACTCGGGTGAAGTCGAGACGAAGATCCGTGATGAAGCTCAAGGCATAAGACCAAGCGCCATAAGCTCCGCCATAAGATAAAAGACTTGAGGGATTTGAGGCCCTGCTCGATCAAGAGCTTCAAAATGCATTCAGCAGATATAGGGACTCTGATGAAATTAATGTCGAGATCACGAAGGTCTATTCGGAGGGATACGAGGATCTTGAACGAGGGAAAGAGAAGCTATCACCGCTTCAATTGACCCAAAGATTGCTTTCAATTCGACGATGAAGCGCGTGTCTCAATATATTATCATGTTTTGATTCTATGTAAATATTTAACTTTTTATGTTCATGTAATTAATCGACTTAAATGAAATGAACATTTTATGCTTATCGATAAATCTTTAATCGCCTTGATTATGACTTCTGCCCGATCGATTTCTTGTCAATAATTTAGTATCAATAAGATGAACTATCAATTAGATATGGCATATAACAGCTTAACTCACGCAATGAAGTGAGTTGAATTTTACTGACAGATTCAAGTTAATCAACTAATGAACCGAACTCAACACTTAAACAAAATAAATAACTTATACTCACTCTGATCAAGAGTGAGATCAATCATACGTGAAGTAAATTTGACGACAAATGATAAGAACCAAGACATAAGGATTAATAATGACCATCGACTTACCACCGATAAGATCAATATAGGACCAAAAGGACTGGGGCTACCATCGAATGGCCAATGAGTCCTACCATACCTCCTTACACCATCTCATCTGGACCAATAGTGACTATCGACTTACCACCTCGATAAGATCAATATAGACCAAAAGGACTGGGGCTACCATCGAATGGCCAAATAGTCCTACCCATACCTCCTTACACCATCTGGACCAATATAGACCATCGACTTACCATCGACCGATAAGATCAATATAGACCAAAAGGACCATTGGCTACCATCGAATGGCCCAAAAGGAGTCCTACCATACCTCCTTACACCATCTGACACCATCGGACCAATAGTGACCATCGACTTACCACCCCGATAAGATCAATATAGACCAAAAGGACTGGGCTACCATCGAATGGCCAAATGAGTCCTACCATACCTCCTTACACCATCTGGACCAATAAGTGACCATCGACTTACCACCGATAAGATCAATATAGACCAAAAGGACCTGGGCTACCATCGAATGGCCAAATGAGTCCTACCATACCTCCTTACACCATCTACCACCAATAAGACCAATGATAATTTGTAGAAAAGTGATCTTTATCGATATCAAACAACAGGTATGCATTCGATAAACCGACTTAAACTTTATCGAAAATACTTCAAGCTTCCGGCAAAGATGCCAAGTATTCTTGATCTCTAACCATCAAGTGCCTTTTAATCGATAAGTACCGGCTTCGGTACTTCGATCACTTCATATACGCCCTTCCCAATTCCTAAGATTAGCTTTCCGTGTTTGAGGTGTAGGCTTTCGCTTCTTCTCGAGAACGAAGTCTCCCACTTCATTCTACGGGTTCGACGCCTTTGTTATAATGTTTGGCCACCCTTCGCCGATAAGCGTACCAATTTGATTAAAGCTTCCTCTCCGACTTCGCTCTCAGGAGTCCAAGTTAGCCTTCACCTTTCATCATCAGAGATTTCTTTTGAATCGACTTACCAAGACTTGAGATCCGATCTCGACCGACTAAGGCATCGCACTATAGCCAACCTCCAAGCGCGAATCCCCGTAGTAGTCCCTTGCGTGAAGTTCGTAGATGCCCACAAAGACGCCAAAGAATTCTTCCGCCATCTTCCCTTAGCTTCATCCAATCTACGCTTTATTCCATTCAAAGAAATATTCCGCTGGTCACCTCAACTTGCCCATTCGATCGTGGATGAGCCACGTAAGTCTTCTTGTGGTTGAATCCCCAAATCGCTCAAAATTCTTCAAATTTTGAACCCACGAAATCAAGGCCCATCATCCGATATCAATACCTTAGGGATCCCAAGCGAAACACCACGCACTCTTTTAAAAACTTTAAGCACTCCTCTTCATTATCGAATCAAGTGGTTTCGCTTCTACCCACTTAATCATATAATCAATAAAGAACTCATGACGGCTAACTCGACCTTTTAGCTTTAGGTAATCTGGTCCCAATATATCCACCCCCTGCAAAAAGGGTATAGAGATAGAATCGAGTATAACTCTTCCGGTATCGATGTGGGACCCACTATCGAAATGGCATTTTCACATTTCTCGACGATCAGAGCTTTTTTTAAAATTGCTCGCCAATAGTAACCTTTGTCAAGTACTTTATGTGCCAAAGACTCATGCACCATATGATCACCGCAAATCCTTCATTAACTTCCCAAGAGCATACTCGGCTTTTGGACGGAACCAAACATTTCAATAATGGTGAGGAAAATGCCAATCGATAAAGATCCCCATCAATAAGACCAAGTTAGTACTTTGTATTTGATCTTCTTTCACAAAGATCTCGATCCGGAAGGAAGGACGCCATCCGCCAAATACTCAATGTAGGGGTCATCCAACAATTTGTTTCGCCGATGCACATCATCGTTTACGTCAACACTTTACCACCGCAAAATTTCCAAATACACCGATCCATGAAAGACATCTCGCATTCGAGTGGCCAATTTCGACAAAGCATCGCAGAGAATTGTCGTTGCTAAGCTTTATACCTCAAACTCGTATTTAAGCAAAAAATTGAAGTTGGTTTTTTAACTCCGCCAGATATTTGATCATTCGGGTTCCCCGAGCTTCATAATCTCCCGATAGTCGCTTAACGACCAATCGAGAATCACTATAGATAATTAATCGCTGACTTCGAGACTCTTCGCTAATCGGACACTGCTAACACCGCTTCAGATTCACCTTCATTATTCGTTGCTTTAAACCCAAATCGATGGCTCGTTGAACCTTAAATCCTCCCACTTATTAGAATAATTCTCGCCCACTAATACCATCGAGAGATCCATCTCGCATACAACGCCCACGCCTTTCTCGACCTCGCCAATAACGGCCACATCGCCGATCGTAAGATTCACTTTCCCAGAATTTCAGACGGCCGGTGAAAAAGAGCATTCTACCATGAAGTCGCCAAGGGCTTGGCCTTTAATGGCGGCGTCGGGGATGATATTCGATAAAAAAATCGACAACTCCATAGTCCATGCCGCTAGTCTACCCGAGACCTCCGGCTTGCCCATCACTTTCTTCAATGGTCGATCCGTAGACGACCAGAGTCGACTTTCGAAAATATCGCCAAGCTTTCACTAGCAATTATTAAAGCAAAGGCAAATTTCTCAATGTTAGATACCGGTTTCAAAGATCTCGTAGGACGTGGCCGACGTAATAGATCGGATGTCGCTTCCCACCGATCTCCCGAATCAAAACCGCCCCAACTCGCTAAGGAACTGCCGCAAGGTACAAATATAAAGTCTCTCTGCTGGGACAGTTTCGACTAATAAAGGAGCCAAGATGATACGCTTTTATACTTTGAAAGCGTCTTCACACGCTGAAGTCCACCGGAATGTCTTCGCATTCTTCTGGCCCTTCAATGTGTCAAAGAAAGGAAGACATCTCTCAGCAGATCCGGCGACGAACCTCCTTAAAGCCGCAATCCTACCAATCGACGACGAACGCCCTTGAACGACCGAGGAGTCTTCATGTCGAGGATGGCTCGGATCTTCTCTCGATTGGCTTCATGCCCCTTCGATCGACCAGATAACCCGTAAATTTTCCAAAGACCAAGGCCGAAAGTACATTTGGTCTGGATTAAGTCGCAGCTTGTCGATGGCGAATAGTTTGAAAGCACTCTCTAGATCGTCCAAATGTTTCAATTTGCATACTCTTTTACGATCATGTCATCTACATAAACCTCCATATTCTTCCCCAAATTGCCTATCAATATAAAGTTCATCATCCTCCGATAAGTAGCTCCAAAGATTAATGAGGCCAAAGGTCATTTTTTTACGATATACACCGAACGGTAATATAAATGCCGCTTTTGGAATGTCTTCTTTGCACATGGATATTTGATGATAACCCTAAAAAGCATCCATAAAACTTAATAATGCATACCTCAAGTGGCATCGATGAGTCGATCGATGTGGGCAGAGGATAAAAGTCCTTCTGACAAGCTTTGTTGAGGCTCTGGTGTAGTCGATGCAAACCCGCCACTTTCCATTATGCTTCGCACCAATACTACATTTGCTATCCATTCCGTAATCAATCTCGTAGATGAAGTCGCAAACAAAACAATTTTGCAACCTCTTCATCGATGATTTTTCGACGCTCGAGCAAATATCCGCCTCTTCCGACGAACCGCTTCTTCAAGGATCTATTCTCGCTTTATGCTCCGCAACCTTCCTGGCTAACTCTGTGCATGTCTTGTGGTTCCTATGCAAAAATATCAACATAAGATCGTAAGAGTTCCATAAGATTCGTCCAAAGAGGTTCTGCAAACCCAACCAATCCTCACCGCCTTATCCGGCTTCCGACGACCAACTCAATTTCTCCGTCCCCAAAATGGGATTACCAACCGGTTCGAATCGCTTCGGTGAAGGGTTCAATTTCAATCGCCATCATCTTTCTTTGTTTATCGAATTTCATTCCGGATGAAATGACAGAATTCGATAACATCTCCTGCTAGATCTAAGTCACCCATCACCTCTCCTACCCATGTCCGCTGGGAACTTGATTTTGAAATGTGGATGGAAGTTACAACAAGAGTCACAACGTAGGTCTTCCCAAAATGGCGCTGATGCCAAATCCACACGCACAACATAAAATTTACAAGTTATCTCCACTTGTTGAGGGGCCGCACAAGATGATGATAGAAGTTCAATAAAGGCTCGCCACTTTGACCGGATCGTCACAAACCATATAGAGGAGCCTCCCGTCCGACCTCCATTTTGTGCTCATCGAGATGCATTCTCTCGATAAGTACGGGCATAAAGAATGTCCACCAAGATCCGTTGTCTATCATCACGCTGCGTTTACATCCATCGAGCCCACTTCAGGCCGCGATCACCAATGCTCCTTCATGCGGCTCAATGGGCTCAAGGATAATCCGCATCCGTAAATGAAATAACAGCCTCGAAATGGCCTCATCAACCTTCAAAGTAAGATTCATTATCGACATAATCGAATCAAGATAAGACCTCCTCTTCTTCCCTACTAATTTCCCAACAGACTACCAGCTTATTATATCAACGACTTGCCTTGGTGGTGGTGGAGCATTTTGAACAAAGCAGATTGAACTGCTTTGAACGGTGCGATTGATAACTCACGATCTTCGACGGTCTTTCACCCACATATCAATCGCCAAGAAGCCACTTTTAATCTTGCTTTTCTACAAAATCCTTTAAATTACAACATTCATTAGTGTCACGACCAAAGAGCAATTGATGATAACCACAATATTTACGAGGGTCATGCATGTCCCGCTTTGTAATTATCATCACGAGGTGGTTCAAAGAAAGGCCGGTTTCGGATCCGATCCAAAATTATCGACCTCTCAGATTCAATCGGGTAAAATCTTATTAACCTTCGGTAGAACAGTACGATCACGCCTTGTCGCCACGAGTTATCAGATTTCTTCAACTACCTTCCGCCTTTTCGTCAGTATCCTCCCCTCTTCTCGATCAACATCGCCTTTGGGAACCTCTACCTCCTTTAATCGCTCAAAGAAGGGTTCTTCGACTCGCTCATAGCCTCTTCCACAACAATATAGCCCTCTTGCCTTGTCAAGGCTTCACTAGCTCTTCTGATGGTGAAACATCAATTTCTTTACCAATTTCTCCGATTTAACCAGATCCAAATTTCATCTCGAATAATCCAACAAACTTGAGATCATTAAGATCGGACACCGTCCGACCGCTTCCCTAAACCTCTTTACATATCGCCTAAAGATTCATCAGGTGAATCACGGATTGTCTTTAAAGAGCCTCAGTAGCTTTCCCCTTCTTCTACATTTCCAAAACGCATGGAACTTATCACAAAGTTCACCCACGAGGAGATAGAATCGATGGTAAAGTCCCCATCCATCGTCTGCCGCCTTTTCTCAAAGTAGTGACAAAAGTGTGACATTTAGCAAAGATCAAGAAGTCATAGAATCCATCACGGCCAAACGCCGACTACGGTCATAAGGATCTCCTCACCCATCATAGCTTTCCATGCGAGGTAACTTTTTGGTAAGATCTCGCTTTCTCCCGAGAATATTAGAGAAAAGGGGGACGCTTTCTTACCGTAAGTATCTTTCACCGTTGACCTCAAATGCAATTGTTTCCTGAGTTCTTTCAACTCTCTTACTGTAAAATCAACACCTTCGTCAGGATGAGATCTCCTTTTCCCGGGCGACACTAGGTTTTGAATGGATCGACCTTTCCCTCGCCGATCTTACTACTACCCTTACGGACTTCTTGATTTACTAGGTCGTAAAATTTCATCCTCATGATGAGAACGATTGACGGGTATTCTCCCTCTAAGTTTCGACATAATTTCTCTCGACCGCTTCTTCGCTCTTTCATCGTCACGATGAATCGATCTAACGACCGCCGCCGCCTTCTTCGAGGCCAAGGCGCTCGCTTCCTCGATCTCCTCCTACTACGAGAATGATCCCCGGACACACGCATAGAATGTTCCGGCCTTACCCTTCCGACGGGTACTTCCTTATGCCTACTTTGTCCTTCTGAATGAATACGGCTAGATGCTTCGCCTCTCAACTCATTCACCAAGCATTTGTTCGGCTATATCTTCCTCCGCTCTAACAGTAACCTCCAAAGCCTTATCCGCTTGTCCGCCATCCTCGCCAACTTGGTAGCTCTGGCCTTCTTCGACCACTTCTTGCGATGAGTCCTCGTCATGAACCGCCTACCCGCTCCGGATTGGGATCACGCCTTTATCGGCATTGAAGACTAACTTCCGTCTGCTCCACCACGGATCTTCTGGACGAAGTTCTTCCGAATTGTTTTAGAAGCCGTGCTCTCACGAGCACTTTTAGTAGGACCCAAGCGATCCTTTATCGAAATACGAGGCAAATGATGAACTAATGTACCATCGCCGCCCTTCCGTGTTCCATCTCTACTCCTCATCATCTTTCAAGCAAATTTAAACAATCAGTGATTGAAAAGCCTCCTTCTAGCGCCAATGTTAACGCCAAGATCTTTCGTACACGTCCCAATCACCTAAAACGCCCCGATCCTCGCAGAACGTAAACACAATAAACACCACAAGCTTCGACGGCGGTTCCGTCTTGGGATAGCTTTCAAAGCGAGAGAATCAAGATGTGAATTCACAAGGTTTATCGAAAACTGGAGGCTATATCGCCTAAGTATATTGATATCAAGAGATCATTAATTTTCTCTCGTGAATATCTAATTATAATCAAGAAGTGTATGAGAACGCACCTCTTGTGAAGACTTCCTCGCTAAGTTATACCCTCTTCGCTCAATTACCGTGCAACCCACTACTACTACCGACACATTCCCTTTACCCGATGGGTTCTCGCCGATCGCATTTAGTGTATCCATTGCTTTTTGGTCATCGTTTTCCACCGCCACGTAAGCATGATCCCATCCACATTAATGTACGGCAGTGTTCTTTAGTCAACCGACATGCTTTTCATCATTACAGTCAAAGATTATAGATATTTAAAATGTCTAAATGATTGATCCATCGACCAATCTCCTATTTTATAAGTTTGAAATGAAAATAATATGATGATTGGGCTTAATGATTTTCATAATTCAATAATAGAGGCCCAATAGAATAAAAATAATAAGCCCAATATATTTGGCCCAAAGGATAAAATATCACGACCCAACAATAAGCATCAAAACCCTTAGAGATGATTTATGGTTTACTTTTTGTAAATGGGATAAGGGTGTTTTTTTCCCATCTTTTCTTTATGTGGGTGTTAAGTTCATATATTGAGATCCATGTGAGTTGTAAAAAAGATATTCATATATGTATATATGGACATGATCCAGAACCACTGTTGGCTGTGGCTCATGTCCCAACCAACTCATCGTGAGCCGTTCATTGCGATCTTGAATGACCCATAATATATATATATATAGGAAATGATCCGTGGAAATACGTTAGCCAGAGTGACTTTTTCAACTAACGCTCATCCAGCCGTCCAAAATTAGAGTGAATGGCTAAGATGAGGGCCCAGCCGTGGCCAGCCAAATTTTTTTTATTGGCCACTACTCCCTCTAGCGGCCAGTCAAAACGACCGTTTTGACTGGCAGCTAGAGGGAGTAGCCGCCAACAACAAAATTTTGGCTTAATTACATTATCCTGATTATTCCTAATTATCTTTATAGTTATACTTATTAACAAATTTTCCTTATACATATTACTTATTAATCAGTAAAATAAAATAATAAAAAATTATAAGAATAATTATAAGAATAATCAATAATTATCTTTATACTTATCCTTATACTTATTAACAAAATAAGTATGTATAAGAATAATTACTAATTATCGTCTTATGATTTTTAATTATAAATAGGAAATAGTAATTGAGTTTATATATTTGAGTAGGAATATAATATAAACTCAATCACTATTTCCTATTTATAATTAAAAATCATAAGACGATAATTAGTAATTATTCTTATACATACTTATTTTGTTAAGATAATTATTGATTATCCTTATAATTTTTATTATTTTATTTTTACCGATTAATAAGTAATATGTATAAGGATAATTTGTTAATAAGTATAAGGATAAGTATAAAGATAATTAGGAATAATCAGATATAATATTAAGCAAAATTTTGTTGTTGTCATCTCTAATGTCACCAAAACACACGACTAGAGGTAGTAGGCGGCCAACAAAAAATTTTGGTGGCCATTAGAGGAGTAGCGGATGGGCCTCATCTTAGCAATTCACTCTAATTTTGGACGGCTGGATGAGCGTTAGTTGAAAAAGTCCCTCGGGCTAACTTATTCCACGGATCATTTCCCATATATATATATATATATATATATATATATATATATATAATAAGGATCATGTCCGGACTCCCAGACCTGATTAAAATACGGACCCAATTTTTTATTTGATTTTTTACTTTTTTTTTAAAAAACAACTAAAAAAAAAGTTTAATGTTTTGGGTGTGATTTGGATACATATAACAAAATATGTATGTACAATCTGTACAAACATATTTTGTTATATGTATCCAAATTACACCCAAAACACTATATTATGTAAAAATTTCAGTTCCATAAAATATTATTTTTTTAGTTGTTTTAAAAAAAAGGCAAAAAAAAAAAAAAAAAATCCGGACGGTACTAAAATCCGAGAGTCCGGACTGGAACTGGACTCTCTCTCTCTCTCTCTATATATATGGACGTGATCCTGACGTGGCTCATGTCCCAGCTAACCCATCGTGAGCCGTTCATTGCGATCTTGAATGGCCTAGAATAGAAAGGCCTCATTATTATCCGCAAGAACTTCTTGCAGATAGTTTTGTACCTTAAAAAAAGTCAGACCACTTTTCTCTCTGAACTCAATTTTTTCTCTTTCATCAATTAAGTTCTAAAATTGAATAATTTTTTTTGTTACAAATTCAAAATTGTCAATCTATATATCATTAAAATGCTCTCGTCAATATCTTCAAAATTTTCGAAGATTCATAGTTGATATGTTTTAGTGTAGTTAAAATATCAAAATTTATAATCAAAGTTTACAATAGTGTATTTCAAAGTACAAAATTTTAACTTAAATTTTGGTGATTTTAGCTGAAAAATATATATCAACAATAGATCTTGTTTTGAAGATCTTGACGAGAGCTTTTCAATGATATATAGATTGATGATTTTAGATTTGTAACAAAAAAATTATGCAATTTTAAATTTTGGTTGGAGAAATAGAAAAAATTGGGTTAAATGAGTGGTTTGACTTTTAACTTAAAAAGTTATTCGCAAGAAGTTGCGGATACTAATAATCCCATTTTAATATCAGTCATTGCTATTTGAGATGAACGACAGGAGATGGGTTGGCTGGGAAATAATCCATAGCCAGTGCTGGCTATGGATCATCTTCCGATATATATATATATATATATATTTTACTGTGTTGCATCTTGTTCACAATGTCATATTTACTTATTAACAAATCACAATGAATTATTTGCAAACCTTGTAGGATCAGAAGTCTGTGCTTCATCTGTGTCCTGAAGTGGCAAAAAGTGGAAATGTTAATTCTTGTCCTTACAGCGATAAGTGCCGCTTCAGCCATGATCTAGAAGCCTTTAAGGCTGAGGTAAAAAAGCAACAATTACAAACTGAGGTTTTTCTAATCAGCTCGCTATGCTGAGATTAATATTTTTAAAATGCAGAAACCAGCAGATTTAGAGGGCAATTGTCCTTTCTTAGAAGAGGAAGGACCATGCCCTTATGGGTTGACCTGTAGATTTTCTGGTACACATAAAGATGATATTCATGCTGTAACTGTGGATGTTAAGAAGAGGGAATCGGAGACAAATGGGTTGAAGAAAGATGTTCAGAAACTATTGTGGAAAAACAAAATGAAGTTTCCCAAGGCAGATGGAAAACTGAAAATCCTTGGACTTCTGGTATAATCATACACATGAAGTACCTCTTTTCTTAACTTATTACTTTGTTTCTATAGTCTTATCTTATTATTCACACAGAGGATACAAATGCATTATATCTACATTATACACAAATGATGAATTTATCTGTGTGACCTGCTTTGATATATTGTTAATCGTATATTTAAATAGCAGGGACAGGCGAATTCCAAGAAGAAAAATTTGGCAGATAAAGAAGAAGGCAATCAAACTATCGCAGATGTTTCACATACTATTGATGAAAATGGTTGTAGTGAAGTGGTCAATGACTTAGTTATCGAATTTGAATGCTCTCCTGAAGTGCTAGAAGAAAATGATGATATAGATAACACATTTGTGCCTGATGAGCTTAGACCCCTAAAGAAAGTCAAATCATCAATAGATGAGAGTCATTCATGTGAAGTAAATAATGGTTCGTTTGTTTCAATAAGTTGTTTTTCTTGCATTCAGCTATATTATTGTTTATCAAAACTTATGAAGCTTTGGCTTTTGTATATTGCAATAGGTTCAAGTGTCCAGCAGAAAGAGCTCGAGGAAAACTGCGAACAAGTAACCAAAACTGGTCATACTCTTACACAAACAGATGGAAGCCTAAAGTTACACCCGCGTGAAAAGAGGCTTGTTGATTTTAGTGACAAGCTCTATCTTGCTCCTCTGACTACTGTTGGAAATCTTCCTTTTCGAAGGCTTTGCAAAGTGTTGGGTGCTGATGTGACCTGTGGTGAAATGGCAATGTGCACTAATCTCTTACAGGTTTGTAGTTTTTTGACATACCATCATTTTGTGTTTGGATAATAAGGTCCAAAATGACAGCTGGTGTAGAATATACATGCTTCTAATTTCTAAATGTTTATAAAACTGCCATAGTATGAAGGCTTGTTAATACTATGAAATGAGCAAGTTATTTTCTTTATCCATTTTTGTGCTTATATGTTACGCACTATATTTTCTACAATTATACTTTAGTCACTTGCTCATCTGATTTTTGCCTCTGCTAAATGTTTAGTGCCTTGATCCTTCTTACCAATTATTAGTTTGAAAAGACGAAGAATATTGAATTCTCTTTTGTGCATGTCTGTTGGAATTATCATACTCAATAAGATACTCAATTGGTAAATGAACATATGGTATATTATTATATTTATTTATATATATTAATGCATACGTGAATAGTTATGGATTATATCATCTCATCTCAGATGCAGTGAATGTAAATCTGTGCATTTTTAACACGGTGTTCCAACTCTTAGGGTGAAAATGGAACAATTAGATATTGCATCTCTATGATAGAAACTGCAAGCAGTTATGGGTTTTAGCATAATTATTGATGGTCTTTTTGTCCTATGCAAGACTTTAAAGTTTTATGGTCCTAAACTATTGTGGAATTTAATCATAGGGCCAAGCATCTGAATGGGCACTGCTTAGGCGTCATTCATCTGAGGACTTGTTTGGTGTTCAGATATGTGGGGCATATCCAGATACAGTTGCACGAACTGTTGAACTTATAGATCAAGAATGCACTGTGGATTTCATTGATATTAATATGGGGTGCCCAATTGATATTGTGGTTAATAAGGGCGCTGGATCAGCTCTACTTACAAAACCAATGAGAATGAAAAATGTCATACAGGTAGCTTCCAGCACAATGGACAAGCCAATAACTGTCAAGGTATGTACTAATGTTCAAGTTAATGCTACTTTGAGGCAAATATTTGCGTCTCTTTGCTGATTAATATTTATAAACTGGGGAGGTTTTCACCTCTGTTTCTACCTTGTATGATATTTTAATATGCTTGTCAGGTGTGCTACATTATGCACTGTGTTGATGTAAATAATATTTTGAACTTTATTTTGCTATCTGCTTGTGATATTAACTACAGTTATTACTTCTTTGTAAATCTTATTGAATTTTTTGTTCACTAGGTACGAACAGGTTACTTTGAAGGGAGAAACCGCATTGACTCTATAATAGCTGATATTGGGCACTGGGGGGCCAGTGCGGTAACTATACATGGTCGATCACGTCAGCAACGCTACAGCAAGCTTGCTGATTGGGATTACATTTACCAGTGTGCGAGAAAAGCCCCTGATGCATTGCAAGTCATGGGAAATGGAGATGTTTTTTCTTATTTGGACTGGAACAAGCACAAGTCCGACTGCCCTGAGCTTTCTACATTCATGATTGCTCGAGGGGCATTGATTAAGGTTTGTTGCTAGAGCTTCACTTTGCAAGTAAACATATCCTCCAAGAATATATCTAGGATTTCCATCTGATATTTTATATGATATGTGCCTGTGAACCCATTCTCATGTTCCGAATATCATTTTCCGTATTTGCAGCCCTGGTTATTTACTGAAATTAAGGAACAGAGGAACTGGGACATCACTTCTGGAGAACGACTAAATATTTTAAAGGATTATGTACGTTTTGGCCTTGAACACTGGGGTTCTGATTCAAAAGGTATATATGATTCATATAATATTACTGCATGATAGATATTACCATTATTTTTATAAAGCTAGTCACTCAAGTAAAAATGCTAGTGTTTGCTTTACCCGGTTTTATGGCCCTTGCATTCTTTTGTTAAACTGACCGGAAGGAGTTCAAGCTGGTGCTGGTAGCTGTAACTGGGATTTGCTTTTTTCCTTCTTAGCTTTTTTTTATTTCCCAAGAATGTATCATCAGCATCATCCTTGTTACAACAGCTACTACATAACTATTCATTTGCTTCATATGGATGCAGGTGTAGAAACAACTAGACACTTCTTGTTAGAATGGCTTAGTTACACATATAGATATATCCCAGTTGGTCTACTAGATGTTATCCCTCAACAACTGAATTGGCGACCGCCTTCATACTTGGGCCGTGATGATCTTGAGACCTTAATGGCCTCAGATTCTGCAGCAGACTGGGTAAGCAGTTTCTTTCAGTTTGGTTGTATAAGGATCTGTTAAGCTAACTAGTGTATTTTGATATATGATAGTAATTATGTCACAATTAATATAATTACTTTTTTGTTCTTTGTTATTCTTTCACAGATTAGGATATCCGAATTGTTACTTGGCAAGGTTCCGACTGGATTTACATTTACGCCAAAGCATAAATCAAATGCTTATGACAGAGCAGAAAATGGCTAATTTCTAGCAATCAACTCGTTATGGCTATACTTTAACTTGTGCTACTTTGAAATGTTTATGCAAGCTATATCAAGGATTGCTTATATGGGGATGAATGCTGGTGCTCACAAAATACAGTGCTTTATGTCTTGTTAATTACATTGAGATAATCTGTTAGGGAAGTTGATTTGTTGATGGAGCCAGAACTTTGAACCTATATGCCTGCTCTTTTTAGGGACAATAGGTGAATTAACTTGTAACTGTGAGTCAAATGTGTAACTTGAGTTTTTATGAAGAATTATTCTTTTTAAGTTTTAGGATCCCACAGTCATTGTTTAAGTTGGACTGCTTTACTAATTACTATTGTGCATAAGTAACTTCTTTCTTGTCAAGTTATGAATTAGTTTCTGTTCAGAAATATGTTTGATATGATTTCAGAATTTCCTTATTTAATAGTCACTTCTCTGTAAATTTGATTATTTAATACTATTAACAATAATAATAATAATAAAAAATCAATATTCTGCCTACTGTTCTTTCCACTATTCCATTACATCTTCCATTTCAATCCATTCGGATTTCATATGCAGGACAGATTATCATTCAAAGCTGATTGCACGACTCATAGGATAGGAGCATCACAATTTCATGATATTTGCAAAACCCCTCCAGGAATAAAAACGTAAAACAATCATTAGTGGTATACTGAGGTAGAATGGTATTGTTACAACTTATAAAGTTCTTCCCCGAAGAAGCATTTGTAGTTTACTCCCTACTTCTTGAATTTCAAATAAGCATTAATTGTTTTATTTTCAATATTATTTTGAAGCTATATTTGTGTGCAAGAATTATAATTTTAGGATTATGATTTCAAGATTATTAATCTTAGAATTAAATAATCCTAGTCACGTGTTTATTTTTTTATAAAATTATTTATGGGATTAATTAAAATAATATCATGTTTGTTTTTTTCAAGATTAATTAAAGTATTGAATTAAAAAAATATTTGGACTATTATACTCTTATCAATAATAACATATTTTAAACTTATTTATACATAAAAAAAAATATATTTACTGATTATACCCACACGGCCACACCCCCAAAAAAAATTATATTTTCTAATTATGTTTATACTCCAATCCTGTCCACGTTGCTCCCCCCCCCCCCCCCTCCCACTCCCACTCCCACTCCCACTCCCACTCCCACTCCCACTCCCAAAAATAAAATTTACTAATTATTTATACACTCTCACCCTCCACCAAAAATAATATTTACTGATTATGTATACACTTCCACCCCCCATCCTCCATTCCCCGCACCCGCACCCGCCCACTTCTAACCCCCTAAAAAATAATATTTATTGTTGAACCTCTAAAAGCAATATCAAAAACATCGTTTTCTTTGCCACAAATTCACAACCTTCCCTGGTAAGAGATCACCAGTAGATAAAAGTAAACACAGAAATTTATTTGATGCATGCCCTGCGGTAATTATCAAATGGAACAAACACAAATTTGGTGAGCAGGTAAAAATAAACTAGAGATATTCTATATCATATCTCTAAATACCAGACTTGAAATTAAATTAAATCCTCACAACGAGCTCACAAAGGAGGTGAAAAATTAAACAATGAGAGGGGAATCTATGAAGTTCATAACCCATTATCAATAACATCATAATAATATAACTCATGAATTCCAGATTACATTCCCACAAGGGGCGCAGGAGACCAAAATTGTCCTCAATCAATTGAGCAAAAATGTATAACTCAAAAACTAATGTGTTTGTATCATTCTGACTCACCTCATCCCATGTAAGAATCACCAAAGTTCAGTTTCAATTGTCAAACCATAAACTAGCAGAGCATCATAAGATTCATAACCATTATATCCAGCTATTAAGCAGCAACACCATCTTCCTCTTTAATAATATTTATATTATTCCGTACCTCATTTTTAGTTCCTTGAATCCATCCTTCATCAATGGATTCTATGCTTCCACTCAACCCATCATCCAAGAAATCACCAACCCTTTTCACTTTTCCAGTAGGAAGCACAGGATACTTCCCAGAAAAGCAAGCATAACAGAAGTTTGGAGAATCATTTCCCAGATAATTTTTCATGCTCTCAATTGGCAGAAAAGCAAGTGAATCCGACCCAATATAATCCCTAATTGCCTCCACACTCATCCTATTTGATATCAGCTCCTCTGAGCTAGGGGTATCCACTCCATAATAACAAGATCCAATAATAGGTGGGCTTGCAATCCTCATGTGAACTTCTTTAGCCCCTGCCTCCTTTAACAACCTAACAATTTTTGAAGAAGTTGTCCCCCTCACAATTGAATCATCCACAACCACAACCCTTTTCCCTTCCAAAACTGCTCGCACCGGTGACAACTTAAGCTTAACCCCAAAATCCCTAATCTTTTGTGAAGGCTCAATAAAAGTCCTACCAACATAATGCGACCTAATCAACCCTTGTTGAAATGGCACCCCTGATTTTTCAGCATAGCCAAGTGCAGCTACAACCCCAGAATCTGGCACAGCAATCACAACATCACACTCAACGGGCGCCTCAGTGGCAAGTATTTCCCCAAATTTACGGCGAGAATCATAAACAGACCTCCCAAAAACAATTGAATTAGGCATAGCAAAATAAATATGCTCAAAGATACAAGCTTTGGGTACTACATGTGTCAATAAACATAGTGAGGACTGAACACCAGTTTTATCCACCACAATTACCTCACCAGGACTAACTTCTCTCTCATAAGTAGCCTCAATCAAGTCCAACGCACAGGTCTCAGAAGCAAATACAACTGCCCCATTGCTCCTCCGACCCATCACCAATGGGCGAAACCCAAATGGATCACGAACCGCAACCAATTTCTCTTCTGTTAAAAATACCATCGAATAAGCTCCCTCGAGCTTCCCACAAGCCTCAACAATTCTTAGAAAAAAGGGTCTTGCTTTAGATATAGCAATAAGATGCAAAACCACTTCAGTATCAGAGCTGGTAGTAAAAATTGAACCATTATCTTCAAGCTTTGATCTAAGAGCTTGATAATTCACCAAATTACCATTGTGGGCAACACCAACTGACCCGTATCGGTACCTAGTGACGAAAGGCTGCACATTTTTCAACATGGAGGCGCCAGCGGTGGAGTAACGGACATGCCCAATTGAAGAATCGCCAGGGAGTTGATCGAGTTTCGATTGATTGAAGACTTCAGAGACGAGCCCGACGCCGGTGACGGAGTGGAGCACCTTTTCATGAACGGTGACTATGCCGGCTCCTTCCTGACCGCGGTGTTGAAGCGCGTGCAGGGCCAAGTAGCAGAGGCGGGAGGCTTCTGGGTCGCCGTAAATTCCGACAACGCCGCACTCTTCCCGAGGTTTGTCGTCATTATCAAAGACCTGGTCATCTGGGTTTTGTTTGTTTGAGGAGATAACGTCGGAGATGGGGATTTTGGAGTAGGATGTTAAGAGGGATTTGTTGGTTCGGTAAAGTGAGGGTTTTGGGGTTAGGGTTTTGGAGGAAAGAGAGAAGAGGAGGTTCGATGGGTTTTTGGAGGAAAGAGAGTAGGGCTTGTTGTCAAGAGGTGGTGATAGAGGAGAGAGATTGGTGGTGCTTGTGGCGGCCATGGGAGGAAGAAGGAAAAAGATTACACACAGAAAACACACAAAAAGTAAGTGGGCTGTGAATAGCCAAACTGGTGCCTCAGATTTTGGTCATTTATACTACTAGTAATATTTTAACAGTATTCATATTCATAGTAAATAGTCTCACGTTTATATGAGAAATCTTATGAATATATTATTTTTATTAGCGAAGATAGTAATTCTCTTTATAATCTATAATAATTTTAGGATTATTTTATTATGAGTTATATAAATAAATATAGTTAATAATATTTTAATGATATATTTCCTAATAAATGCCACGTATTAATATACATCACAATTATAAATACAAGAATTGATGTTCTAGCCAAATTGGTCATTTATACTACTAACATTTTAGCAAAATTCATATTCTTATCTTATTTAAATAGTAAATAATATCACGTTTATATGAGAGATCTTAGGAATATATTATTTTGTGAAGATATTAATTCTCTTTATAATTTATAATAATGTTAGCTGATCGTTTATACTAATATTTTAACAAGATTCATATTCATATCTTATATAAATAATAAATAATCTCTCACGTTTATATGAGAAATCTTAAGAATATATTATTTTCATTAGTAAAGATAGTACTCTTTATAATCTATAATAATTTTAGCCTAATTTAAAATAAAAAAATAATATAAATTACAACTTTATATATGAACTATTTTGCAGTGACTATTATAAATTTTTAATGTCAATTTTATAGTTAATTTCATCTAATAAAATTGTAAAACTATCTAATGTGATGATTGACAATGCAAAGAATTAGGAGAGGAGGATTAAATGTAACAAATTTCATCCGCTTGAATTTTTGATATTTTTTTTATTTTTCATCAAACGAGTGACATGTTTTTTGAATTTATTCTTAATATGATACGAGAATCTCATAATTATTAGTCAAACAAACATAGTTTCTAGAGATATAGGTGTGGACAAAGAACCAGCACTTTTGGCAAGGAAGTGAGGCTTGAGTTCTCATGGGCCAAGAGTTTCCGGCTAACAAACATATGGACGTCAAAAATCTTAATACTTCCATAATCTTAACCAACAATATTTTATATAGTAAAATATTATTATCCATTAAAAAAACTAAACAACAAAAATAAAAATGGAAATTATAAAGACTATAGTTTTTTTTTTAAAATTTTTTAATTTGTTATGTATGGTATGGATCTACCCACCGGAAGTAACATACAAAAAGGTTTCTACAAAAACTAAAAAGGTGACCTACAGAAAAATAATCAATATGTTTAAAAGAAGATAAGTATTAATTATTATTAGAATTTGATATTTTCGCATGTTAAAATAATATTTTTACATGAGTTTCTCTCACATAGACATAGACATAGCGATAAGATCACACACTCACTATTCATGTGAGAGAGATCATGTGAAAATATCAATTTTTTATGTAGAAATATTAGTTTTCTTAATTATATTCTCTTATAATTTTCATTAACAATGGTATATATATTTCTTTTTATTTGAACAAAGATAAATAGCCGTGGATTTATCAATTTGGATAGGAGGCGTGGCAGCAATGTGATCTTTTTCTTTTTTAAATTATACTCTTTAGAGGAATATCGTAAAAATAAAATTCATAATGGAAACTAGCAAAAAACAAATAATAATAATAAAATAATAAATAAATTCATAATCAAGATCAAGAATTTGATTCATAATGATAACTCACACCGACTGTGAGAAAGAACTAAAGTCTCAAATTAATAATTAAAGATAACAAACAAACTAATGATAATAATAATCAATTAAAACCTAAGAACTATTAATATCTAATTGCTTAATTATTTGAAAAGTGAAGTAAAGGAGGAAAAAAAACAACTTGTAGAAGAAGAAGAAAATAATATATTTGTCCAGGTAGAATATTGTTTTCATCGTTTAGTTGGTTCATAGGTGATCCCATCGAGCTTCTTATCTTCTCAATCTAGTTTTCCAATCTTGTGTACCTGAAGAAAAATTAAGTGTAGGGCCAACTTAACCGTATTATACAATAACTATACATAATAAATCATATAAAATACAAGGAAAACATGTTTAAAGAAAGTGGGTTTTTCAACAAAAAAATTCCCCAAACCTTTTTCAACAACTATAATTAATTATTTATCAAACCAACATTTGATTATCAAACTTCTCCAACATTAAAGACCAAAATTGAAGGAATCTTACATCGATTTTAAATATTGATCCCAAGCGTAACTCCATGTAGGCATTTTGAGTATCCTCACCTTCCATTATTCCGGATGAAAAAAAGAATGATCTGTTTTTAAAAATAACGTAAATCGGGAATAATTAATGGTAAACGGATCCATCATCTTTTCCCTTGAAATCCATTCTTCATGAAAAAGTTGAAATTGATCATGAAGATATAAATGCATGAGTTCATCATCAATTTCTGTATAGTCGTCAGACAAAGTATCATCGTACCAATTATTATAGGCCATGACTAAATGATGTGAGTGAGAGCTTTAGAAAATTTTAGAATATAAATTTATTACTAGCAGTCTAGCCATGCACGCATATATATATACGGTAAATTTTATAAAATCTAAGTCGGATTTGGGTTTTGGGTATTGAATTCGATTAGGAAACAGAAACATCCTATTTCCAACTTGAAGAGGGAGAGAGTTTTGTTTTTAAAAAAAAAAGAAAAAGAAAAAACTTTAACGGATTGGACTGAACTGAACTCAAATCAGTGGGCTTTGTTAATTGAAATTAGTGGGCTTTAGCCTGTCTTTTACTTCTTTTTGGGCCTCCCAAATATTATTAATTTTTCATATCATGGTTTTTTATAATCGATAAAATCGTAGGCACAGTGGGAGGAAATTCTTGTTTCTAGTACGTACTAGACAGGTGAGAGCAATTTGAAGTCTAATTCTCTCTCTCTCCTTTGACTCAGAAACTCTCAGATCAATGGCGCCGCCGCCGGGGCCTTATTCTGGAACCAGTACACTTGCTTTGGTAATAGCTAGTGTTAATTGTTAAACCAGCAATGAAATTAAAAATAACAACCTACCTTGAATCTTTCATGCATATATAGTTTCATGGACCTCAATTTTTTAATCAAGACATGATTAGAGAAGGAATTAAACTCATTTAGTGCAAATTATGTGTTGTTAATTGATCATATATATATATATATATATAGCAATAACATACATAAATTAAAAAAGGCTGCATGCTCCTCCTCTATCTCGTGCCAAAATGCAAGTAGTGATGATGAAATTAATGAGAGGGGCGGGTTGTATAATTGTCGTGGGTTGGGGTGCTAGTATTTGATATTAATTAATAGGCAGCTAGCTAGGGTGCCTACTTATATTCCAACGCCAAGATGAACCACGTACCAACCAAAAAGTATGCATGCACTCTCAATCCTCCATAGTTTAGTTATTCAATTGGTACATGTATATAGCAGGAATAATCAAAATGTCATCTTTATAGTATCATAAATAAACCATATATATAGAATAAGTCCACAAATTATATAAGTAATTATGTAAACATAAATATTTTATCAAGCTGCATGTATCATTTTATAACTAATCAGATCGATGCGACATTTTAGTAATTGAAAATTCATTAGATAACATGCCAAGATTCATATATAGTTTATAGGTTTTCATCCTTTAGTACGTAGTCTTATATATACATACAGAACTGAAACTTATTTTCGTTGAAATTTTGTGAGAGAGATTACCACCCTTTTGTGCAGTACTGTTTAGAACTAGTTTTGCTTATGGAACTAGATCGATCGAAGCTGAGGATAGTACTGTTTGAGAGGAAAGTTTACGTGTTCTCGATCTAGCTTATTAATTTTTATATACATATATTGTTATTATTGAACAACCATGCACGCGTCACATTAAACTAATGATTACATCGTAAACTTTAGCTACTATGATGAATGAATATAATCTCAATCAACTTATAGTAAACAATTATGGTCTCAGTGAACTTCAAATTAGTTAGTTCTATATTAGTTAGTTCTATAGAGATCACTTCTTAGATAATTGAAGGTTATGTATGGCAATCAATGAAAAACAAAATAAACCAACCTTTCATTTGTCAGAAAAATTCAAAGTAATTGATTGATATCCTGTTACAGATGTTCCTCCATGAATAGATTTGGGCCAAGATGATTTTATCATTGAATTTAAAGTTGCAGGCCCACCCCCAGTTTTCTCAGGACTCTCAAAATTACACAAGTACCCTTTTACGCCGAGAAGGAAGTTTTCCTTTTTGTCACAAATCTTGGTTTTCTCGTCTTTTTATCAATTACCAAAAAGTTTGAAGGTATCTATCTTCCCTCTATAAATAAGCAATTCAATAAAAATTTAGATGTTCATTCTATTGAACTTGTTTACATTTTAGGATTTGGTTATTGTATAATTTTAAAAGTGTATATTGCCATAAATTAATTAAATAGCCAACATAAACATTCACAATAAATATATATATATATATATATATATATATATATATATCATTTTTCATAATTTTATTATATGAGTTGAAAATTCAGTCTTAAAAGTTGAATATTGAAAAATAAAGTCACCCTGCTGGAAGACTCGAGGACTCTTTTAGTTAAGTAGATCCCTTGCCCTTGAAAAGAAAAACAAACAAGAAGCAATTTTAACAAAACCAAACTGGTTAGGCAAATAATGAAAGAAAATCCCCGCCGGAATCAATCAGCGTATGCATCTGACATTATAACAGATTATTTTCTTGTAGAGTGATCCATTATATCCTGAACCATGGTGGTCATAATGGTTCAAGTCATAATAATCACATCAACACTTCTAAACAAAATTGAGCTGATACAAGCAAATGTCATGACCTAATATGTTTAAAAGAACAATGATATAGTTCTATCATCATGATTTATTTCTCTATCAGGCTCCAAAACGACCGTTCCATCATCTCTCAGTGATGTGCGTTGGCTGCAGCTTTCTGTTGAGACTTGGCCTTTGCCTGGCAGAGGAAGAAATACATCAGATCAGTCTTCATTCTCATAATGTGCCAAGCTTAAAATAGTATCCACTTTTAGAATGGAAATCTAAATAAACCCTAACCAAACTTGCATTAAAGTCGGCAAATATAATCTACAAGTAGACGGTGCAACCTTGCTTCCTGAACTTATCTAAATATACAAACGTGTAACTGTGATCATAGAAATTGAAGCACAAGCA
Organism: Panax quinquefolius; assembly: GCA_020205615.1. Classification (NCBI taxonomy): domain Eukaryota; kingdom Viridiplantae; phylum Streptophyta; class Magnoliopsida; order Apiales; family Araliaceae; genus Panax; species Panax quinquefolius. The sequence continues at coordinate 109,227,717 of CM035165.1, forward strand.
ATTGGATAGCATGAATTTTAATTTTATTTTGACACTTTTGCTACATTTTCATTTCTATGGGTGTCTCTGTCGTACCATACTTGGTAATAAAACTATCCACACCCCCCACTGAAAGTTGGAAAGGGGTCCAAGGGGAGGTATGAATGTTGTAAATTATTCAGTAAATAAAACCATTCCACTATATTAATCACAGAGAACCGAATGTTACATGATAAGTTGGCAATTGTTGCTTGATCATGCAATATTGTTATCTGCTATTGTGTAATATAGAGCACGACAAACAAGATGACATTAATATGTTCTTTTTCATAGGGTACTTTGTGAGTGACATAAATTGCATGACGCATTTGCATCCTAATATGTACTGTCATATTGATCAGCAAATAAAAAGAAGTTGAGCAAATTATATATCTTAATATTTGTTATATTACATATGAACTTTCTCATCATAAGCACTTGGTCACTATTTTACCACAACGTACATAGTTTATTACACCATCCGTTCCAAAATTAGAGATACAATTTGACTGTTAGGTCAACCGACGGCATATTAAACTTTAAAATTGGTATGACTCAAAAGTTTATAATGAAATAAATTGTGATTAATAATTTTTGTTATATTCCATACAATTGTAATAATTGTATCAACTAAAATTAAATAAATTCGCATCAATTTAAAATTTAATATGTTTTCGTTTAATCTCAAAAGTCAAATTGTATCGCTAGTTTTGGAACGGAGGGAGTAATATATTATAAAAACAAGGACTTCTATTGAGTCGCTTCACCTATTCAAACCTCCACATATCAGGAATGCACCAAACTTGCTTTCCTTAAAATTTTGAGCATTCTTGAATTACATACAGAAATATGTGTCATAATTACTATAATAAAAAAAACAGAAGTGTGGTATCATAGAACTCCTTGATATGGTAAACATAAAACAACTAAAACTTCCAGGATTAATTATTTCTTTGTTTTGACAGGTAACTGACCTCAGTCATTAGTTATTTAGAAGGCTATATAAATGTATTAGGTTGAGTTTTGAAGAGAATCAGGTGGAAGAACAAGAAATCCCCAAAACATAAAAAACAAGGGAAAGCCAAAAGCATCAGAATTGATGCCTTCCAAAAGACCTGACAACACAATTTTATTAGGATATGAAAATCAGTAGAGACACATCACACATCATGTCGTGAAGTCTCTAATGGTTCACAAGAGGGAAAAAATCTCCACCGCTAAACTGGAAAATGCAGATCAAGAATCAATATTCCTTTTTCTTTTTTGTGGGGTAGAGGTTTTTTTGAGGGGGGGTTGGTTGTTACATGAAACCTTATTCATGTCAATTCAGCTTAAATCCCAATCACATGTCCCATGTTTGTACCTAACTAAGATACACTAATTTAGGTGATCTAAATTCTTAATACATGAAACATTGAAGGTTAGACCGCTTGGCTTATATTTTCTAGTAGAGATGGCAGTCAACGTAAATCAATTAGAATAGTGAACACCTCAGTGAAACCCAGAGTACTGTATTCTTGTAGGAACAAGCACAAGCAAACCACAAACACAATTGAGTCACAAGTCTTCAAGTACATTAAGTAAATGTGCAAATAAAATTTTCTACCCACTGTTAAAATCAAATAGCAAGTGGCAAAAAATAACTATCATATATTTTATTTCAACCCAATAACAATGGATTCACCAGTTAAAAAATAAAAAAATGCATCCTATATATCCTTTGCATTCACTTGAATTCAAAAATCATTAGTACAAAATTATGTTTTAGAGCTGCATACAAGCCAAGAACATTTCTAAGGGGGGAAAACAAATCTTTAAATTAAACAGAGCATAAAACACATAAGAAAATCCCTTCCTAGAAAGGATGATGCACAAAACATTGAAAATACTTAAACTAAGCTTGAAAATAATCCCCGGATGAAAAATAGCCAATTTTCCAGTTTGACGAAAAAAATCACAATTTTTATTACCAATTTACCATTAACAACTAATCATAAATAAACCCATCACAATATCCTTACATTGAAAAGATAATTCATACCCACGTAAATATTTTATTCCAAATGAACAAATAATTGAAAACTACAGTGAGATAGAGAAAGTATACCTTAAGATACTTAAGCTTCATGCTTCCATAAACGAGTCCGACAGTAAAAGACGATGCACGAGCCACCTAATACATACACATAAACACAGAAATCACAGTAAACACATAAATTAACACATGATGCATAAATACATTTAGGTATTTATCTATATATAAAATAACATCGATCGGAGTGAAAATAAAAAATTTATTACCAAAGCAAGTGTACTGGTTCCAGAATAAGGTCCCGGCGGCGGCGCCATTGATCTGAGAGTTTCTGAGTCAAAGGAGAGAGAGAGAATTAGACTTCAAATTGCTCTCACCTATCTGTAGCCCTAGAAACAAGAATTTCCTCCCACTGTGCCTACGATTTTATCGATTATAAAAAACCATGATATGAAAAATTAATAATATTTGGGAGGCCCAAAAAGAAGTAAAAGACAGGCTAAAGCCCACTAATTTCAATTAACAAAGCCCACTGATTTGAGTTCAGTTCAGTCCAATCCGTTAAAGTTTTTTCTTTTTCTTTTTTTTTTAAAAACAAAACTCTCTCCCTCTTCAAGTTGGAAATAGGATGTTTCTGTTTCCTAATCGAATTCAATACCCAAAACCCAAATCCGACTTAGATTTTATAAAATTTACCGTATATATATATATGCGTGCATGGCTAGACTGCTAGTAATAAATTTATATTCTAAAATTTTCTAAAGCTCTCACTCATCATTTAGTCACTACTATAATAATTGAGTGACGATGATATTTTCTGATCGACTATACGTAAAATCAATGATGAAACTCATGCATTTATATCTTCATGATCAATTTCAACTTTTTCATGAAGAATGGATTTCAAGGGAAAAGATGATGGATCCGTTTACCATTAATTATTCCCGATTTACGTTATTTTTAAAAACAGATCATTCTTTTTTTTCATCCTGGAATACGAAGGCTGAGGATACTCAAAATGCCTACATGGAGTTGCACGCGGGATCAATATTTAAAATCGATGTAAGATTCCTTCAATTTTTGGTCTTTAATGTTGGAGAAGTTTGATAATCAAATGTTGGTTTGATAAATAATTAATTATAGTTGTTGAAAAAGGTTTGGGGAATTTTTTTGATGAAAAACCCACTTTCTTTAAACATGTTTTCCTTGTATTTTATATGATTTATTATGTATAGTTATTGTATAATACGGTTAAGTTGACTCTACACTTAATTTTTCTTCAGGTACACAAGATTGGAAAACTAGATTGAGAAGATAAGAAGCTCGATGGGATCACCTATGAACCAACTAAACGATGAAAACAATATTCTACTGGACAAATATATTATTTTCTTCTTCTTCTACAAGTTGTTTTTTCCTCCCTTTACTTCACTTTTCAAATAATTAAGCAATTAGATATTAATAGTTCTTAGGTTTTAATTGATTATTATTATCATTAGTTTGTTTGTTATCATTAATTATTATTTGAGACTTTATTTCTTTCTCACAGTCGGACTGGTGTGAGTTATCATTATGAATCAAATTCTTGATCTCGATTATGAATTTATTTTTTTTTATTATTATTATTTGTTTTTTTGCTAGTTTCCATTATGAAATTTATTTTACGATATTCCTCTAAAGAGTGAATTTAAAAAAGAAAAAGATCACATTGCTGCCTCGCCTCCTATCCAAATTGATAAATCCACACCACCACAATAACAATTATTATTATTATTATTATTATTGTTGTTGTTGCTGTTGTTGTTGTTATTTTTATTATTATTATTATTGTTATTATTATTGTTGTTGTTGTTATTATTATTACTATTATCATAATTATGTATGCATATGGAAAATGTTGACTAGTTAATCACTTGGAAATTAAGATTCCTACTCCAGTCTATCTTAATTACAAAATCATACTATACTAGTAGATCCATATTAACCATCAGGGCCCTGAAATATATTCTTCAAATCTTGTATAATAGTAGTATTCTGTTAATCTAATCAGGATTACTGTGTTTTAAAAATAATGGACACTATTACATCAAACGGACGTGGTGTGGTCTTCCATTTGTAGATCTAACGGCCGAAAAATATGGAGTTATGTTAGCCGCCGCTATTAAGACATGTTGACTCAAATTCTAACAAAATGTTCATTGATTAACTAACTATATATGTTTGTAAATCCTAATATTCATTCGCATGCAAATATTGCAAGATTCATGCATCTAAATTTTGCTTTTTTATGTTTAATTCTTTCCTTCTTTTTGACCGTTGATAATTTTTACTGCTAGAACACCTGAACAAATATGTATTTAACAATATTTTTATAATTATTTTAATAACATTTTAAATAATTAATACTTATTACTCAGACAACATATATAATATTAATTTCTTCAACAACATCAGTGGAGAAATTTCAATTGAATAGTCATAATGCATGCAATAAACTAATTAAATTTCTTTACCATATTTATATTACCAAACTTAACATCTTGTCTGTGACTTGTGAGTTTTTAAAACCAACGAAAGGACAGGAAAGCTAAGAAAAACTGTTTATTAGTAGATTAACCCCACCCAATTTCATAATAATTTAAATCTCCACACTCCTCTACCCATCACATGGCCTTGACAATCATGTAAATATCTGTAATCCTAATGGCACTTTGGTCTTTTTTTCTCATAACGCTCCTATAAAGTATCCCACACCTTTAGAAACGTCTTCAAACACAACAAAAATTTCCACTCACTCTCTCAAGTCTCCACACCCCATTCTCTCTCTCTCCCTTCCTCCAAAATGTCGCCGGTGATGGGAAAATACAATAAAATCCGGCACATTGTCAGAATCCGGCAGATGCTCCGGCGATGGCGCAAGAATGCGTCGTCTTCTCGCGGCCGCTTAATACCGTCGGATGTGCCGGAGGGACACGTGGCGATCAGCGTGGGGAGCGGGTGCAGAAGGTTTGTGGTGCGGGCTACGTGCCTTAACCACCCCATATTCAAGAAACTATTGGCCCAAGCCGAAGAAGAATACGGGTTCACCCATGAAGGCCCATTAGCTATACCGTGTGACGAGTCGGTGTTTGAAGAGATTCTACGACTCGTGTCACGGTCCGAGTCAGGCAACTCAGGTCGATTTGAGGACTTTCAGAGATGCTGCCACGTGAATTATCGAAACAGTCGTGACATTTTGGGTGAATCCCGGCCGTTGTTACTTGGGTTGGCTGATAAATCAGTTCGCTAAGCAACGTATTGATATGAGTCAACTGGGCCGACTGATCGAGTTTGTTAAAACTAACTATAGTTGACATATACTACGTATAATTTTTTGATGGGGTTTCATGTGAATGATTTTTTTTGTTTTCCCCCCTATGGAGATGGCAAAGATGGAGTTGTAACTCAACCGAGTCGTCCCGAGTTGAAGTTGATATTTTATTGGGAGGATAAATAAGGTTTTGGTCAATGTACTGGGGTCCGGTTTTTATTGTGGTTATCGAAACTTTTTTTATTACAATCGAATAACTGTACTTTCAAAAACTTACAAAATGGTCATTCAGTCCGATTTTTCGTACAAAAAACGTTAGGAATGCTGACCGTGTAAGTTGACTTGACTATTTTGCTTACGTGGAGCATGAAAAAATACAAGTGATGCTGATTATTATAAAGACAAATGACCAAAACTATTAACTACTTCACCTAAACAATTCTAAAACTAATAATAATAATAGTAATAATAATAATTTCAAAATAATAATAATAATAATAAAATACTATTAATAGTAATAATTTTAAAATTCTATTTTTAAAAAAATCTCATTAATTTTAAAAAGTCTTTTTTTAAAAAAATTGTTTTTAAAAAATGTGTTTTTAAATTCAATTTTTTAAAAATTCTGCTTTTTTAAAAAAGCGTTAATTTTTTAAAAAAATGTAATTTTTTTTTATTTTTAAAAACGTTAATTTTTTTAAATTGAACTAATATTTTTTTAAAATTCTTAAATTTAAAAAACGTTAATTTTAAAAATTTAAAAAACGTTACTTTTCTAAATATTTAAAAAACGTTAATTTTTAAAAAATTTAAAAACGTTAATTTTTAAAAAATTTAAAAACGTTAATTTTCTAAAAAAATTTAAAAAACGTTACTTTTCTAAAAAAATTTAAAAGACGTTACTTGCCAAGAGGTACATTGCCAGTCTGTGAGACCCCAGATTTTATCAATAAAGATTTAAATTTTGTTGAAATAATTTTTTTTAATATTATGGTGTGAATTTAAGATAATATTATAGTTGTGGGTAGTATTTATAAATTTTGCAAAGTATGCAAGTGGTTATATTATATTCGATTGGTTTTAATATTTTTAGCGAGGGAATATTCAATAACTACCAATCATTGGTGGACCCTACAATGTAATTATTGTCGGATTGAGAAAGCGACAAAAATATTTTATTGAAATAACGGCGGAAGTTTTACCGTAGTTCTTGTTGAACTACTTCGGTAGTAAAAAATACGATGAATACGTGTGGTTGCAAGAAGAAGCACTAGCAGTATTGATTATTGATGCTTATGTGAAAATCACTCATTTTGATTCCATTATCATTTATTAATAATATGAATTATTATAATGATAATGACGTTTTGTTTTATTCGTATTATTAACGTAATAAAATAAAACATCTTTTTATATAAAATAGAATACTTTATTAAAGTTTATTCTATAAATAGAATATATTATATTTTATTATGCGTAGTGTTGCATAGTGTTTTTGCAGTAGTGTTTTGCATAGTATTGAATAGTGTTTTGCATAGTAAAAACGTTTTTTATATAAATAGAATATATTATATTTTATTTAAAAGATTTTTCTTTAAATATGGATAGTCGATTAAAGTAAATCAATCTGGACCGCTCATGGATTAGTTACTACGCATTCCATTTTCCTATAAATAAGCTCATTCCTTCATTATTTTCTTACGAATTCATTGAAACTCTGAGAGAAATTATAGAGAGAAGCTATAGAGAAAATTATAGAAAGAAGAAAGAGTATTCTGCTACTTCACTACTTCTATATTCAGCCTTTTTACTAGTAAGGGTGTTATTCTTTCTTCTTGAGAAACTTCATTATTCCATTCACTATTATTCTGGCTTGGAATAACTTTGTAAAAGTGGCATACCCTATACATAACCTTTGACACGCCAGACACCCTATATACTTGGTGAAATCCTTATGTTATTCCATCGCTTATTATTCATTTTGAATAACTCAGATATCTGCCATTTACCCTATACTTGGTGACATTCTTCTATTATTCTCGTTGGAACATCCTGTGCATGTGTTTTACACCCGACTGGTTCCGCTTTTTATTATTATTCATTGTAACATCACATGCATGTGTTTTTACACCCACCGGTTCCGCTCTTTATCATTCTGTTGGAATATCCTATCATGTGTTTTTACACCGGATCCGGTTCCATCTTTATTATTCTCATTGGAACATCCCGCTCGCGTGTGAATTTCACCGATCCGGTTCCGTTATTATTATTCTCGCTGAATAACTTTGTCTCATCTGCAACCGCATGCATGGTGATTTCTTTTGTTATTCCATTCTTTATTATACCCAAATGGTTAAAACTTTGACTTATACTCCATGAAATTAGTAGAATATCCTTGATATTTGCGTTTCATCCAAGATCTTTTTCATGAAAATATTCTTCCGATCATTCTTGAATTTTACTTTCACGTGATATGTCGATCATGTCGACAATTTGGACGTTAATAATTCATGGATTAAATAATTCTTGAACTTGTTTTATTGAATTATTATGTCATTGTCATCATCCTCATGTTATATTATGTTATCTTTGGCTTACGTGCATAGATGAACTTAGTATGATTATGACCGAGGATCATTCGGTATAATCACGACTTGATATAAATGATGTGACAAAAGTCCTCAAAGGTTCGTGTAATGCGATGATGAATAGTTTTTGGTATGATTATGACCGGGGTGATTCTAAGATAGTCATGACCATTGATAATTTGATGAAAATCCTTGACCGTGGTACAGGATGATTAGATGTGGTGGTTTATTTATTAAAATCGAGTCTCAATGATAAAAATTGATGAAAACCTTTTAAAACCTAAAATATAGTAGACTTTATTCTCTACTTGACTCTTGTAATGGATTGCTTATTCATTACCAGTTAAACCGGTTTTCTATCAGATTTTATCGGTTTAACACTTTGTTGAAGACTATTGATAATTTATTCGCATTATCTTAGTCATAATATTTCTTCTTGGGCTAGTTGAGCTCACCCTTTCTTTCACTTTTTTCTCTTGAAATGAGAACATAAATTTGGGACGAGTCGGGGAACGAAGTAATGGTCCAGAGGATAAGCATTAGTAGTCCTCACTATTCTGTGAAATAGTGTGATAATAATTGTAATGAGGACTCTTTTTGAGTTTGTATAATATCTAGTAGACAATATTTGTATTCAATCTCACGCTTTATGTCGTATTGTATACCTACAGCTTATATTAGTAAGTTGTATTTGAATTTATGTACCATGTAAGTGGCGACCCAAGATGGGTGATGTATACCTAATTTTGGGGCGTTACATACGATCTGTTAGCATCGCGCTCTCCTCGTTGGTAAAGACAGCATCTCTCCTGGTCTCATTTACTCCATCACAATATTCTTAGTGACATTCTCAATCATCGCTATAAAACAAGGGTTAATTAAGAAATCAATATATCACATAATATCCCTATATACTAACCAACTAACAATTAAGCTTAGGTAGGACACACTAGCGAAGGATTTACTCGTCTCTCCCCTCCTAGTTCTATTCCCCGATCTCCGCCAGAGATCATATCCCTAAGCTCTGATACCAACTATGACGCCCCCAAAATAGGTCCATTCCATCCAACCCATTTTGAGTCGCCAAATACATGGTACAGAAATAACTATAACTTTATTATTACAACATATAAACTGTGAGTTTAAATACAGATATTGCCATCTAGACAATATCCACACGCAAATAAATCCCCATCATAATTATTGATACATTATTTTACAAAATGGTGAGGACTACTAAACAACTCTCTTTAGAACCTTCATTCCATACCCCGACTAAGTACTGCTACATTCTCGCCTCCCGAGAAGAAAAAAATGGAACAAAAAGGAAAAGGGTGAGCTCAACTAGCCCAAGAAAGAATATTATGACTAAGATAACATAGAGAAAATTATCGTTAGTCTTCAACAGGAAAAATCTAATAGAATCAATAGATAACCGGGTTTTAAATCAACAACTTTGCCGAATAAAACAACAATTCATTAGAAGAGTTAAGTAGAGAATGCAAACTACTATCTTCTATATATGAATTTAAAAGTTCATCGTCGATATTTTATCCCTATAACATCAATCAATATATATCCGAATCAAATATTCATCTTTGCACTATGAAGCCAAAGATATTCATCGATTGGTCATGTTCATCTAAACACTGCTCATCTTTGCACTACGGGCCAAAGATATTAATCGATCATTATATTCATCTCAACACTGCTCATCTTTGCACTACAGGCCAAAGATATTCAAAGAATATCATCATTTAGGATTGAGGATGATGAAAAATATTTCAAAGAAAAGCGAATCCAAAGAAACAAAAGAACAATATTAAGGATTCGTATTTTAAACAATCAAAGTTCAAAAATACTTCATAAGTAATCGTGTGGAGTAAAAATCAAGAATGATCAAAACATGGATACAATCAAAGCTAGTATCCATAATAGATATTTTGGACAAAAAGAAGAAATTTCATTTTTAAATTGAATAAAGTTAGTATTCGTGAATAAAGGCCAGATTCGTGAATAAAGTCTCAGATATCGTGAATAGTGCCGATCATGAATAAGAAACTCAGACACCAAAAGATAGAAATTTCACAAAAAAACATCTTCACGCTTCGTGAATAGTACTCATGAATAAGAACTCGTGAATAAGAACTCGTGAATAAGAACTCATGAATAATAATCGTGAATAGTAACTCATGAATAAGAACTCTTGAATAGTAACCCCACATGAAAAAAGTTCCAAATTTGATAAAAATTTCCAACCAATATTTCGGCGATAATGATATTGAAGAAATAATATCATTTTCGAATAAAATAACATCCATTACCTCGAAAGACAAGATTTAAATTGAAACACCTAATATAAAGGCTATGGCTTGAACTTGCACCGTATAGCAATACTCAAAATATACTCAAAATACTCACAAGAATACGCTCGACAATATAGAGAGAGAAAACTTCAGTTTCTGGTGTGATTTTCAATTCTAACCTAAACACCCTATTTATAGGAAAATGCTAAGAACACCAAAGCAGAAAATTTAATATAATATTATTTATTTTTCTCTACATCTTTCTACGCATCAAGCATCTGAATTCAGCAACTTGACATGTGTTAAAGATTCCCACCAAACACAAAAAACGTTTTTCTTAAAAAACATAATTAAAACTTCCAAAAATCAATTATTTCGGAGCTTCGGAACTTCAATAATTCATAATAATTAGCTCTTTTATCAGAAAAATTCAAAACTTGAGCCTTTTTATAGGAAATTCAATTCTCTACAAATTTGCAGAAGAAAGTTTTTCCAAATTCCAAACAGAAATTGACCGAAATCCACAAACAAATTTATTTTACGTGCTATAATCAAATTTCTATCGATAATTGTGTCCACCAACACATAAAATATGTGTTAAACATTTAATGCCACAAAAATACTCTTTATCCTCATATACTCATATATCCCACATTCATTATAAAAATATCACCAAGTAATATATTATCAAAATAATATATTTAAATGAATTATTTTATCGAAAAAAGATAAAATATTAATTTTTAACAATTGTCACATTAAAAATTTCTCCATCTATATCCTCATAAAATCAATATTTTCCTCATCATATAAATCAATAATTAATTATTCACAAATAATATTACAGAATCACAAAGATCTTTGCAACCGGTAGTTCCTAAGAAAGAGGGGCTTTCCAATAAGGATCTCTCCTTCTTGGCCTTGATTAGGTGACCAAACCTCTCCTTAGATGTAACTTTCTAGATATTGTCAATAATGTTTTCTAATAATATTATTCAGATAATATGAATTATTGCTTCGATAATGGAAAATACTGTGTAATGACAATTTATTGAAACAACAGTAATATAAAATATCAATGCAATGCAATTATTGAATCAATAAAATAAAATACTGAACAATAATTACTATAAAAATTATTGAGTAGTGCCTTCTTACGTAAGAATCAATAATTGGTGCAATACCGTGCAAATGCTACTGTTCAACAACGCGTATTAGTGTGTTTTAACCACCGGGTATTCCAACAAGATAATAGCAGTAATAACTACGCCAAGTATTTATAAACAACTTATATTTGTCATTTTTTTCATCCAATCGCTTTACGTTATGGGGCCCACAAAAGACTACTGCCGTCGCATTAATATTCCCCGACAAAGATTTAATATTCCACGACCAAAACGAATATTCCCGACAATAATGAATATTTTATAACCACTTGCTTATTCAAATATTTGCGTATTTTACCCATAACTATCCACATTAATCAAATCAACCCTTACTATTTCAAAATAATAAATAGAGAAAATAAATTTCATTTATTAATAATTTGGGGTCTTACAACCCCCCTCCTTATGAAATTTCGTCCTCGAAATTGACGTCACGTACTGGTGTGTTTCAAAAGATGAGAATACCTCGCTTTCATTTCCGTTTCCAACTCCCAGGTCATTTCTTCAATAACATGGTTTCTCCACAAAACCTTAACTTGTGGTATAACCTCGGTACATAGGACATGTTCTTTCCTATCCAAGATCTTGACAGGTACCTCCTCGTATGTTAAGTCTTCGCTTATCTCGTCCCGGTTCTAACTCAATGACGTGGTTCGGTCGTCCACATATTTACGTAACATCGATCGTGAAAAACGTTATGAACACGTCATACTTGGCGGTAAAACGAGTCTATAGGCCACAGTTCCTATTCGATCGAGAATTTCAAATGGATTAATAAATCGAAGGTTTGAGTTTTCCTCACCTCACCGATTCTCGCTTTTGAAATAACAACTTCTTGCACCTCCTTCTTCAAATTCATCAGCTCCAGGTCTGTAGCTTGATAAGCTTTAAATTTATTGATTAAAGTCGATTATACTCGTATATCATCACGTGGGTACCTAGAGCTCCATCTCTATTATTTGTAAATTATACGAAATGAGTATTTGACAATATCGTGCTCAGATTGTATCGATCTTCTCACAACACGCCGCCTACCACGTTCGCTTTTCGAGGATAAAGATGGTCGAACATGTCTTTGAAATGAGTCTCTTCTTGAGTTCTTCAAAGCTCTTCCCACATTCCTTACTCCATTCGAATTTTATATCTCTACGAGTCAAAAGCGTTAATGGAATAGCGATTCGAGAATATCCTTCAATCTAATCTCCGATAATAACCAACTAAGCTTCAGAAAGCTACGTATTTCGATTCACCGACTTAGGTTATTCTCAATCGCGACTCATATCCCAACCTTGGATAAAGACGTTACAATGACATCTATCGCTTTACTATCGCATCGAATATGGTGTCCCTTACGGAGAGTCTCGCTTCGGCATTCCACAAAGGAAGTCACCGGATAAAGGCTCAGTACCAAATTTATAGTTGAATTTTTAACTCCTCGAAGTTCAAGAGAGCCATTCGATATGAGATTTTAGAAATGAGTTTTGTACCGGTTCAAAAGTCGATACAAAATTCAATATCACACTTTGGGAGTAAGCCAAGAAATTCTTCGAAAAATACGTCGGAAAGTCAATAACAACAAGAATATTATTCAAATCGACGTGTCTTTATTCAAATCCATAACATGGACTAAGAAAACTTGACATCCGTAATAAACGAATGACTTCATGGCTTGATATGAAAATGTTTGACTACAACGGTTTGATTGTCAATTGAATAACAAAGTTGCTTAAGAATATGAAAACTAACAACCTTACGAAAAGTAATCAATTTCGGCATGATGAGTAGTTAACCTTAAAATCACATCAAAAGCAAATATCTCTATAGAAATAAGGTTAACGGTAATGTGATAGTGCCAACCTGAATCAAGCAAGATTTCTAAACAACGGATGTAATGAAAGTTTCTCCTAACTGAGTCTCCATAAATAAATCAAAGTCTAATTTCTCCGTAGTCAAGTTCAAACGTTGAGTGCAAGTAAGAGAGATAAAAGAATGGGTAGAACCAAGATTCTAGTAAGGTATAAACTTCGAAGAATTTATAATTAACTAACCCGTCTTAACTTCGTTCGGGTTCTCGCGATTTCGATGAGGCCACGATAAAAACGCCTTCCGTGAATCGCCGACTGGGTTTCGATATCGTCATAATCTCGAAGCGATATGTCCTTCTTTTCCACAATTATAACATACCTTAAACCGTCAGGGCGGTTTGGGTTGATATGTCCATGACGCCCCAAAATAGGTATACATCACCCATTCTCGAGTTGTCAATACATGGTATGTAAACAACTACAACTTTATTATTACAACAAAGAAAAGCGAGAGTTTAAATACAAATATTATCTTCTGTGATAATATTTATACTCAAATAAATCCTCATCACATTTATTGATACATTATTTTACAAAATGGTGAGGACTACTAAACAACTCTCTACAGAACCTTCATTCCATACCCCACTAATTACTCGCTTATATTCTCGCCTCTTGAGAAAAAAATGGAACAAAAGGAAAAGGGTGAGCTCAACTAGCCCAAGAAGAATATTATGACTAAGATAATATACAACAAATTATCGTTAGTCTTCAACGAGGAAAAATCTAATAGAATACAATAGACAACAAATTTTAAATCAATATTCGCAGCGGAAATAATAATTCATTAGAAGAGTTAAGTAGAGAATGCAAACTACTATCTTCTATGTATGAATTTTTAAAAGTTCATCGTCTATCTTTTATCCTCAGAACATCAATCAATATACATCTGAATCAAATATTCATCTTTTGCACTACAGGTGCCAAAGATATTCATCGATTAATTGGTGTTCATCTAAACACCTGCTCATCTTTTGCACTACGCACCAAAGATATTCTTCAAATCATTCATCTTTACTTCTACAAAAACAAAGATATTCAATAATATCATCATTTAAGATCGAGGATGATGAAAATATTTTTAAAGAAACGAATCCGGTGAAACAAAATGACAAGGATTAAGGATTAAGGATTCGTACTTTGTTTTATCTATGTCCAAAAATACCTCAAAAATAATCACGGTGGTGTAAAATTCAAGAATGATCAAAACATGGATACAATCAAAGCTAGTATCCGAATAGATATTTTGAACAAAGAGAAGAAATTTCATTTTTCTATTGAATAAGTCAGATATCGTGAATAGTCTTGAGTATCGTGAATAAGTAACTCGACACCAAAAGATAGAAATTCCACAAAAAAAACATCTTCACGCTTCATGAATAGTACTCGTGAATAAGAACTTCGTGAATAAGTAACTCATGAATAGTAACTCGTGAATAAGAACTCATGAATAAGTAACCCCCTTACATGAAAAAGTTCCAAATTTGATAAAAAGTTCCAACCAATATTTCAAAGATAATGATATTTAAGAAATAATATCATTTGAGAAGAAAATAACATCCCTTACCTCGAAAAGATTAAGATTTCTAAATTTGAATCTAGGGTATAGTCTTTGAAGAAACTTGCACCGCCTAACAATACTCAAAGTATACTCACAAGAATACTCAATATATATCGAGAGAAATAGAGAGAAACTTCAGTTTACGGTATGTTTTTCAATTCTAACCTAAGCACCCTATTTATAGAAAATGCTTAACAACAAAAGCAGCAGAAAATTGAATATAATATTAATATATTTTTCACATTTTCTTTAGCCCACCTTAGACAACTGATCTCAGCCCATTTGAATCACATGTGAGGCCAACTTAGTTGCAAAAAACGTTTTTCTCAAAATAATTAACTAAAACTCCCAAAATTAATTATTTGAACTTGAAACTTCAATAATTCATAATAAATAGCCCTTTCATCAGAAAATTCGAATCTCATGAGTTTTTATAGGAAATTCAATTCTATACAACTTTACAGAAGAAAGTTTTTCCAAATTCCAAATAGAAATTGACCAAATCCACAAACCAAGCGATTTTACGAGTGCTATAATCAAATTTCTATTAATAATTGTGTCCACCGACACACAAAACACATGTTAAACATTTAATACCACAAAATACTCTTCCTCCTCATATACTCATATATCCCACATTCATTGTAAAAATATCATCGTTAATATATTATTAAAATAATATATTTAAATGAATTATTTTATCGAAAAAGATAAAATATTAATTTTCAACAATTGTCACATTAAAAATTTTCTCCATCTATATCCTCATAAAATCAATATTTTCCTCATCATATAAATCAATAATTAATTATTCATAAATAATATTACGTAATCACATTATTGACAACCAGCAGCCCTGTGAGAGGGGGCTTTTCCAATAAGAATTTCTTCATCTTGCAATTGCGATTAGGTGACCAAACCTCTCCTTAGATGTAACTTTCTAGACATTGCCAATAATGTTATCTAATAATATTATTCAGATAATATGAATTATTGCTTCGATAAGAAAAATACCGCGTAATGATGACAATTATCAAACAATGAAGAATATAAAATATCAACGCATCAATTATTAAATCAATAAAATAATCGAATAATAATTATCAGAACCATTATTGAGTAGTGCCTTCTTACGTAAGAATCAATAATTGGTGCAATACTGTGCTACCGTTGTTTTAACCACCGAGTATTTTAACAAGATAATCTGTAATAACTACACTGTTAGCTATTTTTAAACAACTTATATTTGTCGCTTTCTTCATCCAATCGCTTTTTAGTTATGGGGGCCCACACACGGTGGCTCTTATCATCGCATTTAATATTCCCCGACAAGATGAATATTCCATGACCAAACGAATATTCCCCGACAACAATGAATATTTTATAACCATCATTATTTTGAAATATTTGCATATTTTACCCCTAATTATCCACATTAATCACATCAACCCTTACTATTTCAAAATAATAAATAGAGAAAATTAAATTTCATTAATAATAAGTTGGGGTCTTACAACCTCACCTCCTTATGAAATTTCGTCCTCGAAATTGACGTACGTACCTGGTGTTTCGAAAAGGTGAGGATACCTCGCTTTCATTTCCGTTTCCAATTCCCAGGTCATTTCCTCTATAAAGCATGATTCCTCCACAAAACTTTAACTTGTGGTATGACCTTTCATGGCGTAGGACATGCTCCTTCCTATCTAAGATCTTGACAATTACCTCCTCATACGTTAAGTCTTCACTATTTCGTCCGGCCTAATTCTATAACGTGGTTCGGTCTTTCACATATTTACGAAAGTACGATATATGAAACACATTATGAACACGAGACATACGTGGAGGTAACGCAAGTCTATAGGCTACATTTCCTACTCACCAAGAATTTGAAATGGACCAATAAATCGTGGATTGAGCTTTCCTCTCTTCCCAAATCTTGTAACTCCTTCCACGGAGCAACTCATGACAATACACGATCCCCACACACTAAATTCCACGCCCTTTCGATGAAGATCCGCGATAACTCTTTTGTCGATCTTGTGCCGCTTTGTATACGTTGTCAATCATTTGAATCTTTTCCGGTAGTCATACGTATTAACTCTGGGTCCCAACAATGTTGCTTCACCCACCTCATCCCAACATATTGGAGAACGCACATTTTCGTCCATATAATGCTTCAATGGAGCCACACCTATACTTGCTCGATAACTGCTGTTGTAGGAGAATTCCACCAATGGTAAATACTTATCCCAATCGCCTCTTGAAGTCTGGACACAGAGTCTTAATAAATCTTCAAGAGTTTGAATAGTCCTTTCGATTGTCCGTCAGCTTTGAGGATGGTATGCGGCGAATCAATCGAAATCCGTCCCATAGCTTTTTGCAAGCTAACCCAAAATCTTGAAGTGAATCTTGGGTCACGATCCAAACTATGGATACTGAGCATGCCATGCAACCTCACAATCTCATTCACGTCACATACTAGCAAAGACTTTCAAGTGAATAAGTCTCCGTGTCGGCAAGAAATGAGCGACTTGGTTAATCTATCAACAATTACCCAAATAGCATTGATGCCTGAAAAACCGTAGGAAGACCCGTGAATCTAAATCCATGGTAATGTGTTCCCACTTCCATTTCGAATCTCAAGTGGTTGCAACGGACCCTTAGGTACTAGATGTTTCGCTTTTACACGCCGACAAGTTAAACACATTGAGATAAACTTTGCAATCTCTCTTCATATTATTCCACCAAAATGTATGTCAAGATCACGATACATTTTAGTACTTCCGAGATGGATTGCAAATGGTGTATTGTGTGCCTCCATCATAATCTTGTACTTCAAATCTTGAGTCGTTAGGAACACAAAGTCTAGAGTGGAATCAAGTATTCCTTCTTCATCAATTCTCGCCTTAAGATAGCTCCTTCTTGTACTTTCTTCTTCATACGATCAACTCCGGCCTTGGGTGGCTCGAGCGAACCTTAACTTTTTCTATTAAAGTTGGCTCTACATTATACTTGACATCATCGCACTCGTTCCTCGCATATGATCTTCTACTCAACGCCACGTAAACTACCTCGCTCGCTTTTCCAGGATGGTATTGAATAAGAGTGGTCGTAGTCTTTCAATAGCTCGAGCCAACGTCATTTGCCGCATGTTGAGTTTTTTTGAGTGAAGAAATATTTAAGGCTTTTATGGTCTCAATATATCTCCACTTTCTCCCCATATAGATAAGGCCTCCATATCTTTAAGCAGCAACGATCGCTTAACTCTAGATCATGAATAGGATAATTCTCTCATACTCTTTAAGTTGTCGCGAGGCATAAAGCTATGACTTTCCCACGTTGCATTTGAGAACACATCCTAACCCTTTGCACCAAGCATCAGAGATAACAAATGTGGCGCCCCAAAATAGGTCCATTCCATCCAACCCATTCTCGAGTCGCCAAATACATGGTACGAAATAACTACAACTTTATTATTACAACATATAAACTGCGTGAGTTTAAATACGAGATATTGCCATCTAGACAATATCCACACGCAAATAAATCCCCATCATAATTATTGATACATTATTTTACAAAAATGGTGAGGACTACTAAACAACTCTCTCTAGAACCTTCATTCCATACCCCACTAGTACTTCACTACATTCTCGCCTCCCGAGAAGAAAATTGGAACAAAAGGAAAAGGGTGAGCTCAACTAGCCCAAGAAGAATATTATGACTAAGATAATATACAACAAATTATCATTAGTCTTCAACAGGGAAAAAAACTAATAGAATACAATAGACAATAAGTTTTTAAACCAATATTCGCAAATGATGGAAATAATAATTCATTAGAAGAGTTAAGTAGAAATGCAACTACTATCTTCTATGTATGAATTTAAAAGTTCAATCATCTATCTTTTATCCTCAGAACATCAATCAACATACATCCGAATCAAATATTCATCTTTGCACTACGTGCCAAAGATATTCATCGATTAGGTCATGTTCATCTAAACACCTGCTCATCTTTGCATCAAGGGCCAAAGATATTAATCACCGGTCGTGTTCATCTCAACACTGCTCATCTTTGCACTACGGGCCAAAGATATTCATCAAGAAATCATTCATCTTTGCACTACAAAGCCAAAGATATTCCATAATATCATCATTTAAGATCAAGATGATGAAAATATTTTTAAAGAAACGAATCTAGTGAAACAAAATGACAAGGATTAAGGATTAAGGATTAATACTTTGTTTTATCCATGTCCAACAATACCTCAAAAATAATCATAGTAGGTGTAAAATTCAAGAATGATCAAAATATGGATACAATCAAAGCTAGTATCCGTATAAATATTTTGACTAAAAGAAGAAATTTCATTTTTCGATGAATAAAGGCCAAGTGATTCGTGAATAATGTCGATATCGTGAATAATCACCGATACGTGAATAGTAACTCAAACACCAAAAGATAGAAATTTTACAAAAAAACATCTTCACGCTTCGTGAATAAGACTTTACTCGTGAATAAGAACTCATGAATAAAGAACTCATGAATAAGAACTCGTGAATAAGAACTCATGAATAGAACTCCCCGACATGAAAAAATTCCAAATTTGATAAAAGTTCCAACCAATATTTCAAAGATAATGATATTGAAGAAATAATATCATTTGAGAAGAAAATAACATCCCTTACCTCGAAAGACAAGATTTAGTTGAAACACCTGGGATATAAAGCTATGACTTGAACTTTTAACCTGTATAATACTCAAAGTATACTCAAAATACTCACAAGAATACGCTCGATAATATAGAGAGAAAACTTCAGCTTCTGGGAGTGATTTTCAATTCTAACCTAAGACCTTATTTATAGGAAAATGCTTGAACACCAAAGCGTAAAAATTGAATATAATAATATTATTTATAAACAAAATTCCTTAGCCCACCTTTGAAATCTGATTTCACCATATGCACATGTTAAATGAGGTTCACAAACTCACTCAAAACGTTTTTTCTCAAAATAATTAATTAAAACTCCCAAAATCAATTATTTGAACTCAAACTTCAATAATTATTAATAAATAGCCCTTTTATCGTAAAATTCGAATCTCAGCAACTTTTTATAGGAAATTCAATTCTCTACAACTTTGCGTAAGAAAGTTTTCCAATTTCCAAATGTAAATTAATCAAATCCACAAACGATCGATTTTACGATACTATAATCAATTTCAAATAATAAATGGGGTCCACCAATTATGTTTAACATGTTTTAAACATTTATTGCAACAAAAAATACTCTTCATCCTCAGTATACTCATATATCCCACATTCGTTGTAAAAATATCACCATTATTATATTACTAAAATATAATAATATATTTAAATGAATTATTTTATCGAAAAAGATAAAATTTCAATTTTCAACAATTGTCACATTAAAAATTTTCTCCATCTATATCCACATAAAATTAATATTTTCCTCATCATATGAATCAATAATTAATTATTCACAAATAATATTACGAAGAATCACAATATTAATGACAACCGTGCGCCTCCTGGAGAGGGGGCTTTCCAATAAGAATTTCTTCTTCACGGTGCGCAATTAGGTGACCAAACCTCTCCTTGAGATGTAACTTTCTAGACATTGCCAATAATGTTATCTAATAATATTATTCAGATAATATGAATTATTGCTTCGATAATAAAAAATACCGTGTAATGACAATTATTGAAACAACAAAGAATATAAAATATCAACGCAACAATTATTGAATCAATAAAATAAAATATTTGAATAAGAATTATCAGAATAAATTATTGAGTAGTGCCTTCACGTAAGAATCAATAATTGGTGCAATTCCGCAAGCCTTCTTGTTCAACAACGCCAGATTAGTGTGTTTTAACCACCGGTATTCCAACAAGATAATCTGTAATAACTACGCCATATTTATAAACAACTTATATTTGTCGCTTTTCTTTATCCAATCGCTTTTCACATGGGGCCCACAAAAGACTCGCACCATCGCATTTAATATTCCCCGACAGCATTTAATTTTCACGCACCAAACAAATATTCCCCAACGATAATGAATATTTTATAACCACTTCGCTTATTCAAATATTTGCGTATTTTACCCATAACTATCCACATTAATCAAATCGACCCTTACTATTTCAAAATAATAATTAGTGGAAAATAAATTTCATTTATTAATAATTTTGGGGTCTTACAACCTCCCTCTTATGAAATTTCGTCCTCTCGGAAATTGACGTACGTCTGGTGTTTCAAAAGATGAGAATACCTCGCTTTCATTTCGCTTCCAACTCCCGTGTCATTTCTTCAATAGCATGGTTTCTCCACAAAACTTTAACTTGTGGTATGACCTTCGTCATGTAGGACATGTCTCCTTCCTATCCAAAATCTTGACAGTACCTCTTCATACGTTAAGTCTTGGCTATCTCAAATCGATTCTAACTCAATAGCGTGGTTCGGTCAGTCCACATATTTACGTAACATCGATCGTGAAAAAACGCATGAACACGCGTCGTACTTGGCGGTAAAACGAGTCTATGGAGCGCACAGCCCTATTCGATCGAGAATTTCAAATGGATTAATAAATCGAAGGTTTAAGCTTTCCTCACCTCACCGATTCTCGCATTTGAAATAACAACTTCGACCTCCTTCTTCAAATTCATCATCTCCAGTGGTGTGTAGCTTGAATGACTTTAACTTTATCGATTAAATTCGATTATACTCGTATATCATCACGTGGGTAACTAGAGTTTTCATCTCCATCTCTATTATTTGTAAATTATACGAAATGAGTCTTTGACAATATCGTACTTTCGATCTTGTATACGATCTTCTACTCAACACGTCGGCTACCACGTTCGCTTTTCCGGGATGGCATGGTCGTAATAACGTCTTTGAAATGAGTCTCCTCTTGAGTTCTTGAAGCTCTTCCCACATTCCTTGCTCCATTCGAATTTTGTATCTCTACGAGTCACCTCGTTAATGGAATAGCGATTCGAGAATATCTTTCAATGAATCTCCGATAATAACCAACTAAGCTTCTGAAAGCTACGTATTTCGATTATCGACTTAGGTTGTTCTCAATCGTGACTCATATCCTAACCTTGGATATGCGTTACAATGACACCTATCGCTTTACTATCGCACGAATATGGTGTCCCTACGAAGAGTCGGCGGTGCATTCCACAAAGAAGTCACCAGATAAAGGCTCGTGTACCAAATTTATAGTTGAATTTTAACTCCCGAAGTTCAATAGAGCCATTCGATATGAGATTTTAGAAATGAGTTTTGTCTGCGGTTCAAAGTCGATACAAAATTTAATATCGATCTGGGAGTAAACCAAGAAATTCTTCAGAAAATACGTCGGAAAATCAATAACAACAGAAATATTATTCAAATCGACGTGTCTTTATTCAAATCCATAACATGGACTAAGAAAACTTGACATCCGTAATAAACGAATGACTTCATGGCTTGATATGAAAATGTTTGACTACAATTGTTTGATTGCTTGAATTGAATAACGTGTTGCTTAGAATATGAAAACTAACAACCTTACGAAAGTAATCAATTTTGGCGTGATGAGTAGTTAACCTTAAAATCACATCAAAAGCAAATATCTTTATAGGAATAAGGTCAACGGTGTAATGTGATAGTGCCAACTCAATCAAGCAAGATTTTAAACAATGGATGAAATGAAAGTTTCTCCTAATGGAGTCTCCACAGATAGTCAAAGTCTAATTTCTCCAGTCAAGTTCAAACGTTGAACGCAAGCAAGAGAGATAAAAGAATGGGTAGAACCCTGTGTCTAGTAAGGTATAAACTTCGCAAGAATTTATAATTAACTAACCCGTGCTAACTTCGTTTGGGTTCCTCGATTTTGACCGGCCACAACAAACGCTTCTTCCAAGAATCGTTGTCTTTGACTTTTCCGGGACATCCTTTTGAGTCACCATTCCCATTTGGATGGGTTTCGATATCGTCTAATCTCGAACGATATGTCCTTCTTTTCCACAATTATAGCATACCTTAAACTGCTGTAGGCGGTTTGGTGATATGTCCCTCTTCCGCATTTGTAATATACCCGACCAAGTGGTCTTTCTCCTCCCTTGGAACTAGTTGCTATCTGGCGCCGACGTCTTCAATGGTCGTTGTTGAATCTCCTCTTTAAAATCTCCTCCCACTCGCTTCTTCTATTTTTATAGCCACGATTACCACCGAGTGGTTACCGCCTTTGTCTGTATTCTTCTTTCTCCGTTGGTTATCGTTATTCGATGATCGCTATCTTCTTGATGATCCTGGTTATGGTCCCTCGGTTGAACGTATTTTCGTTATCTCGCCTAACAATCGAGCCTGCTTGACAACATCCGAATAGAGAGAAAATTTATGAGAAATGAGATATCGACGATGTCGGGTTTCAAACCTCTAAGAAACATCCGCGCCATACGCTCTTCATTCTCCACCAAATAAGGTGCAAAACTCGATAACTCCGCGAACTTTGCCTCGTCATCGACACCGCTACGTTATTCTCCTCTGGTCTAATAAACTCCACTTCCTTCATACGATTTAATACTTTCGTGGAAGTACTTGTCATTATCAACTGCTTCAAATGTCTCCCACGTCTTGAGTGCATTGATGGATACGCTTCACGATTTCCACCAAGAATCGCTTCGCCGCGGAACATAAAAGTAGCGAATGGAACTTTCTCTTTCTCCGCATCCCAAGACATCGAATATCTTGGTAATTTGTTTGACCCACGTCTCGCTTTTAATCGGATCCGCTTTCCCCGCACTCGTGGTCCCAACTCTTTGAATCGCTTGGTTCATGACCACCCGTGAATCTATCATTTCCTCTCAGATTTTGAACACGAGTCTCCTCGTCGTCGATTTTGCATTTAATCGCAAAAAGCTTCTAAACATCCCTCGCTCATCATTTGCTCGGTGGTGTTGTTCACGAGGTGCATTGCCACTGTTGCATGTTCTCCTCGTTGGTAAAGATGGTATCTCCACGATCTCATTTACTCCAATCGTTAATATTCTCACGACATTCTCAAATACCGCCATAAAACAAGGGTTAATTAAGGAAATCAATATATCACATAATATCCCTATATATTGACTAACTAACAAATAAGCTTAGTAGGACACACTAGCGAATGATTTACTCGCCTCTCCTCCTAGTTCTATTCCCCGATCTCCGCCAGAGATCATATCCTAAGCTCGATACCAACCGTGACGCCCCCAAAATAGGTCCATTCCATCCAACCCATTCTCGAATTCGCCAAATACATGGTACGGAAATAACTACAACTTTATTATTACAACATATAAATCATGAGTTTAAATACGATATTGCCATCTGACAATATCCACACGCAAATAAATCCCCATCATAATTATTGATACATTATTTTACAAAATGGTGAGGACTACTAAACAACTCTCTCTAGACCTTCATTCCATACCCCCCATTAAGACTACTCACTACATTTTCGCCTCCCGAGAAGAAAATTGGAACAAAAAGAAAAGGGTGAGCTCAACTAGCCCAAAGAAAGAATATTATGACTAAGATAATATACAAAAATTATCATTAGTCTTCAACAGGGGAAAAAAACTAATAGAATACAATAGACAACAAGTTTTAAACCAATATTCGCAATGAAATAATAATTCATTAGAAGAGTTAAGTAGAGAATGCAAACTACTATCTTCATGTATGAATTTAAAAGTTCAAATCATCTATCTTTTATCCTCGTAACATCAATCAACATACATCCGAATCAAATATTCATCTTTTACTAGAGGCCAAAGATATTCATCACCGGTCATGTTCATCTAAACACTGCTCATCTTCAGCACTACTAGCCAAAGATATTCATCAAAAAATCATTCATCTTTGCACACTTTCTGAGCCAAAGATATTCCATAATATCATCATTTACATTGAAGATGATGAAAAATATTTTTAAAAAAAAGAATCTAGTGAAATAAAATAGACAAGGATTAAGGGTTAAGGATTCGTACTTTGTTTTATCCATGTCCAACAATACCTCAAAAATAATCATAGTGGTGTAAAATTCAAGAATGATCTAAACATGGATACAATCAAAGCTAGTATCCGAATAGATATTTTAGACGAAAAAGAAGAAATTTCATTTTTCTTGAATAGTGTCAGATTGAGAATGAATAGTGTCGTGATATCGTGAATAATCTCAAGATATGTGAATAGAACTCTACACCAAAAGATAGAAATTCCACAAAAAACATCTTCACGCTTCATGAATAGTACTACATGAATAGTAACTCGTGAATAATAACTAATGAATAATAACTCGTGAATAATAATTTGAAATAAGAATCATGAATAAGAACTTCGTGAATATTAACTCATGAATAAGAACCCAAGACATGAAAAAAGTTCCAAATTTGATAAAAAGTTCCAACTAATATTTCAAAGATAATGATATTGAAGAAATAATATCATTTGAGAAGAAAATAACATCCCTTACCTCGAAAGACAAGATTTTAATAAAACACCTGATATAAAGCATGATTGAACTTGCACCGTATAGCAATACTCAAAGTATACTCAAAATACTCACAAGAATACGCTTCGATAATATAGAGAGAGAAAACTTCATTTCGGTGTGATTTTCAATTCTAACCTAAGCACCCTATTTATAGGAAAATCTTTAGAACACCAAAAGAAAAAATCAATATAATAATATTATTTATAAACAAAATTCCTTAGCCCACCTTTGAAATCTGATTTCACCATAGCACATGTTAAATGAGGTTCACAAACTCACCAAAAACGCTTTTCTCAAAATAATTAATTAAAACTCCTAAAATCAATTATTTCTAACTCAAACTTCAATAATTATTAATAAATAGCCCTTTTTATCAGAAAATTCGAATCTAGCAACTCTATATAGGAAATTCAATTCTCTACAACTTTGCGTAAAAAAGTTTTCCAAATTCCAAATGAAATTAATCGAAATCCACAAACTATTCGATTTTACAAATATAATCAATTTCACTTCGATAAATGGGGTCCAATCGACATATTTAACATGTTTTAAACATTTATTGTAAAAAATACTCTTCATCCTCAGATACTCATATATCCCACATTCGTTGTAAAAATATCACCGTTAATATATTATTAAAATAATATATTTAAATGAATTATTTTATCGTAAAAGATAAAAAAGACCTCAAATTATTAATAAATAAAATTTATTTTCCTCTATTTATTATTTTGAAATAGTAAGGAATTATTTGATTAATGTGGATAGTTATGGGTAAAATACGCAAATATTTTGAATAAGCAAGTGGTTATAAAATATTCATTATCATCGGAATATTCGTTTGGTGGTGGAATATTCGTCTTCGTCTCAGAAATATTCGTATTTACTCGCATAGCCTTTTTATGGGCCCCATATAACGAAAGCGATTGGATGAAGAAAACGACAAATATAAGTTGTTTATAAATAACTATGTAGTTGTTACTGTTAATACTGTTGGAATACCCGTTAAGTTAAAACACACTAATACGCTGCTTGTCAACAAAGAAGATACCAGTATTGCACCAATTATTGATTCTTACGTAGCAGAAGGCACTACTCAATAATGGTTACAGAATTATCGCTCAATATTTTATTTTATTGATTCAATAATTGTCAAGGCTGATATTTTATATCATTGTTTCAATAATCACATTACACAAGATTTTTTATTATCGGGCAATAATTATATTATCCTCGAATAATATTATTAGATAACATTATTGGCAATGTCTAGAAAGTTCTGGCTCTAAGGAGAGGTTTGGTCACCTAATCAAGCTACCAAGAAGAAGAAATTCTTATTGAAAGCCCCCTTTTCCTGAACTCGCCTCGTTGTCAATATTGTGATTCTCGTAATATTATTTGTGAATAATTAATTATTGATTCATATGATGAGGAAAATATTGATTTTATGTGGATATAGATGGAGAAAAATTTTAAAATGACAATTATTGAAAATTAATATTTTATCTTTTTCCGATAAAATAATTCATTTAAATATATTATTTTTAATAATATATTAATGGTGATATTTTACAACGAATGTGGGATATATGAGTATACGAGGAGGAAGAGTATTTTTGTTGCAATAAATGTTTAAAACATGTTAAACATGTTTGCGGACCCCATTTCTTGACCAAATTTGATTATAAACCAGAAAATCGTCTGCTTGTGGATTTCTTGGCCATTTTTGTTTGGAATTTGGAAAAACTTTCTTCTCGTAAAGTTGTAGAGAATTGAATTTTCTATAAAAAGTCGCGATTCAATTTTCCTAAATAAAGGGCTATTTATTATGAATTATCAAGTTCAAGTTCAAAAATAATTGATTTTTGGAAGTGTTATTTATTTTATTAATAAAACGTTTTTATATGTTGTGGGCATATTTAACATGTGCATGATGGCTGAATTCAGATTCAAGATGTGGGCGTATGAATTTTGTTTATATAATATTATTATATTCAATTTTCTACTTTGTGTTCTAAAGAATTTCCTATAAATAGGTGCTTAGGTTAGAATTGAAAATCACACCGTAAACCCAAGTTTTCTCTCTATATTATCGTTTATTCTTGTGAGTATTTTGAGTATACTTTGAGTATTGCTATACTATGCAAAGTTCAAGTCATAGCCTATATCCTGTTTCAACTAAGATACTTGTCTTTTCGAGGTAAGTGATGTTATTTTCTTCTCAAATGATATTATTTCTTCAATATCATTATGTTTGAAATATTGGTTGAACTTTTTATCAAATTTGGAACTTTTTCATGCTCTAAGGTTATTTATTCATGAGTTAATATTCACGAGTTACT
Source organism: Panax quinquefolius (assembly GCA_020205615.1). Lineage (NCBI taxonomy): Eukaryota > Viridiplantae > Streptophyta > Magnoliopsida > Apiales > Araliaceae > Panax > Panax quinquefolius. The sequence goes on from CM035165.1 coordinate 109,255,466, forward strand.
ATTCAGAAAGTTACTATTCACGAGTTACTATTCACGAAGTTACTATTCATGAAGTTATTATTCACGAAGTTACTATTCACGAGTACTATTCATGTAAGCGTGAAGATGTTTTTTTGTGGAATTTCTATCTTTTGGTGCCTGAGTTACTATTCTCAGATACTGACACTTATTCACGATACTTGCAAGACTATTCACGATACTTATAGACTATTCAATTTAAAAATAAAATTTCTTCTTTTCGTCTAAAATATCTATTCGGATACTAGCTTTGATTGTATCCATGTTTTGATCATTCTCAATTTTACACCACTATGATTATTTTTGAGGTATTTTTCGACGTGGATAAAACAAAGTACGAATCCTTAATCCTTAATCCTCACATTTTGCTTCAATCGATACGCTTTTTTAAAAATATTTTTCATCATCTTCACCTTAAATGATGATATTATCAATATCTTCATTCGTAGTTCAAAGATGAATATTTGATTCCGAGATATATATCGATTGTGTTACAGTGATAAAATATCGACGATGAACTTTAAATTCATATATATAGAAGATAGTAGTTTGCATTCTCTACTTAACTCTTCTAATGAATTGTTGTTTCACCGCAATTGTTGATTTAAAACTGGTCATTTATTGTATTCTATTAGATTTTTCCTCGCTGGAGACTAACGATAATTTGTTGTATATTATCTTAGTCATAATATTCTTTATCGGGCTAATAGCTCACCCTTTTCCTTTTTGTTCCATTTTTCTTCTCGGGAGGCGAGAATGTAGCGAATACTTAGTACTGGGTAATGGAATGAAGGTTCTAGAGAGAGTTGTTTAAGAGTCCTCACCATTTTGTAAAATAATGTATCAATAATTATGATGGGGATTTATTATGCGTGGATATATTGCCTGATAAGCAATATCTATATTTAAACTCACAAGATATATGTTGTCGATTTTTTACGACAAATGTATTAATAAAGTCAGTAGTTATTTCGTACTCATGTATTTGGCGACTTTAGAATGGGTCGGATGGAATGGACCTATTTTGGGGGCGCCACAATTGGTATCGAGCTTAGGATATGATCTCCATGAGATCTGGAATAGAACTCAGGAGGGAGAGATCGAGTAAATCCTTCGCTAAAGGTGTCCTACCTAAGCTTATTCATAGTTGGTCAAGATATAGGGATATTATGTGATATATTAATTTCCTTAATTAACCCTTGTTTTATGACAACGATTTGAGAATGTCGAATGAGAATATTAATGATGGAGTAAATGAGATCGTGGAGATGCTCAGATTTACCAACGAGGAGAACGTGCAACAGTCGACAATGTACCTCCTATGAACAACACCAATCGAAAGCGTATGATGAACGAGGATGTTTAGGCTTTTCAGAGATTCATGCAAAATCGATTTAGGAGACTCGTGTTCAAAATATAGAGGAAATGATAGCAATTCACCGTGGTCACAAATCAAGCAAGCTTCAAAGAGTCAGGGACCACTGCACTTTCGGGAAAAGCCGGATCCGATTAAGTGAGACGGGTCAAACAAATTACCAAGATATTCGATGTCTTGGGAAGCACGGAGAAACGAGAAGTTCCATTCGCTACTTTTATGTACCAGAACGAGGCAGACATCGGTGGGAATCAGTAAGCGTGCACCCATCCAAATTCCCTCAAGACGTCACGGGAGACGTTTCAGAACAGCTCAATGACAAGTACTTCCTCGAAAGTATTCACGCATCATATGAAGGAAGTGGAGTTTATTAGACCGAGCGTAATAATATGACGGTGTCCTAGTACGAGGCAAAGTTCGCGGAGTTATCCAGTGTTCAGACCTCATTCTGGTGGAGAATGAGGAACGTATTTACACCTGATGTTTCGAGAGGTTTGAAACCCCAGATACGCCAAGATCTCATTTCTCATAAATTTTCTCTCTATTCGGATGTTGTCAACAGTGGCTCAACGATTGTTAGAAATGAGATAACGAAAGTACGCTCAACCGAGGGACCATAACCAAGATTTTATCAAGATAGCGATCATCGTAATAACGATAACCAAATGGAGAAAGAAGAATACTGGACAAAAGCAGAACCACTCCGGTGGTAATCGTGGCCATGAAAATAAGAAAAGCGAGCTCTGGAGGAGATTTTAAAAGAGGAGATTCAACAACCACCATTTGAAGACGCCAACCAAGAAGAACTAGTTCCAAGGGAGGAGAAAGACCACCTGTCGATGTTACAAATGCCGGAAAGAGGGACATATCACCCCAAATCGCCAAATGCTTTTAAGGTATAATTGTGGAAAAAGAAGGACATATCGCCGAGATCAGACGCAGATCGAAACCCAACCAAATGAATGGTGACTCAAAAGGATGTCCCGTAAAAGTCAAAGTCAATCTGCCTCTCGAAGAGCGCTTGTCGTGACCTCCAATAAAATGCGAGAACCCGAACGGTTAAGACGGTTAGTTAATTATAAATTCTTACGAAGTTTATACCTTACTAGATACCGCCTTCTACCCATTCTTTTATCTCTTTTGCTTCATACCAACGCTTGAACTCGACTACTTGAGAAATTAGACTTTGACCTATTTATGGAGACTCATAGAGAAACTTTCATTACATCCGTTGTTTAGAAATCTTGCTTGATTCAGTCAGCACTATCACATTACTCGTTAACCTTATTTCTATAGAAATATTTGCTTTTGATGTGATTTTAAGGTTAACTACTCATCACGCCGAAATTGATTACTTTCGTAAGTTGTTAGTTTTCATATTCCTAAGAACCCGTTATTCTAATTCAAGCAACCAAACCATTGTAATCAAACATTTTCATATCGCCATTGTCATTCGCTTATTATGGATGTCAAGTTTTCTTAATCCATGTTATGGATTTGAATAAAGACACGCCGATTTGAATAATATTCTGTTGTTATTGATTTTTCCCCACGATTTCTGAAAAATTTCTCGTTTACTCCCAAAGACCGATATTAAATTTTGTATCAAATTTGAACCCTGCAGACAAAACTCATTTCTAAAATCTCATATCGAATGGCTCCTATTGAACTTCGTGAGTTAAAATTCAACTATAGAATTTGGTACCGAGCCTTTATCCGGTGACTTCTTCAGGAATGCTGACCGGGCCGATTCTCCGTAGGGGACACCATATTCGTAAGCGATAAGAAACCGATAGGTGTCATTATAACGCATATCCAAGGTTGGGATATGAGTCACAAATTGAGAACAACCTAAGTTGGTAATCGAAAATACGTAGCTTTAAGCTTAGTTGGTTATTATCGAGATTCGTCAAGGATATTTTCAATCATTGCTCCATTAACGCAAACTTGACTCAGTAGAGATACAAAATTCGAATGGAGCAAAGAATGTGGGAAGAGCTTTGAAGAACTCAAGAGGAGACTCATTTCAAACATGTTATGTCTCACCACGCCATCCTCGAAAAAGTTTAACGTGGTAAATGACGTGTTGAGTAAAGATCGTGATACAAGTACGAGTACGATATTGTCAAAGACTCATTTCAGATAATTTACAAATAATAGAGATGGAGATGAAAACTCTAGTTACCCACGTGATGATATACGCAGTATAATCGACTTTAATCGATAAAGTTAAAGTCGCTTCAAGCTACACACCGGAGTCGATGAATTTGAAGAAGGAGGTGCAAGAAGTCATATTTCAAAAGCGAGAGAATCTATGGAGGTGAGGAAAGCTCAAACCTTCGATTTATTAATCCATTTAAAATTCTCGATCAATAGGAACCGCGGCCTATAGACTCGTTTTTACCGCCAAGTATGACGCTGTTCATAACGCTTTTCACGTGACGATGTTACGTAAATACGTGACGACCCGAACCACGCTATCGAAAGTTAAATCGCACGAGATAGTCAAGACTTAACGTATGAAGAGAGGTACCGCCAAGATTTTGGATAGGATGAAGGAGCATGTCCTACGACGAAGGTCATACCACAAGTTAAAGTTTTGTGGAGAAACCATGCTATTGAGAAAATGACCCGGGAGTTGGAAACTAAATGAAAGCGTAGGTATTCTCATCTTTTCAAACACCAGTGCACGCACGCCACAATTTTAAGATCTCAAGAGACTGAATGAAATTTTCAGCTTCATTTTTTATTTATTTTAATTATATTATCTCAATAATATTATTAGATAATATGAATTATCGCTAATAATTTAGACATCGCTAATAATGTTATCTAATAATATTATTCAGATAATACGAATTATCGCTTCGATAATAAAAATACCGTGTAATGACAATTATCAAAAACAACAAAGAATATAAAATATCAACGCAAAATTTATCGAATCAATAAAATAAAATATCGAATAAGAATTATCAGAATAATTATCGAAGTAGTTTTCACGAAGAATCAATAATTGGTGCATATACGCGCGCCATCGCTCAACAACGCCAGATAGTTGTGTTTTAACCACCGTATTCCAACAAGATAATCTGTAATAACTACGCCAAGTATTTATAAACAACTTATATTTGTCGCTTTCTTCATTCAATCGCTCACATGTGGGCCCATTAAAAGATCGCTACCGTCAGCATGCATTTAATATTCCCCGACAAAGATTTAATATTCCACGCACCAAACGAATATTCCCTATAATAATGAATATTTTATAACCACTGCTTATTCAAATATTTCATGATTTTACCCATAACTATCCACATTAATCAAATCGAATTTTACTATTTCAAAATAATAAATAGAGGAAAATAAATTTCATTTATTAATAATTTGGGGTCTTACAACAAATATTATCTTCTGCATAATATTTATACTCAAATAAATCCTCATCACATTTATCGATACATTATTTTACAAAATGGTGAGGACTACTAAAACAACTCTCTGTAGAACCTTCATTCCATACCCCTAACTGCATCGCTATATTCTCGCCTTGAGAAAAATGGAACAAAAAGGAAAAGGGTGAGCTCAACTAGCCCAAGAAGAATATTATGACTAAGATAATATACAACAAATTATCGTTAGTCTTCAACAGGAAAAATCTAATAGTATACAATAGACAACAAATTTTAAATCAATATTCGCAGTTTAAATAATAATTCATTAGAAGAGTTAAGTAGAGAATGCAAACTACTATCTTCTATGTATGAATTTAAAAGTTCATCGTCTATCTTTTATCCTCAGAACATCAATCAATATACATCCGAATCAAATATTCATCTTTGCACTACAAAACCAAAGATATTCATCACCGGTCATGTTCATCTAAACACCTGCTCATCTTTTGCACTACTACGACCAAAGATATTCTTCAGAAATCATTCATCTTTTGCACTACGTGCCAAAGATATTCAATAATATCATCATTTAAGACCGAGGATGATGAAAATATTTTTAAAGAAACGAATCCAAAGGAAACAAAATGACAAGGATTAAGGATTAAGGATTCAGACTTTGTTTTATCTATGTCCAAAAAATACCTCAAAAATAATCACATTGGTGTAAAATTCAAGAACGATCAAAACACGGATACAATCAAAGCTAGTATCCGTAATAGATATTTTGGACAAAGAGAAGAAATTTCATTTTCTATTGAATAAATGTCAGATACGTGAATAAAGGCCAGATACGTGAATAAGAACTCACACCAAAAAGATAGAAATTCCACAAAAAACATCTTCACGCTTTCAGCTTAATAAAGACTACTCGTGAATAAGAATCTCGTGAATAAGAACTCATGAATAAGAATCTCGTGAATAAGAATCATGAATAAGAACTCCCGCATGAAAAAGTTCCAAATTTGATAAAAAGTTCCAACCAATATTTCAAAGATAATGATATTTAAGAAATAATATCATTCGAGAAGAAAAAATAACATCCCTTACCTCGAAAAGATTAAGTTTCTAATTGGAATACCGGGTATAGTAATCAAGGGAACTCACACCGCCTAACAATACTCAAAGTATACTCACAAGAATACGCCAATATATCGAGAGAGAAATAGAGAAAAACTTTTACCGTGTGTTTTTCAATTCTAACCTAAGACCCTATTTATAAGAAAATGCTTGTAACACCAAAGCGTAGAAAATTGAATATAATATTAATATATTTTTCACATTTTTAGCCCACCTTAGACAACTGATCTCAGCCCATTTGAATCACATATGAGGCCAACTTAGTTGCAAAAAACGTTTTTCTCAAAATAATTAACTAAAACTCCCAAAAATTAATTATTTCTAACTTCTAACTTCAATAATTCATAATAAATAGCCCTTTCATCAGAAAATTCGAATCTCACGAGTTTTTATAGGAAATTCAATTCTCTACAACTTTGCAGAAGAAAGTTTTCCAAATTCCAAATAGAAATTGAACGAAATCCCCAAACCAAGCTATTTTACAAAGCTATAATCAAATTTCTATTAATAATTGTGTCCACCAACACACAAAATATGTGTTAAACATTTAATGCTACAAAATACTCTTCCTCCTCATATACTCATATATCCCACATTCATTGTAAAATATCATCGTTAATATATTATTAAAATAATATATTTAAATGAATTATTTTATTGAAAAATATAAAATATTAATTTTCAAATAATTGTCACATTAAAATTTTCTCCATCTATATCCTCATAAAATCAATATTTTCCTCATCATATAAATCAATAATTAATTATTCATAAATAATATTATAGAATCACATTATCGACAACCGTGCGCCTCCTGTGATGAGAGGCTTTCCAATAAGAATTTCTCCTTACGTGGCCAAGAATTAGTGTGACCAAACCTCTCCTGTATGTAACTTTCTAGACATTGCCAATAATGTTATCTAATAATATTATTCAGATAATATGAATTATTGCTTCGATAAAGAAAAATACCGTGTGTGACAATTATCAAACAACAAAGAATATAAAATATCAACGCATCAATTATTAAATCAATAAAATACCGAATAAAGAATTATCGTAACCATTATCGAAAGAGTGCCTTCTTACGTAAGAATCAATAATTGTGCAATACCGCAAGCTTTCGTGTTTTAACCAATGAAGTATTTTAACAAAGATTAACAGAATAAATCTACACCGCTATTTTTAAACAACTTATATTTGTCGCTTTCTTCATCCAATCGCTCACATGGGCCCACACACATGGGTCGCTACCATTCAGCATTTAATATTCCCGACAAAGACGAATATTCCACGACCAAACGAATATTCCCCGACAACAATGAATATTTTATAACCACTTGCTTATTTTGAAATATTTGCATGTATTTTACCCCTAACTATCCACATTAATCACATCAACCCTTACTATTTCAAAATAATAAATAGAGAAAATTAAATTTCATTAATAATAAGTTGGGGTCTTACAAGAGTGGAGTAAAATTCAAGAATGATCAAAACATGGATACAATCAAAGCTAGATCGATAATAGATATTTTTGACAAAAGAAGAAATTTTATTTTTCTATGAATAGCCATTTCATAAATATTCGTGAATAAAGGTCAGATACGTGAATAAGGCCAGATACGTGAATAGTAACTCCGACACCAAAAGATAGAAATTTCATTAAAAAACATCTTCACGCTTCGTGAATAAGATTACATGAATAAGAATCGTGAATAAGAATAACTCGCTTAATAAGAATCAAGAATCCGTGAATAGTAACTCATGAATACTAACTCGTGAATAGAACCCCGACATGAAAAAGTTCCAAATTTGATAAAATTTCCAACCAATATTTCTAAGATAATGATATTGAAGAAATAATATCATTTTCTAATAAAATAACATCCCTTACCTCGAAAGATAGATTTAAATTTAAACACCTCAATATAAAGCTATGGCTTGAACTTGCATCAGATATAGCAATACTTAAAATATACTCAAAATACTCACAAGAATACGCCGACAATATAGAGAGAAAAACTTCAGCCTAGTGTGATTTTCAATTCTAACCCAAGACTTATTTATAGAAAATATGCTTGTAACACCAAAAGCGTAAAATTTAATATAATATTATTTATTTTCTTCTACATCTTCCTACGCATCAAGCATCCTGAATTCAAAGAACTTGACATGTGTTAAAGATGCCCACCAAACACAAAAAAATCGTTTTTCTTAAAAAACATAATTAAAACTTCCAAAAATTAATTATTTTAGAGCTTTGAACTTTAATAATTCATAATAATTAGCTCTTTTATCGTAAAAATTCAAAATTTGCACTTTTTATAGGAAATTCAATTTTCTACAAATTTTCAAAAGAAAGTTTTTCCAAATTTCAAAACAGTAAATTGAATCGAAATTCACAAACCAAGCGATTTTACAAGCTATAAATCAAATTTCTACCAATAATTGTGGTCCACCAACACACAAATATGTGTTAAACATTTAATGCCACAAAAATACTCTTCATCCTCATATACTCATATATCCCACATTCATTATAAAATATCACCGTTAATATATTATTAAAATAATATATTTAAATGAATTATTTTATCGTAAAAAGATAAAATATTAATTTTCAACAATTGTCACATTAAAATTTTTCTCCATCTATATCCACATAAAATCAATATTTTTCTCATCATATAAATTAATAATTAATTATTCATAAATAATATTACGTAATCACAAGATCGATAACTGTGTGCCGCTCTGTGAAAGAGGGGCTTTCCAATAAGGATCTCTCCCTTATGCAAGCTGCATTAGTGGTGACCAAACCTCTCCTGTATGTAACTTTCTAGACATCGCCAATAATGTTTTCTAATAATATTATTCGGATAATATGAATTATTGCTTCGATAATGGAAAATACCGCAGAATGACAATTTATCAAACAACAAGAATATAAAATATCAATGCAAAGAATTATTAAATCAATAAAATAAAATAATTTGAATAAAGAATTACTATAAAATTATCGAGTAGTGCCTTCTCACGTAAGAATCAATAATTGGTGCAATACCGCGTGCTATTGTTCAACAACGCGTATTAGTGTGTTTTAACCAATTTGGTATTCCAACAAGATAATCTGAGAATAACTACGCCTGTTATTTATAAACAACTTATATTTGTCGCTTTTATTCATCCAATCGCTTTCAGCATGGGGCCCAATAAAAGACTACGCCGCATTTAATATTCCCCGACAAAGATTTAATATTCCACGACCAAACTAATAATATTCCCTCGACAATAATGAATATTTTATAACCACTGCTTATTCAAATATTTGCATGATTTTACCCATAACTATCCACATTAATCAAATCAACCTTACTATTTCAAAATAATAAATAGAGGAAAATAAATTTTATTTATTAATAATTTGGGGTCTTACGCTTTTTATAAAAAATAACGCTTTTTAAAAAAGTCTTTTTAAAAAATATAAGTTCAGTTAAAAAAATTAACGCTTTTAAAAAATTTAAAAATTCTATTTTTATAAAAATTAACGTTTTTTAAAAAATTGAATTTTAAAAACAAATTTTTAAAAAACATTAAAAAAAAGACTTTTTAAAATTAATGTATTTTTTTTAAAATTATTACTATTAATAGTATTTATTATTATTATTATTATTTTGAAATTATTATTATTATTATTATTATTATTAGTTTTGGAATTGTTTAGGTGAAGTAGTTAATAGTTTTGGTCATTTGTGCTATAATAATCCGTCTGCTTGTATTTTCTGTGCTTCTACGTAAGCAAAATAGTCAAGTCAACTTGCAGATACGAAATTTCCTAACGCTTTTTGGACCGAAAATCTGATTTTAATGACCATTTTGTAAGTTTTTAAAGACAGCTTATTCGATTGTAATAAAAAAAGTTTTGATGAATGATGATAACGAAACTCTGACCAAAGATGTTGACCAAAAATCTTATTTATCCCTTTTATTGGGTATTTCTTGTAAATTATTTTATGCATGGTCAAATCAAATTACGACTTACGAGTGTGTTTTTTAATTTTTTTTAAAAGAACTAATTGTATTAGTGCTATTCTTCTTTTGTAACCGTGACATTTATTTTTATTCATTAATTATTCATTTGTTGGTATAATAATTTGAGGTATAGATGTACTTTCAAATAATGTGGAAACTTTGAATTGATTATTGGTTATGACTATTAAGCATGTGCATGGGTCGAAATCAAATTTTATGCTTAACTGGCCCTCCATGTGATCAAGTGACTTTAAATTTGAATTTGACTAAAATGAAAAATTTACATTAAATATTGAAAAATAATATATATATCGCCGAAATATTTAAAAAAGTTGAATCATGTAATTAACGCGAAAAAAATATACTCTGAAATTAAATATTAATAAATTAAATTAAAATCCTTCTTAATTCTTATATATTCATATGTTCATAATTCGACTAAAAATTTTCAGAATGTATAACATACTCTTAATTATTTTTCCTAATGTTCTGACCACATTGTTGCTTAATTTTAGAATTTTTAAATTCCACCTCTAAATATATTTATTTTACGAAAATAAACTCAATCTCACCAATATATTTATATTTATATGAGTTTTATATGACAGCTAATTGAGTTATGGTGGTCAGTTTTCACCCGCATGCGGAAAAAGTAACTGCATCCTCTGGAAAGGGTATAATATAATAATAATTACAATAATGCTCCTTCTTTTCATAATGTTTTCTTCCTTATTTATAAATTACCATTTTAATGAGACAGTTATATTAAGTGATTTTACCTATTCTCTTTAATATTGTGAGACTCAGATTTTATCAATAAAGATTTAAATTTTGTTGAAATAATTTTTTAATATTATGGTGTGAATTTAAGATAATATTATAAATATGTAGGTAGATTTATAAATTTTGCAAAAGTATGCACAGTGGTTTATATTATATTCGATTGGTGAGGAATATTCGGCTTAGTTATGGAATATTCGCATAACTACCAATCATTGGTGGACCCCATAATGTAATTATTATCGGATTGAGAAAACGACAAAAATATTTTATCGAAATAACGACTAAGTTTTACCGCTAGTTCTTGTTGAACTACTCCTAAGAGTAAAAGAAAAAGAATACGCGTGTATCACGCATAAGAAGCATTACCTGATTGATTATCGACGCCATGGTGTTTCACTACCATTCCATTATCATTGATTAATAATATGAATTATTATAATGATAATGACGCTTTTGTTTTATTCATTATTAACGTAATAAAATGTAAACATCTTTTATATAAAATAGAATACTTTATTAAAGTTTATTCTATAAATAGAATATATTATATTTTATTACGCGTAGTATATTGCGTAGTAAGTATTGCGTGAGTAGATTTTACGTAAGTATTGCATAAATGTTTGCATAGTAAGATGTTTTTATATAAATAGAATATATTATATTTTATTTAAAAGATTTTCTTTAAATATGAATCGTCGATTAAAAGTAAATCAATCTGGACCGCTTCATGGATTAGTTAATATGCATTCCATTTTCCTATAAATGTAGCTCATTCCTTCATTATTTTCACGAATTCATCAAAACTCTGTAGAGAGAAATTATAGAGAGAGTTTATAGAGAAAATTATGTAAGAAGAATAGATTCGCTACTTCACTACTTCTATATTCATTTCTTTTACTGAAGTGGGTGTTATTCTTTCTTCGAAGAGAACTTCATTATTCCATTCACTATTATTCTGCTTGAATAACTCGTAAAAGTGGCATACCCTATACATAACCTCGTGATCATGCCAGATACCCTATACTTGGTGAAATCTTTACGTTATTCCATCGCTTATTATTCATTGGAATAACTCGTATACGCTGGTTAATTCTATATACTTGGTGACATTCTTCTATTATTCTCGCTGGAACATCCTGTCTCACATGTGTTTTACACCGACTCGGTTCCGCTTTTATTATTCTCGTTGAACATCCCGTCAGGTGTTTTACACCTAATTCGTTCCGCCTTTTTATCATTCCGCTGAATATCCTATCCGTGTTTTTACACCGATCTGGGTTCCATCTTTATTATTCTGTTGAACATCCGCGCTTGTGAATTTCACCCCGACCGTTCCGTTATTATTATTATGTTGGAATAACTCCGTCATGTCGCGAAGATCGCATGACGGTGATTTCTTTTTGTTATTCCATTCTTTATTATACCCAAATAGTTAAAACTTTGACTTCTATACTCCATTAAATTAGTAGAATATCCTCGATATTTGCGCTTCATCCAAGATCTTTTCATGGAAATATTCTTCCGATCATTCTTGAATTTTACTTCTACGAAACAAAGATCACGCCGATAATTTGACGCGTTAATAATTCATGGATTAAATAATTCTTGAACTTGTTTTATTGAATTATTATGTCATCACATCATCCTCATGTTATATTATGTTATCTTCGGGCTTACGTGCATAGATGAACTTAGTATGATTACGATTGTGGATCATTCTAAGATAATCACGACTTGATATAAATGATGCGACTAAAGTCCTCAAAGTGGCGTAAATGCGATGATGGATAGTTTTTGGTATGATTATGACTGTAAGTGATTCTTAAGATAATCATAACCATCGATAATTTGATGAAAATCCTCGACCGTGGTACAGGATGATTAGATGTGGTGGTTTATTTATTGTTCGAGTCTCAAATGATAAAAATTGATGAAAACCTTTTAAAACCTAAAGATAGTAGACTTTATTCTCTACTTGATTTTTTAATGGATCAGATATTCACCGCAGCTTAACCGGTTGTTCTATTGTATTTTATCGCTTAACACTCATTGAGGCTAATGATAATTTATTCTCGCATTATCTTAGTCATAATATTTCTTCTCGGCTAGTTGAGCTCACCTTTCTTTCACCGTTTCTCTTCGTGAAATGGAAATATAGGCGGGACGAGCCTTAACTGAAAGTAATGGTCCGTAGGATAAGATTAGTAGTCCTCACTATTCTCGTGAAATAGTGTGATAATAGTTGTAATGAGGACTCTTTTTGAGTTCAGATAATATCTATTAGATAATATTTGTATTCAAACTCACGCTTTATGTCAGATTGCATACAGCACGCTTATATTAGTAAGTTGATTTGAATTTATGTACCATGTAGTGGCGACCCCCAAGATGGGTGACGATACCTAATTTTGGGGCGCCACAATTGGTATCGAGCTTAGGGATATGATCCTCGGCTAAGATGTGAGAATAGTACTAGGAGGGAGAGACGGAATTCTTCGCTAGTATGACCTACCTAAAGCTATTTGGTATTTAATTGGCTCACCGTAGTATAGGATAATATGTGATATGTTAATTAACCCTTATTTTGTGGCGTGTTTTGAAAATGGCATCCGAGAATGTTGAGAATAAGAATGGAGCACAAGAGATCGCTGATTCTCCACATATCAATAATCGATAATGTGCAACAGATGGCGATAATCCTCCCGTAAACAACAACACCGATCAATCGATGAATGACGATAGATTTAAAAGGTTTTAGAATTCATGCAACATCGTGCAAAAGCGACTCCTCGCCAAAAACGTAGGTGAAAAACAGAAACTCTCAAGGCCACCGCTAAACAATTCAAGGAGCCGGGACCACCGGAGTTTAAGGGAGAGCCAAAACCACTTCCTCGCGGAATCATGAATAAAGCAGATTACACAAGATATTTGATGTCTTGGGATGCTCCGAGGAGCAAAAGGTTCCTTCACGCCTTTATATTGCATGGGAGGCGAGACATCGGTGGGAATCCAGAAAACGACTCAACTCATTGCATCAAGATATCTTGGGAGAAGTTCCAGAGTCGCTCAACGACAAATACTTTCCCGAAAGTATTCGCCACATGAAAGAGGTGGAGTTTATCAAGTTGAACAAAACAATACGACCGTGTCGCAATACGAGGCAAAATTTGCGGAGTTATCACGATTCAAGGCCCCACTTGGTGGATAATGAAGAGAGAATGGCGCGAATGTTTTTAAGAGGTTTGAAGCTTGCAGATACGTCAACATCTTATTTCTCATAAACCGTGTTTTATTCAGATGTTGTAAATAGGGCTCTCGCTTAGTGGAGCGCTTGATAACGAGTCAACGCACAAAAAAGAGAAACACCCTAAGAAAATTATAATACCAAATGAAAGTAGTCATCAAAGCAAAGTGACAACAAGCGTGAGAGGAATCAACAAAGCGATATGGTAACCACTTCCGGTGGTAATCGGGGCCAAAATAATAAGAATGGACATTTCAAGAAAAGGAGATTCAACAATGATGGAAACGCCAAAGACCAAAGACTCCGTTGTTAAGGAAGGAGACGGACCACCTATCATATGCTTCAAATGCGAGGAGAGGGACACATCATCGAATCAAGGCCATGCCATCCAAAAGCATGTTATAATTGTGGAAGAGAAGGCCACTTAGCTCGATTTTGTCGTTGCCATCAAGACGAATTCAACTAGGATGGAGGCACCAAAGGTCGCCCCTGCATAAACCAGTAGCCGAGAGTTTAAGAGAGAGCGTTTTTTTTTTCTCGTGACGAGGAACCTCAATAAAATTATCACGGGTAAGTTAATCATAAGCTCTTCAAGAAGTCTATACCGTGTTAGATACCGGTTCTACCCATTCTTTTATCTCTCTTGCTTGCGCTCAACGCTTAAATTTGACTCCTAAGTTAGACTTTGACTTATTAGTTGAAACTTCGTTAGAGGAGCCTTCATTATCGCTTACTACTATTTTTTTAATCTTGTTGTTTCAAATAAACACTTTCACGCTACTTCGTCGATCTTATCTCTTTGAAAATACTTGCCTTTGAGGTAATTTTTGAAAACGATTGATTAACTACTCATTATTCTTTTGTAAGGTTGTTAGCTTTCATATTCCTAACCAACCGTTATACTGAATTCAAAGTAACCAAACCCTAAAAGTTAATCACCGTTATATAAAGCCATAAGTAAAGAGCCCCTAACCTTTCGTTGTTGACTTCCTTGTGTGGAATGCACCGCCCGCATTTTCAGAGGGCGACGCCATGACTGAAGATGGCAAGTTTATAGGTATCATTGTGAGGTGCTTATCTAGGTTAAGGGATGAAGTCACGATTAGATATCAATGTGACGTCTTATCCAAGTCTTGGATGAGAGTAACAATAGCTTTGAATGATATTTCTATTATTAATAAATTTCTTGACGATTCTTGAAGATTTCCTAGCCTACCCTAGAGCGTGAAATCGAATTTTGTATTGACCCCAAAGACAAAACCCCATTTCTTAAACCTCAAATATTTCTTCAACTAAATGAATAGCTTTACGTGGTTTATGATGAAAGTCATAATAAAAGCATTGGAATAATGAAAATCATGGGTATATGAAGTATTAGTAAGTTTTATGATGAGTTATGTTGGTTGGTATGTGAAAACATGAAAGTTTCTTAGAAATCACAAAGAGTTGAAAATCAGATTTTGGTGAAAACGTAACATGAAATTCAATTGACCATATCTCCTATTATATTTTGAATTTTTGAGTATGGTCAAGTTCTAGAGTTAGATCTATGAGTTACCTAACTAATCCAAGTGGAATTACTGGAAAAGGTGTTGTAGATTTTTGTGTGGACTGATTTTAGCAAATGAGGCCAAAGCTGTAAATTTCAAAATGCTACTGCCCAGAAACTTTAAGGGACTGTTTCGGCCACTTAAATTATGAGAAAAATTCTGGCCTTTTTGGGACATGAAAGTATATGGTATAAAGTACCTCCTGTCCAAAAATGAGCTCATTCTGACTTAAAATGAGCAAGTTATGACTATTTTAATATTTAAGTTTTTCCGAAATTAAACGCTATAACCGGAGTTCTATAACTCCGATGACCATGAAATTTAAACTGGAAGCTCACGTTAACATGTGTAAGGTCCTGCCAAGATTTGGGAATTTTGGAGTTAAACTTGAGGTAGCTAATTTCTTAAGGAATTAAGTGGAAATTGATTTTAAAAAATAGTAAATGAATTTTAAAATTTCGAAAAATATATTTTCATTATGGGACTATATTATGCTAAATCCCAGAAAAGAAATATTTTGGGGCTGATTTGGTATTTTCATGAAAATAGTTTAGTTACTTAACATATGAGTTAAATATGTTATGTGAAGTAACAAAGTTGAAAATAAAGGATTTTATGCCACAGAGAATCCTATATGTAGTATATGCATATTTTTGATGAGGATTTGATAATTGGTGATGATATTTTATGAGTATGACATTTTGAATGATTAAATGCATTATATGGTAAAAAGTCAGAAACAATTAAGATAAATTGTTTATAAATTTAAGAAGTGATTAAAATATTGTTATAATATTAATGATATTAGATTATGAGATTATTAAGTGATTGAAAACATGGGGATATTCTTGAATCCTGGATAAATTATATTATAAATGTTTAATATTTATCCTTTATCTCATTCGATTGATTCTTTATATCATTATCCTCACGCTTATATTATGTTGAAAGTCATCGTGGGCTTCAGTAGATGGACTTGGTATGATTATGACCGTGGATTGTTCGGATAATCATAATCAGAAATGAATACACAATTATCTTTGGTCAGAAGTGCATGGATAATTTGTGGTCGCGATACTAATGAATACACAATTATCTTTGGCCGTAGTGCATGGATAATTTGTGGTCGCGATATTAATGAATACACAATTATCTTCGGGCCGTAGTGCATGGATAATTTGTGGTCGTGATACTAATGAATACACAATTATCTTTACCGTAGTGCATGGATAATTTGTGGTCGTGGATACTAATGAATACACAATTATCTTTGGTCAGAAGGTATGGATAATTTGTGGTCGTGATATTTAATGAATACACAATTATCTTTGGTAGTAGTCATGGATAATTTGTGGTCGGATATTAATGAATACACAATTATCTTTGGCCGTAGTACATGGATAATTTGTGGTCGTGATACTAATGAATACACGATTATCTTCGGTAGTAGAGTATTGGATAATTCGTGGTCGTGATACTAATGAATATCCTCGGCCAGTGAGCTGCGCAGGATGATTCAATGATATGGATTAATTATTGAAATTCGAGTCTCAAAAAGAAATGAAATATTAATTCATGGATGTGGTAAAAGTTATCTTTGGCTCAGAGTGCAAAGATGAATTGTTAATGAATATCTTTGGTCGGATTGCAAAATGAATTTAATGTTTTCAACGATAAAGGTATTCAAGGTATCCTCACCTCTTTATCATATCGTACGCACTTACCCTAATTTCGAGGCAAAATTCCATAAGGAGGGGAGATCAGGAGACCCCAGATTTTATCAATAAAGATTTAAATTTTGTTGAAATAATTTTTAATATTATGGTGTGAATTTAAGATAATATTATAGTTGTGGGTAGTATTTATAAATTTTGCAAAAGTATGCAAGTGGTTATATTATATTCGATTGGTGGGGAATATTCTTGTTTAGCGGGAATATTCGTGACAACTACTCAATCATTGGTGGACCCTACAATGTAATTATTGTCGGATTGAGAAAACGACAAAAATATTTTATTGAAATAATCTACGAAAGTTTTACCGTAGTTCTTCGCTGAACTACTCTTAGAAGAAAAGTAAAGAATACGTGTGGTTGCATAGAAATATTACCGGTATTGATTATCGATCTTATGTGAGAAGTCACCAACATTGATTCCATTATCACGATTAATAATATGAATTATTATAGCGATAATGACGTTTTGTTTTATTCAGATTATTAACGTAATAAAACAAAACATCTTTTATATAAAATAGAATACTTTATTAAAGTTATTCTATAAATAGTATATATTATATTTTATTATGCATAGTGTTGCGTATAAATTTTGTAAAGATTGCATATTGTTTTTTAAGTAAAATGTTTTTATATAAATAGAATATATTATATTTTATTTAAAAGATTTTCTTTAAATATGGACCGCCGATTAAAGTAAATCAATCTGGACCGTTTCATGGATTAGGCTTATTATGCATTCCATTTTCCTATAAATAAGAAGCTCATTCCTTCATTATTTTCTTACGAATTCATTGAAACTCTGAGAGAAATTATAGAGAGAAGCTATAGAGAAAATTATAGAAAGAAGAAAAGAGTATTCTGCTACTTCACTACTTCTATATTCATTTTTACTAGTGAAGTGGTTATTCTTTCTTCTTCGAAGAGAACTTCATTATTCCATTCACTATTATTATCATTGAATAACTCTGTAAAAGTGGCATACCCTATACATAACTGTTGTCTACGCCAGACACCCTATACTTGGTGAAATCTTTATGTTATTCCATCTTATTATTCGCATTGGAATAACTTTTGTATACGCTGATTAATTCCTATACTTGGGTGACATTCTTCTATTATTCGTTGGAACATCCGTCATGGTGTTTTTACAATTTTACCGGTTCCGCTTTTTATTATTATTCCGCTGGAACATCCTCGTCTGTATGTGTTTTACACGGACCTCGGTTCCGTCTTTATCATTCTGCTGAATATCCTATCTCGTGTTTTACACCGATCCGGTTCCATCTTTATTATTCTCGTTGAACATCCTCGCTTGTGAATTTCACCGACACCGTTCCGTTATTATTATTATGTCGAATAACTTTGCCTATGCGCAAGTATCTGCATGCATGGTGATTTCTTTTTGTTATTCCATTCTTTATTATACCCACCGTTAAAACTTTGACTTATACTCCATGAAATTAGTAGAATATCCTCGATATTTGCGTTTCATCCAAAGATCTTTTCATGGAAATATTCTTCCGATCATTCTTGAATTTTACTCTACTTAAACAATGATCGTGTTGACAATTTGGGCGTTAATAATTCATGGATTAAATAATTCTTGAACTTGTTTTATTGAATTATTATGTCATTGTCATCATCCTCATGTTATATTATGTTATCTTTTTGGCTTACGATGCGTAGATGAACTTAGTATGATTATGACCCGAGGATCATTCTAGATAATCAAATGACTTGATATAAATGATGCGACTAAAGTCCTCGATGGCACTGTAATGCAGTGATGGATAGTTTTGGTATGATTATGACTGGGGTGATTCTAAGATAGTCATAACCATTGATAATTTGATGAAAATCCTCGAATAAGTGATGCAGGATGATTAGATGTGGTGGTTTATTTATTAGTTTGAGTCTCAAATGATAAAAATTGATGAAAACCTTTTAAAACCTAAAAGATAGTAGACTTTATTCTCTACTTGATTTTTTAATGGATTCGTATTCATTAGCTTAAACCTGGTTGTCTATTGTATTTTATCGGTTTAACACTTTGTTGAAGGCTAATGATAATTTATTCGCATTATCTTAGTCATAATATTTCTTCTTTGGGCTAGTTGATTACTCTTTCTTTCTTTCATTTTCTTCTCTGAAAATGAGAACATATTTGGGACGAGTCGAGGAGCAGAGTAATGGTCAGAGGATAGCATTAGTAGTCCTCACTATTCGCGAAATAATGTGATAATAGTTGTAATGAGGACTCCTTTTGAGTTTGTATAATATCTATTAGATAATATTTGTATTCAAACTCATGCTTTATGTCAGATTATTATACCCATGCTTATATTAGTAAAGTTGTATTTGAATTTACGTATCATGTAAGTGGCGGCGACCAAGATGGTGGCGATACCTAATTTTAAAAAGTCCACAAATATTCTTTCTTGTTTCATAAAAAGATTTTATTTCTAAAATTTATAAATTAAATATATATATATATATATATATATTTAAATTTTATTCTTAAAATATTAAGGTGTTAGTTTAATAGTGATAGCGTAATGATGAACTATTAAGATAAATTTTAAGAATATTGTGTCATTTTTTAACTGACAAATGAGATTTTAAATTATATAATCATTATATACTACTTTTAATTCTATAAAATTAGAGGTTAAGACATTGTTGAAGCTTTAAAATAGTAACATAACTTACATACGTGTACGTAACTAGTATTCTGTAATATTATGAAAAGTTGTTTTATATAATTTTAAATGATTAGAGAGATAAACATATACTTAAATTATAATAAAATATATTATCATCGTTAGACATTTCTGGACATAGAGGGGTTACTCCAATGGTGGTTCAAGAACTTTAAATAATAAAATGAAGCAATAAGCAAAAACGTTAGACAAGATTAGATTATATATGATTACTTTTCCTCATCACTTATTTGGCTTTATATCTAGGGAAGTTAGTATTAATTGTAAAGAGAAAAAATGGTGATGAGGTTTTAACTTGTTCATTTGTGCTTTAATCTTTGTGCTGGCTGCCAGCTGCTGCCCCGTGAAATCCGCTCGTGACTGGGGGCATATTTTTTTTTTTCATGATCATGAATGAAGAATAAATGAACAACAAAGGATAAAATAGTAATTTCATCGCTCATTTATATATGATCTCCTATGAAAAAATTGTTAGTTTCACCTTTTTGATAAAACAGTCCTTTCATTGTTGGTTTATTTTTCTGATTTGTGGGACTTATTTTTTTCATGACTGATTTCTTTTTATTTCATTATCATATCTTGGGAGTTTGCTTTCGAGATTTTTTTGCATGTGTGAATGATTAAAGATAAATTATTTATATTTGGGTCATGACGGTCGGTCGATTTTCTTTTGCTTTTCTTGTATTAAAGAATTGTTGGGATCGTAATATTCTCATTATTACTTTGGTCGGGATTATATACTTACCGCTTTTTCGTGAAGTTATCTAGTGTCCACTAATTGTTACTATGATCGACTCTTGGGATTATTATGTTTGAAAGGATTACTATTTCAATTTTTTGTATTGTAACTTTTTTAATTGTTCGTACTTTTGTCAACAGATTCGCGTCCAACCGTGAAGATCCATCCCATGTTTGTTGGACACATTCTCTACTGTTATTTTCATTCTCAAATTATTAATATGTATGAAATTGAAGTTATGTCAAAACATTATTTATTAGAAATCATTATTGGAGTGTGGTGTCATGTTACTTAATTATATACTAGTATTATTAATTTATTATTTATACAAGCTTGATGCACACTATCAATCTTTCTTATATATTTCAAAAATTCTTATTAATACAAAACAAAAGGAGTGGATTAAAAGGTAAGTAAAAGCCCACAAATAATAGTTGGGCCTTCAATATATGACTTGCATGCATGTGTGTCATATATATTGGAGTACTACTCACCTTTCCTCACCTTATTACTACATATTCTCATTCTTTAATAAAGTATATTACAATTAGATACAAAAGAAATTCAATATTTATTTTAAGAATGAATGAATGAAGGGTATTCCAATTCCTTCGTATAGGCGTAAGCCCACTCCCATTTCTGCACACAATTTGCATACTATGGATTCATTCTCGTTAATAGCTTTAACATCATCTTCAAAAAATATATGCATGGCCCTATCCATGATGCAAAGAATATGCGATAAGACTTTGTTATATATTGAACTAAAATCAATCACATAAATATATATTTCCATAGCACTTTTTACAAAAATGGACGGGCAAAAAGAAATGAAAGCTAGCTTATATCTGCTGGCTGCATGCTGCTAAAAAGTGGTAGAAGACATTTTATTAATATTGAGGATAGTCTTAATCTGTTGCGGATGTGATCAAGACTTAATTTGGTGGTTAGTGTCACTGCATGCATGCATGTTACTTTGCTGGCTCAATAATTGGCATTAATATTCATAGCTAATTCATGATCACTCCAAAAAAAAACAAATTGTGGGTGGTTTGTTTGCTTTGACGGATAATTGTTCCTTAAATTAATTTATTTTCTAGCTTATACTAAATCGGTATAGGGGATAATATCTTTCTATACTTCAATTATATTGTTTTGGTAACAAGTAAGAACGGAACATAGGTTTTTCTCTAATCGACTGAAATATATTAAAATCAGATACGATTACAAATGATGAAAAGATTATAATACATTGAAAAAATAATCATTTCAAATAGAATAACAGCTAATCAAGAAAGGACCAATAGTAACAACAACTAGTACTAGACACCAAATATACTCCTGAAAAATAGTCATATTCTAAAAATAATAACAAAATATATATACGTAGTTCTAAAAAATAGTCATTTTCCTAAAATAATAACAGAATATATATGTAGATATGAGTAGTTGTCCCAGTCCCTTTATTTAACATTCCTTGCTCACCATCTTATAGGAGGATTTCATTATCACAACCATTGTTCTAGCCGCTACAATTTGTCCCTTTTTAATTGTCCCAACCGCTACAAGTTGTAGGGATTAAGATCCTCTCTATTTTAAATAAATGAAAAATCTCCATTTTATGGTTTAGATTTAAAATCATCTCTCTCCTGTTAGCATGATGCCATATTACAACACATTTTAAATATGAACCATGAAATGAAATTTTATTTATTTGAAACAGAGAAAACCTATTCCAAGTTGTAATGACGTAACTTTTTTTTTTAATTGATCCCTGCAATTATGGATAGAGACCCGTGTATATATATATATATACATTAATACATACAAATTGATTGAGTTGTTGTACCGAAAGTAAGAAATTTAGTGAGGGTTGGGGGCCTTTGGGTAGCCTAGAGACTAGAGTAACAAGTTGCATGAATATGCATGGGGCAGGTGGGGGGCAGCAATCACGTGCTATTCGTCCCCATGCAGAATAGTAGTAATGTATATATCCTGGTCACATAATATATCAATGACCCATGAAAAGATACTCATCATCAAACTTCAAACCCTCAACAATAATTAATTTATTCTGTTGTTTTTATATAGTACGTACTCCTACTTGTCAAAGGAAACTTACTCATCCATCGTTTTCTACTTTTTGCTGTACTTTAAATTTTCCTAAAAAGAAAGAAAGTAAAATAATATAAATCATAAAATGAAAAGTATTTTAGTTTCTAGAGTTCTTAGACAAATACTTGTATACTGTATAATTAATGCGCAATTTCTTACTATACGTCTCTACTGAAAAAGAGTCTTAATTAATTATTTTCTTTTGAATTAATATATATTAAAGTTTCATTTACTTTAATTTTAAACTTCAACCATTAAACTTTTTGGTGGAAAGAAAACATGTCTAACTATGTCCAACAAAATTAGTTAACCATGGTTTGTACGAAATTAATAAAAAAAATTAAGAAAAAAAGTAATTGAAATTCTCTTTAATTAATTTCTAGGTGGAGGCCGTATATGATTATATTTCCCAGCATTACTCTTCCATTAATTGTGATATTATGGATGGATCTTTTAATTAAACCATCAACTATTATCAGCGGTGAGCAAATAAAGTTAAATATATATAGCTCCATCGTGATGAAAACATGTAATTTGAATAGAAATGATATTAATTATGGTTTTAATTCTCAAAATTATTTTTATGCATGTAAAATATGAATTTAATAATCAAATAACAAAATAAAAGATTTTTATTTATTCGAGACTTATATTAATTGACATGCCTTAAAATCTTTCCAAACACTAGTATTAATTTTGAACAAGACACATAAAATGATTACCAAAGGATATAATGCAGCAATTGTTAGCAACCGACAATTAGCTCGACAAGAGTCGCATATTTGAGACCAACATGACTTCCCTACAACGCTGCTTACCACCCAACACAGTTGGCTCTCCTTGTTCTTTTATTGATTACAGGGAATATATATATAGCTCGAGAGGTCAGCCCACATTATGTCAGTCTAGGCTCAAAAATCGTTTGGTCCGATCTGCTTGATAGCTCGGGCAAAAGAGTTTTTGGAAAGCTCAGGGCCGGCCTTGAGTTTTTAAAGGTCTAAATTAACAACAAAAAAATGGGTTTTTATGAATTCAAGATTAAGATAAAAGCGTAAAAAAATTAAGAAGAAAGCATCAATACTGAAATAATACAAGTCTGCTTATTGAGATTTGTACCTATTTCATCGGGTAAATTTTTTATTACGCTTTAAATTTAAACTAACGTGGTAATTTCTTTTTTGTTTTAGATAGATATATATACATAACACAAATATCTCTTTAATTCTAAAATTTGTAAATTTTATGGACCTAAAGCTTCAGACACCCAGAAACTTTTAGCCTGGGGCGATCTTGAAATTTGTAAATTTTATGGATACCAAAGCCCAAAGCACCTTAGGGCTTTAGCCCAGGGCCGGTACTGGGAAAGCTTGGTGCGTCTGTTCAATTTAAATGGTCCCACATAGTCGTATCTCGAACACTGTGAAAGTCAGATGATGGAACACTGTCTGTAGGACTTAATTGGCATGCCCATAGCTTGATACCTGATAAGACACCCCAAGTAGGACAAAATGCGAAACTGTAAATAGAGATCTAAAGAGAATAAGAGATCAATATTAGATACTTTTTATATTTGAAAGTTAAACTAAAAATGATTACTTATATCTCAATCCTATTCACTAATCCCCGAGGCACTCCACGGCAGCCCGAGCCGTTTCATATTGTGAGACGGTTAGAGCGATTGTGCAGATTTAGGTGAACAAGGACCCGTAACTGAATCGATGGCTAAGTTGTTATCATATATATATATATATATATATATATATATATATATATATATATCGGTCAATCAGTCATCTCTTATCTTCACCCGCGTCTTTCTTGCTTTAGCTGACGGTTTTGGTAACATACAATCGTCGTTATATTTTTAATGACGACAACATATAGGTAAGTCATAAAAGATATGTATAACAACAGTTGTATTAAAACCGCCGCTTAAAGCAAAAAGTGGCAGAGAAGGTGATAAAGTATCAAGACTTCGATCTCGTTATATATATATATATATATATATATATATATATATATATATATATGAAATGCTAGTCTTTCTTAGAAAACAAAATAATATCAAATTCGAACCGTTAACATCAAGGGGACGCAGATTTGTTTCTTCTTTAGTCGATATATAGAGGCTATATGTAGTAATAATATATATATATATATATATATATATATATATATATATATATATATGAAGAAAGAAAATAAGTCGAAGCATTGAGACAGAGTTCAAACAGAAGTAACATGCACAGCTCGACTGTAATCTGAGTCATTCACTAGCCTTTATTAAGGTGCAACTCCTCTATATTAAACAGATGTGAAATGAATTTGAAATGACTAGTATTCACTAATGTAGGGTCCCCTTGTACTCTTGGATATATTGAGAAGCAGGAGGGTTGTTCCACGAGACAAATACTACCATTGCTTTTTATTGATTTTTTATATTAAAAAATCTAAAATAGAATTAGGTGAAAATGTACTCCTGTGAAAGTTAGTTCATTTCAAATAATTTAAAGGTAAAATATATAAGACCAAGTGGATATAGTGTATATATAAATAAATATCTTCATGGTATTTCTCGATTTCTTAAGTACTATTAATATGTCAAGACTAGCCAGACCCATATAAATGAATTGATGGATGTATATAAAAAAAATAATTAAAAGGACAGAGAAAAGAATGAGTGATCATATGTAGAAGAGAAGTAGAGCAATAATGGTAGGAGAGTTATTTTTTATTTAAATGCGATATGATTTTCATTTGTTTTGAAATATAAAATCAAAAAGTAATTTTTAAAATTAACATAAAATATTGATAGACTCTACCTGCTTGTCGTTATGGGTAGAATATTAATGACACATTGACCCGTGATAACCTTAGTACAATTAACAATTGATGTATAAAAGAGAACGCCACAAACACCTATGGATTGATGCTTTTCGATAAATCGGGTTGATCGTCACGAACACACTAATAAGATCAAGAATTCTTGAAATCCAAAAAACAAAAGTATATATTATTAAATCAATCAATTGCCCCACCTTGGCCTTAAAGCCTATTTATACTACTACAAAGACTTAATTATGGTAATAAAACCCTATAAATGTTACCCTAATTTTATCCTAGTAGAAATCTCTAAAATTACAATCAAAATAAATCATACCCCCTAGAATCATGCTAAATTACATAAAACAACAACAAACAAAATACAATATAATCTGTCTAATATTTTAAAAACAAAATCTTCTCTAATTTAATTACTGAATTGGACTTGTATCAAATCGATCCAAACTTCGTGTACTCATGCTTCCTTAGCCACCTCTCAGTATTAAGATATTATGATCTAGATCTCTGATCATCATTAAGCATCTTCACACTCCATGGATTATGAGAATATATATAAACCTAATAGTTACAATGTCTCAGTTATGATCGATCATTATACTAATTAGACATCATTGATGTATATTTTGGAGTTAGGTATAGTGTAACTGTAGTGGCGGTCTAGCTCACATTAATAGTATTCCTTTGAGGTTAATATGGAGTTGGGAAGTCAGTTATGGTACTGAAGAGCTGTGACTGTCAGAATACTTTTGTGGCTCATACAAAAGAAGCAAAGTGTATGTAAATGCATGCTTTAATATATATATATATATATATATATATATATATAGAGAGAGAGAGAGAGAGAGAGAGAGGACCAGAAAAAGTAGAGGTACCCTTTGCTTCTCTGTTGGTCCCTAATATGAAGTTTAAATCTTGTTGGTGGCCCATTGAAAGATCACAAATTTAGTCGTTGTCCTTTTTCTTGCTAGTTCGATCGAGAAAATATTAGTGTTGTATGATGTTCTTGTTTGCATATATAAGAGAGATCAACTAATATGTGCAATATAAAATTTTGTGGCTTAACTTGCGTGTTTGTGTGTGCGTGAGCTACAGCGTCATGCAACTATATATGTATGCACAATGCAAGTTAGGTTTTTCTCTTAAAAACCCTAAGGAAAACCAAATAGTACTATAGTTATTTGCCCTAACGAAACGTACTATTCCTCTTACCCAAGGGAAAAAATAAGAGAAAAATGTAAGGCTCATAGAACTTGAAGTTGACTTGCATGTGGAATCTAATAGTAATATATATATATACCAACAAGAATATCTATCATGAGTTCTCTTTCATTATCAAGCTCAATATTGGTAATGGGTCCTAGCTGGCCAGGGCACATGCATGTGTTATATATATAAACCTTAACATATTCTCCTCCCATTGCATTTGTTTTCATTGAGGTACGTACTTAATCCTACTAAACAATATTTTCCAATCAAATGCATTATCCTTCGCAGGGATCCAAATTTCATAAAGTTGTCATATTTCTTTACCGTTATAAAGTTTATGGTTTTTATTGCATTGATTATAACAAATGTTGCATACTTGTAGTTGTATTTACTCACAAATTCGGCATTAGCGTTAAAATGCAATATTTACTACTACAAAAACTATAATTTCATAGTGCTCAAGACTTCCTAGATTCATCAGAATCTCTTATTTTTATTCTTGTTATAAAAGGAGTATCGAAACATCTCATAATCTGTATGATATATAATCATTATGTGAACTTGGGAAGGAGAAGTATGTTTGAGAAATACAATGTGTTAAAGTCCATGAAGCACAAGAGTAATAATGATATATAATCATTATAGGAACTTGGGAAGGAGAAGTATGTTTGAGAAATACAATGTGTTAAAGTCCTTCATGAAGCACAAGAGTAATAATGATATACTCCCGCTCACTAAAAAGTTTGTCGTTTTAGAAGAAAAAATTGTTCCAAAAAAATATTGCATTCAACTTTCGAGGATAATAAATTATTTATTTTCCCATATTACCCTTACTTTCTCTATCTCGTTCCAAAAAATTATATTCCTTATATTAATTGTTTTCGATTTCCCATAAAAAGTAGTAATGAAATTTCAAACAATTTTTACTTTGAGAAACGATACTTTCTTAATCCGCTGTATCAAAACCTTAAAGCGACAATCTTTTAAGAATAGAGGAAGATATAGGATGTATTTATAAGTAATTAAGGAGATGCTAACGTATTTCAAGGCCACAGACAGATTAATACAACATGAAAATAACAAAGTCATGCTGGGCTGACGTGCAACTCTCAGTACTTTTCTGAGTTTCTCCCCATTCCAATTTGCAGGCTTGAGCTATCAAAGTTTTAATTCCATTAATATTCATAATCCCAAATATTCCAATATTTTATCCATGTGATCCAGTGTGATTAATACCGGCCCACATGATTAAATGCACATTCTTAATTAGTGAAGGTGTAGAATTAATGTAATTTAATTTTATCAGTGTTTTAAAACATTATTCTACTTTTCTTTTGTTGACTTTTATGAAAAATACTACTACTGCTACTTTATTTATATTGATATTTTATTTTGCAAGTTCAAATACAGTAAATTACAAACTAAAGTGTTATTTGATAAAATTAAATGAAAAGTTCTGAATGTATAAGAAAAATCTGAATGAACTGAATGATGTAGAAACTTTGAATATATAAAATAAATTCTGAAAGGTTCTGAATACGTGTTTCCTTATTTTAACCTTTTGATTTACTATTATGAACAAATTAATTTATTATGTAATTATAAATAAAAAATACTATCTAAGAAAAATTAAATATAAACTTGTGAACATTCTTTCATGAAGTATACTATTAGTGATATAATTTTAAGAATAAAAACTATTTTTTTAATAACATTCTATTAGTCCATAAAACTAAAATAAAATAAGACAACAACATTCATTAAATTGGTTATTGACCAATTTTTAAAGAAAAAAAATCAAAAGACAATTTGTAAACAACAAAATTTATTTATAATAGTAAAAAAAAAAGATGAATATAAAATGTAATTTTAATTGTCTATGATGGTAGATAGGTAAAATTTCATTCAGGTACTTTCAAACAGTTTGAATTACTTAACCAATCATATTCAGACTCATTTTGATATAAACAAACAACCCCCAAGTGATCTGGTCCTGTTCACGTGTCATATGCAGATCTTTATATTTGGAAGAAAATAACACAATTTTTATTTTTTGGTAATTCTAAATGGAGTGAGTACTATATAATACCACCTGCATTCTAAAACTAATTAAAATTATATTTTGACTTTTAAAATTAATATGAAATTCTAAATTATAAAATGAATATAAATTTATTTAATTTTAATACAACATAATATATCATACTCCGCTCTTAACAATATAGATCGTTTTGAAGCATTATGTACATGCTGAAATTAAGGAAATAGTTGAAAAGCATTAACTATAGTATCAATTGTCTATAATACCCTTCACCTCACTTATCTCATAAATATGGTTCAAAAGATTAGGTGGAGTAATAAGGGGTAATTTGGAAAAAATAGTAATCAATTCTCCTAGATAACCACAAACGACAAATAATTAAGAATATAAAAAAAGTCTAAACACCTACATATAAGAATGGAGGAATGAGATTAATTTTAAAGTTTAAAATTTATAAAGCTAACGATATATATCTCTAAGTTTGAACCAGAGATATATATCAATGTAATAATGTCTTCGCAAAAAACTAAAGCTAAAAACACTAAAATTTTAAAAAGACAATAAGAGTATGGGCTCATGGCAAAAGGTGATTCCAATTTCCGAATTCAAGGACAGGGCAGATCTGTCCGTGACTCCATGGAGGAGCATGGTTAGATCATTTTGCCATATCCTTTTGCTCCATCAAAGCTATAAATAATCTTAGTACTCTAAGATCAGACAAACCCTAAAACCCTAATAATGTTTGTACTGCTTGAATAATCACATCAAACAACTACTCATGCTTGTACCAAACCATAACCATAACATCCCCCTCCTCCCTCCATACTTTTCATGTTTTAATGGCTCATGTATAGATTTTTGTTTCTGATATTAGTATTTCACTTGGCTGTTTTCTCACAAAAAGTGTAGCAAAACATTCTTTTAAGCCGACAACAATGTAATAATTCACCTACATGTTACTCCCTTCATTTCTTAATAATTTTTTAATTGGCTTAAATATGAATTAGTACCCTAAATTATAGATCATATTCCACTTCGGTGATCCACCTTTCAATTTTGTCAATTAGATGATTGAACTATTAATTTTTTCCACTTGCATTCAATTGGGTCTGCCACGTCAGAAATTGCCGACGTGGCATGACAACGTGGCAATACAGTGCTTATGTGTTAAAAAAGGCTAATCTTAACCCATTTTATTATTTTAATGTTTTTAAAAGGGCAAAAGTGTACCTTTCCCTACTACTTTCCCCAAATGCCCCTGTATTCACTCTGTTCACTCATTCGGCTGATAAACCGACGCGGAAGAAGAAGGGTTACGTGGCGTGGTGGTGGCTTATGGGAGACAAGTATTTAAAGAGAATATCTATAGTTTTAAGTGTTTGAACCATTTTGCCCTCTTCGATCACAGCTTGTTAAAAGGAACATGTGGATATTAAATCTGGGTTATTTCGAACTTTTGCAGATCGTAGTCAAGGTCCGGATCTCCTGCAGACCAAATTGTAAGTTAGATCCTAATTTTGGTTTAGGCGAGATCTATTGAATCCTAAACCGAGTTCCCAGTATCTCGTCCAACTCGCTTTTCTTGTCCATTATTTTCTAATTGATTCAATCATTGGTCAACTTTGTTTTACTGTATGAGATCTCGATCATCTTTCATCTCTTGAGGTCTAATGCATGTCAGTGAATGAGATTGAGGGTGGCCCGATAATGAAGTGAATCCTTGTGATTAGCGGTGGTCATGTATTACAATATTTAATATCGTTTGAAACTAAGTTGCGACTTTTGTCTTGTGATAATTGGAAGATCCGCCAATGTTGTTTTTGATATTTGAGGATACTCTAATTTTTATGGATGACATCTTCATGCCGCCGATATTTGTGTTCACTCATTTGAGCCCTTGTTTTTGTTGGTGATGGGGTCTGAAAAGAAATCGTTAGTTGCTAATTTTGATGGTATGGTGGATGTAGGAGAAGAGGATTTGCTCCGAATCTTGGTTTACTTCTCAACGCTTTCGCTTTTGGGCGTGGAGGATCGGTCTTCTTCCCATGACTTTTCTCCCATGATGTGAATTTTCCGTTTGCGGATGTGAATTTTCTCGCCTTCTTCCTAAGGTTTTACGAGATGTGAATTTTCCGTTGGAATGAATTTTAAGTTAATGTTTAAATTAGGTTTTGACCATTTTGCCTTTTATCTAAATGATTTATTTATTTAATGATTAAAAATAATTTTTTGGCCACATAAGCTTTCTAAAGTTCCACACAATTAGCCACGTCAACAATTTACGACGCAAGCATGTTCAATTTGTTACAATTGGAAAAATTGATAGTTTAATCATCTAATCGACAAAATTGAAAGGTGGATCACCAAAGTGGAATATGACCTATAGTTTAGATACTAATTCATATTTAAGCCTTTTTTTAATTTGTTCCTAAATAAATGACGTTCTAGGATTTCTAGGAGAATTGGTTACATTATTTCCTTAATTACCCTAAACATTTAATACTCGCTTTAATTCTCATGTTTTTCCAAAGTTACTTTTTCTCTTTTAATATATTACCCATGTATACTCTCTTTGATTCCTATATTTTTTCTATCCTCTAACAATATATCTCTCTCATCTTTATCACCTACAATTTAGCTTTTTATTTATCTATGCAAATATATTTTTGGTAGTACATAATAATTTTAATGGAATAATTTTAGGAGTTTTAATTTTTAATCCCTACGTAAAAATATTAAACGTCACATATTTATGATGGGAGATAGATAGGGTTACACAGTAAATTTCATAATTTTACATGGCATTAAGTAATTACAACCACGTTAAGTTTGAATTAATGTGGTCAAATGAGGATCAACTTACAACCACCTTAAGTTTGAATTAATGTGGTCAAATGAGTATCAATTGCCGGTGACTTTGATGTCAAAACATTACTTACTACATAAATTTGCTAGACTTCTTAAAAATTACTACTACTAGTATGTACTTAGTCCGGTACTGTGTATGGTTTATAAAATTGTACGTGCACTCAGTTATTTATCCAATGCATATTTCAAAAGGGATAATGATAAATTGACGATTTTATATGTCGATTTTTTAATTATAAGTTAAGCTTTAATTATTATAGTTAGTAATATTTTAATGATGTATTCTCGATATAGTGATTTAATTTTATAATCTTATTTAATCTTATGTATTGATATATATCGGAATTGTAATTCGACAAAAATATATTAATAATATATATGATACAATGAGTCAATCTTATAATCCTAATAACATCATGTACTAATATAGGCCGCAATTATAATTCAATAAAAAATTCACATATAGCAGACTTGTAGCGACCCAAAATTTTTAGATAAATAAAATAAGAATTTAATAAAATAAATTTCTTATTTTATTACGTGTTATATTATAACGCACTTATTAATTATATGCGATTGTAATATGTAGGTATGTATGTGTTGTGGTGTATATATTTAAATATATTTACCACATGTTATTAAATTGTTAAAGTAATTTCTAAGGGAAGGATATAAATTTTGGTGAATTAAAATAATTTATGGAAATAAATTATAATAGGTTTATTTATTAAATAAATTATTTTTATTTAATAAATAGTTTCCATTTTTATGAAAAGAATTTATGGATATTTTATGGAATATTTGAAGAATATTGTGTATATTTAATATACATAATTTAGAATGCTGATATGTACTGAAGGAAATATAAATAAATGTATATGGGTATGCTGAACTTATTGTAATATAATATTAGATATGTATTACCTATATACGGGAATATATATGTATATATAAGTTAAATATATAATGTGTGTGAAGTTGAGATTAGGAGCTGAGTTATTTTGGGTTAAGCTGGAGCTGTCAATATATTAGAAATAATAACACTAAGCTCAGCATGAGGTGTTTATTTGTGAAGCAGTAAAACGGAACACTAAGCAACAAACAAAGCATGAGCTGTAAAACTCTTGTATGATCAAAGAGGAAAGTTACTATTACTCCTCTGTTCCTTCTCCATCCCCTGATCCCTTCTATTCGCGAAAAAAAACCCTAATTCTCAACTTCTTCAATTTCTATTGAAATCACCAAGCATACAAGAAGAGATGGGAACTAACAAATAAATCGGTGGGAAGTAGAAAGCAATTGTTGCAGGAAGGATTACACTTGTTCATCACCAAGTTAGAAATAGTGTTTGTTAAATTTTATTGAAAAGGTATGTAAGCTTCCTTAGTAAATTCATGAAAATTTAGTAATTGTTTATTGTTATTGCCATGTTTGGTTGTGGGATGTTATTTGGATGGTGGAATCAAATGGAGTCAGAGGATATAAGAAGAATTTTGAAAGGAGATGGCATGATTACATGTTTAAATTAATCCATGAAAAATCTGACTTTACATGCTATGCATATTACATGTTCGATAAAATGGTTCAAAGAGACTATTATGCTAAATCATGAGAATTGGCTAATGTTCGGGCCAAGATAGTATATTCACATGTGTTATAAGATAACTAAAGTTGTTTAAGTGTATTAAATCAAGTTTAAAATGAGTTTTATAGATTTTCTATCAAATTGGGTGAAACCAAAATCTGTGATGTTTGAGTACCCATCTGTTTTATACCGTAAAGATGTTGGCAAGAATGAAACTCTAATGTAATTTTTACCTTGTAATAAAGTCTAGAGGTAGGAACACATTTCGTGTTAATTGGTATGAACCAAGAAGAAGTTAAAACGAATTTTATAGTTAGTGGTTTAGTAAAATATATTAGAAATCGAAAACTAATTTGGTTGCTGACCTTGAAAAAAATTCGGGACTACCTAGACTTTTCAGAAAATTCTGGGCTTTTGGGGATGTGTAGTACACTGAATAAGCTTTCCATAGATTTCGGAACGGAATGATTCCGACTTGAAAGCAAGGAGTTATGATAGTTCAAAGTAGTCAACGCGTCGAATCTGCCAAAATTTTGGAAAAGCAGATTTGAAGCAACCTTACAAAATTTTCTGGAATTTTGTGTTTAGAATTTGAAAATGGTCAAAGAATAAAAGTTGTAGTCCTGGAAGTTAAGCCGTGTGGGCTCAAGAATCGCTCAAAATGTTTTAAAGCGAAGAAGTTATAGTTGTTTTTAAGCATAGCAGGGTCAAGCTTGAAAACAATTAAAAAGCTATTATGACACAGCATTTTGGAGCTTTGTTTGACTGCATTTAAAGTTTAAAAATGGGTGGCTTATATTTTTAAAAAATAGTCTACGAGGGTGTTTTCAATATATAAAAAGTGGTTGCAATTGAACTACGAGCGAAAAGTTAAAAATCATAAACTAGGCATTTCGATTTATTGGGCCAATGACCAATTTGAGCATCTGTTTTTCAAACGTACTTATCGCCATCCCGTGTTGTCTTTATGCAATTCACCCACTGGTTTTGGCTTGTGGTTTTGGCAATTTGGTTTTCTTGTAATACTTGGATTATAATGTTTATAATTAGATGGATATATTACCTAACATATCCAAAATTCAAAGCATATGAATGAGTGGTTTAAAAGATATAGCATCACGAAATGAGTGTCAAAGCAAGGGAACTTCATCCAGAACGCCGAGCCCTAGGCTTAAGCTAAACCAGGTGATCGCCGCGAGGCCCATTCTACTAGACATTAAACATTTGGCCGATTGATTCCAGCGATACGATTCTTGGTTTAGCTTTAATGATTTGGTATGTGAGAAGACACGTAAATGGAAGTAAAATGTAATATAATAACTTTATGCCATGAAAACTCATCTTCGAAAGCAAAGAAAAACAATAAACTTGTAATGTAAACATAAGTTTACATGTTTACGCAAATGTAATGTTTAGAAATAATATGCAAAACGGGTATAAAGCTAAATGAAATGCACGAATCCGTTTAAAATTATATTGGACATAAAAGTGTTAAAACGAAAGTGTCTCAAGTTCAAACGGAGATTTTGAACACAAAATTACATAATGTTATATGTATGAATTTAAAGTACAATGAAGCGAAAATGTAAGTTATTCATGGAATAATGCGGCTAAGCTACATATAAAGTCAAGATTCGCGTATGTGGCGATAACGTGATTTAACACATGAACTATCGAAAAGGTATGGAAATTACGAAATTAAAGAAATGATGTAGTAAGCCATGTTTATGCAAGAAAAACTATTCATAAACCATATGGTTCAATTTACTATAAAGAGAGGAATATTCTTAAAATAGAATATAAGTGGTTTTATGTTTTGGGATGTAAAGTATTTATACACTAAAGTCATGTGAGAACTTTATTATGTATAAAAAGATTTAAACAAATAAAGTTTCTAAAGAAACCGAGAATAGTTATAAGACAAGAATAAAAGATTATAGGTTATGGTAACTAATGATCATGACTTATATGATTATTTAATATATGCGAATGTCATGTGACATAATTGGTTATCTAATATGCGTGTATGTGAACACGATTGTGTAGGATTCGTGAGAAGAAGTTAAAGTAAACTATAAGCGGTAATCCTCAATTAAGGCAAGTTTTTCAGTTCTGTTATGTTTGTGGATGGAATGTGGTTATGTGCTAAATTACATATCATGCTCTATGAATTGTTAAAGTCAAAATATGACTAAGTTAATTGGGTTATGGAACTCAATTTATATGTGATTTGTGAAAACACATGTTGTATGATGTAACTCGATAAATTAGAAATGTATAATGCATGAATGTATGCTTTGTAAGAATTATCGATGCATGTAGGATATGATAGTAATGAATATATATTTGCATGCGGATATGCATATTAAAGGAAATGTAGTGCATATGGAATTGTGTCTTTATGTGAAACATGATAGATCGTTAAATTTCTTTGAATGTTGAAATTAATCTTGCAAACACAAACTTTTGCGAGTTAATGACGTTATCTGAATATTATTTGTTTTGCAGATGATGAAAGATGAATGATGGATTTAAATGAATACATTTCTTTGAATTAGAAATGGTATAAAGCTGTGATTGATAGTTGCTAAATGTAAATGGGCAGTTATGTATAGTTATAAATGTTGAATAGATAAAGAATGTTTATTCTAAATGAGAATAAAAATAATTACAGTGTAATGAAGAATTGTAAAGGTTGGGAATGAATGAATGAAAATAAAGAAGAAAATTAAAATTTATTCTGCATTTTAAATTATTTTAACATTTAATAATGTTTTAAAGTATATAACAAGATAATTAACGCATTAAATTGGGAAGAGAAATAGTCCGATTTTTGGGGTCGTTACAGGACTCTTTCGGTTATTGAATAACAAGGAAAAACAAAACCAACACAATAACTATATATATATATATATAGTGAGAGAGAGAGAGAGAGAGAGAGAGAGAGAGAGAGAGAGAGAGAGAGAGAGATTAATGATAAATAAACAGGCAAATAACCATCGTTCCTTAACATAAAGTTCCTCTCACAGGGTATAACAAACACACCTCTATGAGAAAATACCAAGCTTAATTAATTTTTACAAATTAATCTAACCCAGAAAAATCTTCATGGGTTTTGGGTTAGAGTCATCAAACAAGAGAATCCAATAAATGGATTCCAAAAAAATAAAAATAAAAGATGAAACTACAATGAAGAAAGATGTTAAAAAAAAGAGAAGCAAATAATTAGCATTACTACTAAAATGCTGCTTCATCTTGGTGATCATCTCTCTTCAAAGTCCAATTCAACACTTGATCCTTTGTCACACCACCATTAACAGATACTAGTACTTCAATTCTCAAATAGTGCTGCTATATATATATCATCTGAGCATTGAAGTAAGAGACCGAAAAACAACTTCTTCACAAGGAATAGTGAGTCCCATATCATGTTCAAAACCAAACTCTTCTTCGGCACGTTGAAGAAGGCATTGGAACTCCGGATGAGTTAAGAATGATATTGGAACTATGTATCTACTTCTATTTTCTCCCACATAAACTGCAAAGTGGCCTTTCGGCACGTCGACCGGAAGGCTGTCGTCATCGTAGCCGTGTTTCTTGCCTAAGCTAGAGCATCTCTTGAGAATTTGCTTGAGAACTGCGGTTTGTGGGAGTTTGTTTGATTTTCTAATTGCCATTTTTTTTTGGGTTTGGTTTGGTTTGGTTTAATTATTTAAGCTGGCTAGAGGAGTGTGAGTTTTTGTTTAGAGTAGTGAAATGAGATGGAGGTGGTGAAGAGGATAGAGAGGGTTATGGAGGGTATTTATCAAGAAAGTTGGGGGGTTTGGTCATGTGGGTTGTGGGGGGCAAATTAGGATAGGCCATGGGGTGTTTTGGGGTATGTGTGTAGGTGTAGAAGGACAAAGTGGGGGCCAGAGCCCATTGGGTTTTCTCTCACTTGTTGGACCTCCAAATGGCAAGATGGCCCCTATCTCTCTCACACACAGTACTCACAAACATTCACAATTTGATTATCTTAACTAGCTGTACGAAAACGAGTTGTTGATGATTTGATTGACATGAAACTCAAATGGACTCGTGAGTACTTGAGCGTACACCTTATATACTCGATCACAAATTCCTCGTCTTTATTTATGTACTTAAAACGGGCCGATTAAAATGATTTGCGAATTTTTGAGTGTGTTAGTACTGTATATGTTTAATTCATATTATTTGTTTCTGTCAAGTCAATTCAAATTAAGTTTGGTGACATATAAGTAGTGACAAATTCGTTTATGTACATAAAAATTCGTTTATTTGAAAGTACCACTTTGTCACGTACAATATTTATTATCCCGAGTTTAAAGTTTACATGCACCGACTAGCATGAATTACACCTGTAAGTAGTGTTGAAGTTACTAATTTTTGGTATAATGCTAAAGTGCAGTGACGGTGAATTACACCTGTAAGTAGTGCAGGATCGAGTTGCTTAGAGAATATATATATATATATATAGGATATTCATTCAGAATGACGTTTACATGGCGGACATTTATTCAATGAAAACAAAGTTGATTCTGATTGATCTGACAGATGAGAAGGCTTAGATTGGTCAACTTTTTTCCTCGCCGCCATACGACATGGTGGCGATTCCTTCTTTTTTTTTCCGTTTGCAAATAAAATTTATATTTT
The DNA here is from genome assembly GCA_020205615.1 of Panax quinquefolius. Taxonomy (NCBI): domain Eukaryota; kingdom Viridiplantae; phylum Streptophyta; class Magnoliopsida; order Apiales; family Araliaceae; genus Panax; species Panax quinquefolius. The sequence continues at coordinate 109,293,530 of CM035165.1, forward strand.
ATTATAAAAGATAAATTTATGTTTTATAATAAAAGATAAATTTATTTTATTATAAAAGATAAATTTATCTTTTATTCAAACTTATCTTATTTTTACATTATATATTTATAAAATAAATTTATCTTTTATTCGCACTTATCTTATCATTATTTTTTATTTTTATATTATGTATCATTATTTTTTATTTTTACATTATGTATACATAAATGTAAACTTATCTTTACATATATACCATACGTATATGGGTGGACTACACACCGTATATGGGCCATATGGGGGAAGACTCATCATTCTTATACTGATTGCAGAAGGCAGCCCATATATTATAAGTTAAAAGAATGTAATTTGCAAACTGACAAAAGGAAAGGGATCGCCGCTATGTTTCAGAATGGCGAGGAAAAAAGTCGACCAATCTAAGCCTTTTCATTGTCTGCATCAACTAAATTAACTCGTTCTTTGAATAATATCCCACATAAAACGTTTTGTTATGGATAATACCTATATATATATATATATATATATATATATATATATATATGAGATAAAAAATATCATTAGAGAGGTGGGGAGACAAATTAAATGGGATGATGATATAGATAATTACACCAGCATTTTATATTATATTGATAATTCAAAAGTATACTAATGCTATATATAAAGGTATTATCACTTAATAATGGAGACTGTCAAACTCATGATATTTACAGTGCTGCAATTATTTTTTCACTACAATTTGTGTAAATATACATTTGTACCATGTGCACCAAGTATTTAGTAATTAAGGTAATTCCAGAGCTCAAAAATGATTTCCCTCAATAATATAAAAACACACACATTATATATATATATATATATATATATATATATATATATAGTCTGACGCTCAAGTTTCAGAATCACAAGCCTAACAATCACGAAAAACTAGTAAACTACTACGTACTGTTCAGTACAGTGATTTCTACGTCAGTGATTTGGTTAGCGTGAAGTTTATTTTAGGTAAGTTGATCAATCGACCAATGAATAGTGATACATATAGGCCTCACCTACACGCCAAAGACTTCTGTTACCAATTAATCAACTTACTCAAAATAAACTTCATACTAACCGCCTCCATATCAAACATGCGCTTACATATATATATATATATATATATATATATATATATAATAAAATATAAATAATTTTGAATTTTTTAGTTAATTTTAATAAATTTTTGAATCATCCCAAAATTTAGAATAAATTATACCGCTCATGTAATGTAGAGACAAGAAGATACGGCTGGTATATATATATATATATATATATATATATATATATATATATGGATGGGGTAAAAGAATGAGAGTTTTGACTGTGAAAATAGTGAATCCATGTGCATATCTACTGATACCATTGCAGTTATGTTTGACCCCGGCCCCATGCAGAGTACACCTTTAAACACACTCTTTATCTCTCTGCAATTTACTGCAGGCTCGTTCATACTTCCAAAAGAGAAATACAAACATAAACAGTTAAAACTACCTAAATCTTTTCAAAAGATTCTGGTACAGATATATGCTGTACTCGATCACTTTTATATCTTCTAGGATTTTAAACATATATAAAAGAACAGTTATGATATTGTATATTCTATACCGTGGTCTTATAAAAGATTCCTTAACTAAATCAACTTATATATATTATGCACCAAAGTAAGGGATAAGGATATAATGAAAGTCTTAATATAAGTTTATTTTTGGAGTAAGTTTTAGTCGATCGATTAATAGAATATTGACATCTATGCATTTGCGCCGAGGTTGTGACACCTCAAAATTAGATATACATCACCCATCTTGGGTAATCGATATATGAATACAAAATTTAAATACAACTTACTAATATAATGTCGTATGCAATATGAAACATAAAGCGTGAGTTTGAATACAAATATTGTCTCTTAGATATTATACAAACTCAAAAGGAGTCCTCATTACAATTATTATCACACTATTTCACGTAATAGTGAGGACTACTAATGCTATCCTTCCGGACCATTACTCCGCTCCCCGACTCGTCCCCAAATTTATGTTCTCATTTTCCAAGAGAATGAAAGAAAGAAAGGGTAATTTCAATCAAATTTCAAAGAAGAAATATTATGACTAAGATAATGCGAATAAATTATCATTAGCCTTCAACAAAGTTAAACCGATAAAATATAATAAATATCAAGTTTAAGCTAGCGGTGAATAAAGAATCCATTAAAAGAGTCAAGTAGAAAATAAAATCTACTATCTTTTATGATTTAAAAGGTTTTTCATCATTTATATAATTGAGACTCAAATTTTAATAAATAATCCACATCATCGAATCACCCCGAACTACGGCCCATGGATATTCTTTAAGATCACGCACCACAATTATTCATGCACTACTGCCGAGAATAGTTATGTATTCATTAATGGTCGTGATCATGCCAACAACTCATCCATCAATGCACTACGGCCCATCGAGGATTTTTATCACATCATTTGTAACATTACTGGCCACGATTACAATCAATAGTCTCTGCATTATAATCATACCAAGTCCATCTACGCACTACGCGCCACGTATTTCAAATATAATATAAACACGAGGATGATGATGATGATATAAGAATTCAATAAAACTAGTTTAAAATTATTTTATCCGGGAATTATTAACGCTCCAAATTATCAATACGATCTTCGCTTTGTGAGAGTAAAATTCAAGAATGATCGGAAGAATATTTCCATGAAAGATCTTTGGATGAAACGCAAAATATCGAGGATATTCCACTAATTTTATGGAGTATAAGTCAAAGTTTTAACCAACCCAGTATAATAAAGAATGGAATAACAAAAGAAATCACCACGCATTGCGATAGATCGCATGATGCGGCGAGTTATTCCAATGTAATAATAAATAATCTAATCAGGGTCCGCGTAAAACGCATACGAACGGATGTTCCAATCGGAATAATAATAAAGACGCGGAACCGTGTCCTGTGTAAAAACATGCATGATGTTCCAAATGTAATAATAATAAAAGATTTAAACCAGTCCGTTGTAAAACACACCTGAGCGGATGTTCCAACAGAATAATAATAAAAGATTTAACGGTGGTCCGGTGTAAAACACATGTGATGTGATGTTCCAATGTAATAATAATAAAGACGGAACCAATCCGTGTAAAACACACGACGTGATATTCCAAATGCGAATAATAAAGAATGTCACCAAGTATAGAATAAATAAGCAGATATCTGAGTTATTCCAAGAATAATAAGCAATGGAATAACAACAGTTCTCTTTCATGAATAAGAAAGAATAACACCCCTTACTTTTGGTAGGAGATTGAATAACTGCAGTAGTGTAGTAGCAAAAATACTCTTCTTCTTTCTCTCTTATTCTCTATACTTTCTCTCTCTAAAGCTTGAAAGAATTAAATAAAAAATAATGAAGCATTTAGGCCTCTATTTATAGAAGATTTCTAGCTAAAGACTCTACCATAATGAAAAGGCAAGTGTCTTGACGACCGGTGATGTGAAAAGAAAAGTGGTTCAACGCACGTAATATGAAGCGACAAGTGGTTCGGCCTTTGTAATGTGAAACGACAAAGTGGTTTGGACGCTTTGTAATGTGAAAACTACAAGGTTTGACGTCTGTAAAGGTAATTACTATTGGACGAAGGTAATTACTATTCACAAGGGTAATTACTATCGACGAAGGTAATTCTTATTGGAAGGTAAATACTATTAGCGAAGGTAAATACTATTGACGAAGGTAATTACTATTCACAAAGGTAATTACTATTGACGAAGAGACTCTTAGATGATGACATATGGGCCCCCATAAAATAATCAAAATTACCACAAACGCCTCATAATGTACTTTTATATACATTAAGGATTGAATAAATATTACCACAAATCATTTTATTTTTATCAACACATTTTTAATCTTTCAACAATTATTAATCATTTATAATTTGTCGTCTCGATTAATAATATAACATATTATACTGATGATAATCTTGTGATAATAATTGAATCAATAATATAAGAGATATGATGCAAAGATTTATCGTAGTGAATAATTGAGCATAAATTTGAAGTGACTTCTCACGTAAGCATCAATAATCAATCTGGTATGCTTCTACTATGCAACCACGCATTCTCGTATTTTACCATAACGGTAGTTCAACAGTTTTAATGGTAACACCTCCATAGTTATTTTTATAAAATATTTTTTATGCGTTTTCTCGATCCGATGAATAATTACATTGTGAGGTCCACCAATGATTGAAATAATTGTCACGAATATTCCCCAACAAAAAGAATATTCCCAGATCAAACGAATATTTTATAACAACTTGCATACTTTGCAAAATTTATAAATATTACCCACAACTATAACATTATATCAAATTTATTCCATAATATTCAAAAATAATATTTATAGAAAATTCATCTTTATTTATAATACCGGGGTCTTACAACCTCCTTTTCTTATGAAATTTCGTCCTCGAAATTAGAATGACGTGCACACTGGTATGTCAAGAGGTAAGGATACCTTGATTTCATTTCGATTCTAACTCCCAAGTCATTTCCTCAACATCGTGGTTCCTCCACAAAACTTTGACTTGAGGTATAACCTTGGGCGTAGAATATGTTCCTTCTTATCCAAAATTTGAACAGGAACCTCTTCATACGTCAAATCTTCCGCTATTTCGTCCTGGATTCTAACTCAATAATATGGTTCGGGTCTTTCACATATTTACGTAACATGGATATGTGAAAAATGTTATGAACACGAGACATATTTAAGAAGAAAAGCGAGTCTATAGCCCACGCTCCTACTCGATCGAGGATTAAAATGGACCAGATGAATCGAGGATTAAGTTTTTCTCTCTTTCCAAATCTTGTAACTCCTTTCCATGGAGCGACTCTTAACAACACATGATCTCCTATATCGAATTCTACGTCCTTTTTCGATGAAGATCAAGATAACTCTTTATCGATTTTGTGAGGTTTTTATACGTTGTTTGATCGTTTGAATCTTTTAAGTAGTCATACTTACCAACTCCGGTCCCAACAACGTTGCTTCACCCACCTCATCCCAAAGATATCTTGAGAACGACACTTTCTTCCATACAACGCTCGAATGGAGCCATGCCAATACTTGTTTGATAAGCGTTGTTGTGTAGAAAACTCCACCAATGGTAAGAACTTGTCCCAACTCCCCTTGAAATCAAGGACACGAGTCTTAATAGATCTTCAAGAGTTTGAATAGTCCTTTCCGATCGTCCGTCCGTCTCGAGGATGATATGCCGAGCTAAATCGTAAGTCTGTGCCCATAGCTTTTTGCAAACTAACCCAAAATCGTGAAGTGAATCTTGGGTCTCGATCGAAAACTATGGATACCTAGGCATACCATGCAGCCTTACAATCTCGTTTATGTACATATGAGCAAGACGTTCAAGTGTATAAGTTTCTCGAATTATCGGTAGAAATGAGCGGACTTGGTCAATCTATCAACAATGACCCAAATCGCATCAATGCCTTGAGAAAACTTAGGAAGACCCCAGAATGAAATCCATGGTAATGTGCTCCCACTTCCATTCTGGAATTTCAAGTGGTTGCAATGGACCTTTTGGTACTTGATGCTCCACTTTAACTCGTTGACAAGTTAGACACCTTGAGATAAATAAATATTATATCTCTTTCTTTCATTATTGCTCCACCAAAATGTATGAGCTAATATCACGATACATTTTGGTACTCCCATGATGGATTGCAAATGGTGTGTTGTCAGCGCCCATCATGATATTATACTTTTAAATCGGGGTCGTTAGGAACACAAAGTCCGGAGTTGACTCAAGTATTCCTTCTTCATCGATTCTTGCTTCCTAAGATAGCACCTTCTTTGCACTTTTTTCCTCATACGCATCGGCTCCGGTGTCCAGTAGCTTGAAAGCACTTTAACTTTATCGATTAAAGTCGGTTTCTACTCAGATACTCGCTATCATCACATGCGTCCCTAGAGTCTTTAACTCTATCTCCATCCTTTGCAAGTCACACAAAATGGGCCTTTAGGTTGACAATAACGCACTTTTCATTCTTGCATACGATCTTCTCGCTTCAATCGCTACCTACCACGTTAAACTTTTCGGGATGGTATTGGATGGTATGATCATAATCTTTCAACAGATTCAAGCCAACGTCGTTGTCGCATGTTGAGTTCCTTTTCGGTGAAGAAATATTTGAGGCTTTTTATGATCCGTAAAGATCTCCCCATACAAGTAATGCCTCCAAATTTTAAGTTTGAAAAGATAACAACGCTAACTCTAGATCATGAGTAGGATAATTCCTCTCATATTCTTTCGAGTTGTCATGAGGCATAAAGCTATAACTTTTCCATGTTTGCATAAGAACACATCCCAACCCTTTGCCCGATGCATCATCAGAGATGACAAATCCTCCGAGCAGATGGTATTGTCGTAACAAAAATAAATAAGTCTCCTCTTGAGTTCTTGAAAATTCCTCTCACATTCTTCGCCCAACCGAACTTTGCATCTTTCCGAAAATCACCGAGTCAATGGAGTAGCGATTCGAGAAAATCCTTCCACGAATCTCCGATAATAACCAGCCTAAACCGAGAAAGCTACGATTTTCATTAATCGATTTAGGTTGTTCCCACTTTGAATAGCTTCAATTTTTTTGGGTCAACAGATATTCCATGACTTGATACCACGTGCCCAAGGAATGCTACTTCTTCAAGACGGAACTCACATTTCTTCAACTTGGCATAAAGCTTATATTCACGAAGCTTTTGGAGTGTCACCTCAAGTGTTGCTCATGATCTTCACGGCTTTTGGAATAAATAAGGATGTCATCAATAAAGACTCACCACAAAGTGATCTAAATATTCCTCAATACTCGGCCATCATATCCATGAAGGCGGCGGGAGCATTAGTCAATCCAAAGGACATGACTAGGAATTCATAATGCCGTCTCGAAGTTCCGAAGCCGCCTTTGGAATGTCGGTGGTTCTAATCTTCAATTGGTGATATCCTAACGAAGATCAATCTTTGAAAAGTATTTGGCTCCTTGCAATCGGGTCAAACAGTCATCAATACGTGGCAATGGATACCTATTTTGATGGTGATATGATTCAACTCCGATAATCAATACAAAGTCGCATACTCCCATCTTTCTTCTTCACGAATGAAATGGAGCACCCCAAGAGAAGTACTAGGACGAATAAAGCCAATGTCTAACAATTCCTGCATTGGGTCTTTAACTCCTCAAGTTCAATAGAGCTATTCGATATGGGGCTTTGAAATAGGTTTTATCTAGGGTTCAAGGTCGATACAAAATTCAATTTCACGCCTGGGGGTAGGCGAGAAGTTCTTCGAGAATACGTCGAAATTTATTAACAATAGAAATATCGTTCAAAACGGCGTATTTTGTTTAAATCTGTGACATGAGCTAAGAAAGCTTGACATCCGCTTTTCAATAAACGAATAGCTTTATGGCTTGAGATGAGACCGTGATTGATTTTAATGGATTGGTCGTTTGAATTAGCATAATAGGTTGATTAGGAATATGAAAGCTAACAACCTTACTTAAAACAATCAATTTTTTGCATGATAAGTAGTTAACCAATCAATCCTCAGAATCACGTCAAATGCAAGTATTTTTAATGAAATAAGATCGACAGGGTAATGTGAAGTGCATTTAATTAGAACCAAACAAGACTTATAAACAGTGGATGAAATGAAGGTTTCTCCCAACGAGTTTCCACAGAGATAAGTCAAAGTCTAATTTCTCCTGAGTCAAATTTAATCGATGAGCCCGTTAGTAGGAGAAATAAAAACGGGTAGAACCTTATCAAATAAAGTATGACTTCATTAGAGTTTATCAGAAGACCCAAAATTTTTAAATAAAAGGAATTTCCTTTATTTATTATTTTAAAATAGTAAGGGTTGATTTGATTAATGTGGATAGTTAAGGGTTAAATACGCAAATATTTCAAAATAAGCAAGTGGTTATAAAATATTCATTATTGTTTGGGAATATTCGTTTGGTTGTGGAATATTCAAATGCTTGTAGGAATATTCAATGACGACAGTACAGACCATGTAGGGCCCCCATAACTAAAAAGCGATTGGATGAAGAAACGACAAATATAAGTTGTTTAAAATATAATATGGCGTAGTTATTCTCATTAATACTGTGCTGAATACCCGCGGTGGTTAAAACACACTAATACGCGTTGTCGAGCAAATAGACACGCAGATTGCACCAATTATTGATTCTTACGTGAAGCGGCACTTTCTCGATAATGGTTACAGTAATTAATCGCTCAAAGATTTTATCGAGTTAATAATTCTTTGTGTTGATATTTTATATTCTTCGTTGTTTTAATAATTGTCATTACACGTTATTTTTTTCATTATCGAAGCAATAATTCATATTATCCTAATAATATTATTAGATAACATTATTGGCAATGTCTAGAAAGTTCTGTCTAAGGAGAGGTTTGGTCACCTAATCATGCTTATAGAAGAAATTCTTATTGGAAAGCCTCCTTCCGAACCTTTTGTCAATCAATATTGTGATTCTCAGTAATATTATTTATGAATAATTAATTATTGATTCATATGATGAGAAAATATTGATTTTATGTGGATATAGATGGAGAAAATTTTTATAGTGACAATTGTTGAAAATTGAAATTTTATCTTTTTCGATAAAATAATTCATTTAAATATATTATTTTAATAATATAATAAGCAGTGATATTTTTACAACGAATGTGGAAATATGAGTATACGAGGAGGAAGAGTATTTTTGTTGCAATAAATGTTTAAAACATATTAAACATGTCGGTGGACCCCATTTATTAGCTGAAATTTGATTATAACAGAAAATCGCCTGTTTGTGGATTTCTTTCGATTTCTCGTTTGGAATTTGGAAAAACTTTCTTCCGCAAAGTTGTAGAGAATTGAATTTCCTGTAAAAACTCGCGAGATTCAAATTTTTCTGATGAAAGGGCTATTAATTATGAATTTTTGAAGCTTCAAGTTCAAATAATTAATTTTTTGAAAGTTTTAATTATTTATTTATGAAAAACGTTTTTTTTTCTTACTTTTCTAGAAGGTGGCATGTGGGAAATACTAGGATCTGAATTCTAAGGTTGGGCGATGAATTTGATATATATATATATATATATATTATTAATTTATTAAATTTTCTATTTTTTTGTGTGTCTAAGCGATTTCACATATAAATAGGTGCTTAGGTTAGAATTGAAAATCACACCGTAAATCAAGTTTTCTCTCTCTATTATCGAAAGTATTCTTGTGAGTATTTTGAGTATACTTTGAGTATTATTTAAGCAGATTAAGTCAAGTTCCTTCAAAGACTATACCCTAGATTCTAGCTGTAAGATCTTGATCTTTTCGAGGTAAGGGATATTATTTTTTTTCAGTAATGATATTATTTCTTCAATATCATTATAATCGAAATGTTCTGAAGTTTTATCAAATTTGGAACTTTTTCATGCTCGGGGTTACTATTCATGGGTTACTATTCATGAATTCTACTATTCACGAGTTACTATTCATGAAGTTACTATTCACGATTCTTTATTCACGAGTACTATTCATTAAGCGTGAAGATGTTTTTGTGGAATTTCTATCTTTTGGTGTCGAGTTATTATTCACGATATCTGGACTATTCACGATATCTAAGACTATTCACGTGATACTGTTATTCACCTAAAAATAAAATTTCTTCTTTTCGTCTAAAACATCTATTCCGGATACTAACTCCGATCAGATCCATGTTTTTGATCATTCTTGAATTTTACACCACTATGATTATTTTGAGGTATTTTTGGACGTGATAAAACCAAGTACAAATCCTTAATCCTTAATCCTTGCTATTTTGTTTCAATTTGGATTCGCTTTTAAAAAATATTTTCATCATCCTTTACCTCTTAAATGATGATATTATGGAATATCTTTGGCTCAGTAGTGCAAAGATGAATGATTTCTTAAGAATATCTTTTGGGCCCAGAGTGCAGATGAATGATTTCTCAAGAATATCTTTGGCCGTAGTCTGAAGATGAACAGTGTTTAAATGAATATGACTAATCGATGAATATCTTTGCCCAGTAGTAAAAAATGAATATTTGATTCCGGATGTTTATTGATTGATGTTATGGGGATAAAAGATGAGCGATGAACTTTTAAATTCATACATAGAAGATAGTAGTTTGCATTCTCTACTTAACTCTTCTAAATGAATTATTATTTCCGCTGCGAATATTGATTTAAAATTTGTTGTCTATCAGATTCTATTATATTTTCCCTCGTGAAGACTAACGATAATTTGTTGTATATTATCTTAGTCATAATATTCTTTATGAAAGCTAGTTGAGCTCACCCTTTCCTTTTGTTCCATTTTTCTCGGCCGGCCGAGAATATAAGCGAAGTACTTAGTCGGGGTATGGAATGAAGGTTTTAGAAAGGATTGTTTAGTAGTCCTCACCATTTTTATAAAATAATGTATCAATAAATGTGATGAGGATTTATTTGAGTATAGATATTGTCAGAAGAATATATTTGTATTCAAACTCACAGCTTTACCGTTGTAATAATAAAGTTGTAGTTGTTTACGTACCATGTATACACAACTTTCGTAATAGTGTGATGTATACCTATTTTGGGGGCGCGCCATAAATTAGTATCGAGCTTGAGGATATGATCTCTCGCGGAGATCTAGAATAGAATCAGGAGGGAGAGACGTAAAATCCTTCGCTAGTGTGTCCTACCTGACTTATTTGTTAGTTGGTCAAGATATAAGGATATTATGTGATATATTGATTTCCTTAATTAACCCTTGTTTTATGGCGATATTTGAGAATGTCGATTTGAGAATATTAACAATGGAAATGAGGCCGTGGAGATGCTCAGACTCACCAACGAGGAGAACGTGCAACAAGTCAGGCAATGTTCCTCCCGTGAACAACACCATTGAATGATGATGAACGAGGGGATGTTTAGAAGTTTTTACAGTTCATGCAAAATCGCATTTGAGGGAAACTCGTGTTCAAAATACAGGAGGAAATGATAGCAATTCACGGGTCATCACAAATGCAGCTTCAAAGAGTCGGGACCACTGAAATTTAAGGGAAAACCAGATCCGATCATGGCAAGGAAACATGGGTCAAACAAATTACCAAGATATTCGATGTCTTGGGATGCACGGAGAACAGAAGGTTCCATTCGCCACCTTTTATGTTCCGTGGCGAAGCAGATCATCGTGGGGAGTCTGTGAAGCGTACCATCCAACGCGCACTCAAAGATGTCTTGGGAGACGTTTGAAAGCTATTTAATGACAAATACTTTCCTCGAAAGTGTTCAATGTATATGAAGGAAGTGGAGTTCATCGATTGGAACAAAACAACATGACGGGTGTCTCAAAGACGAGGCAAAGTTCGCGCGAGTTATCCAGTGTTTGCACCTCATTTGGTGGAGAATGAGGAACGTATGACGCGGATGTTTCTTAGAGGTTTGAAACCCAGATACGTCCAAGTATCTCATTTCTCATAAATTTTCTCTTATTCGGATGTTAAAATGAGGGGCTCAATTATTAGAGCGAGATAATCTAGTACGGCCAATTGAGGACCACAACCAGGATCGTATCGAGAGATAGCGGTCAATGTAATAATGATAACCAAATGAGAAAGAAACAGACGGACAAAAATGGTTACCACTGTCTGTGGTAATCATGGCCATGAAAATAAAGAAGCGAAATGAGGAGATTTTAAAAGAGGAGATTTAACAACGACTATGAAGATGATGAACAAACCAACAATTGGGTTCTAAGGGAGGAGAACGACCACCAATTGGCCATATGCTACAAATGCGGAAAAGAGGGACATATCACCAAACCGCCCACAACAGCTCAAGGTATGCTATAATTGTGGAAATGAAGGGACATATCGCTTTCGAGATTGTGCAGTAAAACCTAGTTCAATGGGGACGGTGACTCGAAAAGATCGGCCCTGAGAAAAAGTCAAAGTCAACGATTCCCGGAAGAAGCGTTGTTGTGACTGGTCATAATGCGAGAACCCAAACGAGGTGATCACTTGTAAGCTATTTATAAATTCTTACAAGTTTATACCTTACTTGATACTGGGGTGCTACCCATTCATTTATCTCTCCGCATGTGCTCAACGCTTAAACTCGACTCCGGAGAAATTAGACTTTCGACCTATCTGTGGAAACTCCGTTAGGAGAAACTTTCATCACATCCACCGCTTATAAATCTTGTTTGATTCAAGTTGGCACCATTACCTTACCTATCGACCTTATCTCTTTAAAGATACTTGCTTTTGATGTGATTTTAGGGATCGATCAATTAACTACTCATCATGCCAAAATTGATTGTTTTCGTAAGGTTGTTAGTTTTCATATTCCTAACCAACCCGTTGTATTTAATTCAAGCAACTAAACCATTAAAATCGATCACTATCATATCTAATCATAAAGCTATTCGCTTATTAAAAAACGGATGTCAAGCTTTCTTAGCCCATGTTATGGATTTGAATAAAGACACGCCAAATTTGAATAATATTCTCGTTGTTATTGACTTTCCCGACGATTTCAAAGAACTTCCTGCCTACCCCCGTAACGTGAAGTTGAATTCTTTATTGATCTTGAACCTGGTACAAAGCCCATTTCTAAAACCCCATATCGAATGGCTCTATTGAACTTCAGGAGTTAATGGTCCAACTACAGAATTGTTGGACATCGGTTTCATTCGCCCCAAGACATCTCCTCGGGTGCTCCTGCTTTATTTCAGAAAGAAGAAAGATTTGAGTATGCGACTTTGTATTGACTATCGGGGAATCAACCATGTCACCATCAAGAATAGTATCCTCTACCTCGTATTGATGACTTGTTTGACCAACTGCAAGGCACAATTCTTTTCAAAATCGATCTTCGCTTCCGGATATCATCAAATCAAGATTAGAATCGAGGATATTCCAAAGACCGCCGAAACTCCTAAGATGGGTATTATGAATTCTTAGTCATGTCTTTCGGACTAACTAATGCTCCTCGCCGGCTTTCATGGATATGATGAACCGAGTATTCAAGGAATATTCGGATCAATTCGTTGTTGTCTTTATTGATGACATCCTCATATATTCCAAAAGTCGCAAGATCATGAGCACCATTTGAAGTCGGTACTCCAAAGGCTTCGTGGAAAACCAACTATATGCCAAATTGAAGAAATACGAGTTCGCTTGAGGAAGTAGCATTCCTTGGGCACGTGGTGTCGAAACATGGAGTATCTGGTTGATCCGGCCAAGATCAAGCAATACAAAGTTGGAGCAACCAAGTCGGTGGATCAAGTACGTAGCTTTTGGGCTTAAATTGGTTATTATCGGAGATTCGTGGAAGGGTTTTCTCGAATTGCTACTCCATTAACTCAAATTAACTCAAGGATACAAAATTTGTTCGGAGCGAAGAACGCGAGAAAAGTTTCCAAGAGCTTAAGAGGAGACTTATTTCTCAAGACTTTATTCTAACAATACCATCCGGTTCTTGATGGATTTGTTATCTACGATGATGCTTCAGCAAAGGGTTAGGATGTGTTCTCATACAACGGGAAAGTCATAGCCTATGCCTCGCGACAACTTAAAGAGTATGAGAGGAATTATCCTACTCATGATCTAGAGTTAGCAACTGTTTTTCAGCTTAAAGATATGGAGGCACTATCTATACGGGGAGAAAGTGGAGATATAATCGCACCATAAAAGCCTTAAATATTTCTTCACTCAAAAAGAACTCAACATGCGGCGCACGACGCTGGCTCGAAGCTATTGAAAGACTACGACCACACTATTCAATACCATCCGGTAAAGTTTAACGTGGTAGAAATTTACGCTGAAGTAGAAGATCATATGCGGAACGAGTGCGATGATGTCAAGATACGACAGAGCCAACTTTAATAGAAAAAGTTAAGGTTGCTTTCAAGCCACCGTAATCCGTGAGGCGATGCGTATGAAGAAGAAAAAGTACAAGAAGGAGCTATTCCTAAGCGAGAATTGATGAAGAAGGAATACTTGAGTCCACTCTAGACTTTCAGGTTCCTAACGACTCGATTTGAAGTACAAGATTATGATGGAGGCACACAATACGCCATTTGCAATCCATCCTCGAAGTACTAAAATGTATCGTGATCTTCGACATACATTTTGGTGGAACAATATGAAGAGAGATTGAAAAGTTTATCTCGATGTGTTTAACTCACAAACGTAAAGGCGGAGCATCTTGCACCTAAGGGTCCGCTTGCAACCACTCGAGATTCCTGAATGGAAGTGGGAACACATTACTATGGATTTCAAGCTACGGTCTTCCTACTGGCTTCTCAAGGCATCATCGCTATTTGGGTTATTGTTGATAGATTAACCAAGTCTGCTCATTTCTTGCCAATACGGAGACTTATTCCCTTGAACGCCTTGCTAGTATGTGACGTGAATGAGATTGTGAGGTTGCATGGCATGCTCAGATCCATAGTTTCGGATCGTGACCCAAGATTCACTTCAAGATTTTCGGGTTAGCTTGCAAAAAGCTATGGGCACGGATTTGACGATTTAGTTCTAAGATACCATCCCCAAACCTGGACTGACAATCGAGAGGATTATTCAAACTCTCAAGATTTATTAAGACTGTGGTCCTAAACTTCAAGGGCGCTTAGGATAAGTATTTACCATCAGTGGAATTCTCCTACAACAACAAAGCTATCGTGCAAGTATAGGTGTGGCTCCATTCAAGCATTATATGGACGAAAATGTCGTTTCCAATATATTTGGGATGAGGTGGGTGAAGCAACATTGTTGGGACCCGAGTTAAGTACGTATTTACTCACCGAAAAGATCCAAATGATTCGACAACGATACAAACCAAGACAAGATCGATAAAAGAGTTATGCGGGATCTTCATCGAAAAGACGTGGAATTTAATGTGGGGATCATGTATTGTCATGAAGTTGCTCCGGTGGAAGGGAGTTACAAGATTTGGAAAGAGAGAAAGCTCAATCCACGATTTATCGTCCATTTCAAATTCTTGACCGAGTAGAAATGTAGCCTATAGACTTACATTACCTCCGAGTATGTCCTGTGTTCATAATGTGTTTCACATATCCGTATTTCAGAAAATATGTGAAAGACCCGAACCACGTTATCGAAGTTGTAACCTGGACGAGATAGCCAAGACTTAACGTATGAGGAGGTACCCGCCAAGATCTTGGATAGGAAGGAGCATGTCCCACGCTAAGAAAGGTCATACCACAAGTTAAAGTTTTGTGGAGGAATCATGCTATAGAGAAATGACCTCGAATTGAAACGGAAATGAAAGCGAGGTATCCTCACCTTTTCAAACACTGTGTACATACGCCAATTTCGAGGACGAAATTTCATAAGGAGGGAGGTTGTAAGACCTCAAATTTTTAAATAAAAAGGAATTTCCTTTATTTATTATTTTGAAATAGTAAGGGTCGATTTGATTAATGTGGATAGTTAAGGTTAAATACGCAAATATTTCAAAATAAGCAAGTGGTTATAAAATATTCATTATCGTTTCCGGAATATTCGTTTCAATGGAATATTCTGCATCGCTTGGGGAATATTCGCATGACGACTGCCGAGCCATGTGTAGGGCCCCATAACTGGAAAGCGATTGGATGAAGAAAATACAAATATAAG
Organism: Panax quinquefolius; assembly: GCA_020205615.1. Lineage (NCBI taxonomy): Eukaryota > Viridiplantae > Streptophyta > Magnoliopsida > Apiales > Araliaceae > Panax > Panax quinquefolius. The sequence goes on from CM035165.1 coordinate 109,309,315, forward strand.
TTGTTTAAAATAATCTACAGTAGTTATTACCAAGTAATATCATTGGAATAATTCGGTGGTTAAAACACACTAATACGCTATTGTTGAAAGCAACAGAAAGACACCAGGATTGCACCAATTATTGATTCTTACGTATAGAAGGCACTACTCAATAATGGTTACAAAAGAATTATCGCTCAAAGATTTTATCGAGTTAATAATTGTCATGTCTGATATTTTATATTGTTGTTGCTTCAATAATTGTCATTACACAAGATTTTTCATTATCGGGCAATAATTCATATTATCCTAATAATATTATTAGATAAAATTATTGGCAATGTCTAGAAAGTTCGTTTAAGGAGAGGTTTGGTCACCTAATCATGCGCCAGCAGTTAAGAAATTCCTATCGAAAGCCCTCTTCCCGAACCGCTCGTCACCGGTTAAATATCAGGATTCTGTAATATTATTTATGAATAATTAATTATTGCTTCATATGATGAGAAAATATTGATTTTATGTGGATATAGATGGAGAAAATTTTTATAAATGACAATTGTTGAAAATTGAAATTTTATCTTTTTCTCGATAAAATAATTCATTTAAATATATTATTTTAATAATATATTAATCTGGTGATATTTTTACAAAACTAATGTGGATATATGAGTATACGAGGAGGAAGAGTATTTTTGTTGCAATAAATGTTTAAAACATGTTAAACATGCCTATTGAACCCCATTTATCGATTTGAAATTTGATTATAAATGTGAAATCGCTTCGTTGTGGATTTCTTACCGATTTCTATTTGGAATTTGGAAAACTTTCTTCCGCAAAAGTTGTAGAGAATTGAATTTCCTATAAAAAACTCCCGAGATTCGAATTTTTTGATGAAAGGGCTATTAATTATGAATTTTTGAAGCTCAAGTTCAAATAATTAATTTTTGAAAGTTTTAATTATTTATTTTATGAAAAATGTTTTTTTCTTACTTTTTCTAGAAGGTGGCATGTGGGAAATGCTAGGATCTGAATTCTAAGGTTGGCGATGAATTTGTTATATATATATTAATTTATTAAATTTTCTGCTTTTGCGTGTTCTAAGCAATTTCTATAAATAGGTGCTTAGGTTAGAATTGAAAATCACACCAAAATCAAGTTTTCTCTCTATATTATCGAAATGTATTCTTGTGAGTATTTTGAGTATACTTTGAGTATTGCTAGATTTGGTAAGTTCCCTTCAAAGACTATAATCTTGTGATTCTAGCTAAAGTATCGATCTTCGAGGTAAGGGATATTATTTTTTTTCAGAATGATATTATTTCTTCAATATCATTATAACGAAATGTCGATCCGAAGTTTTATCAAATTTGAACTTTTTCATGCTCGGGGTTACTTATTCATGGGTTACTATTCATGAGTTACTATTCACGAGCCACTATTCACGAGTTACTATTCACGAGTTACTATTCACGAGTACTATTCATGAAGCGTGAAGATGTTTTTGTGGAATTTTATCTTTTGGTGCTCTGAGTTACTATTCACGATATACAAGACTATTCACGATACTGCACTATTCACGATACTAGATTATTCAATCAAAAATAAAATTTCTTCTTTTCGTCTAAAATATCTATTCGGATACTAACTCGATCAGATCCATGTTTTTGATCATTCTCGAATTTTACACCACTACCACGATTATTTTTGAGGTATTTTTGGACGTGGATAAAACCAAGTACTAATCCTTAATCCTTAATCCTTGTCATTTTGTTTCACCGGATTCGCTTTTAAAAAAAATATTTTCATCATCCTCAATCTTAAACGATGATATTATGGAATATCTTTTGGCCAGTAAGCAAAGATGAATGATTTCTTAAGAATATCTTCGGCCGTAGTGGCAAAGATGAATGATTTCTCAAGAATATCTTTGGCCCAGTAAAAAGATGAACAGTGTTTAAATGAATACGAACCAATCGATGAATATCTTCGGCCCAGAGTGCAAAGATGAATATTTGATTCCGCGATGTTTATTGATTGATGTTACGGTGATAAAAGATAGACGATGAACTTTTAAATTCATACATAGAAGATAGTAGTTTGCATTCTCTACTTAACTCTTCTAATGAATTATTATTTCATTGCGAATATTGATTTAAAATTTGTTGTCTATCAGATTCTATTATATTTTTCCCTCGTCAAGACTAACGATAATTTGTCAGATATTATCTTAGTCATAATATTCTTTTATCGAGCTAGTTGAGCTCACCCTTTTCCTTTTTGTTCCATTTTTCTCAAAGAGCGCTAGAATATACGAGTACGAAAATGTGGTATGGAATGAAGGTTTTAGAAAGGATTGTTTAGTAGTCCTCACCATTTTGCAAAATAATGTATCAATAAATGTGATGAGGATTTATTTGAGTATAGATATTGTCTGTAAGATAATATTTGTATTCAAACTCACAGCTTTAACGTTGTAATAATAAAGTTGTAGTTGTTTCGCATACTCATGTATTGACAACTTCGGAATAGGTGATGTATACCTATTTTGGGGGCGCCACATTTATGATAAGCTTACCCGTGACGACCTCATTCGGATTCCTCGCTTTTTTGGGAGGTCACAACAAACGCCTCCCTTGACTACCGGCTTTGACTTTTCTCGGGACGACCTTTTGGTGCCTCCAACCTAAGCTGAATTTGTCTTGATGAATGACAAAATCGAGCTAAGTGACCTTCTCTTCCATAATTATAACATCGCTTTTGACTGCATGGGCGCAATTTGATCGATGTGTCCTTCCTCCTCCGCATTTGAAGCATAATGATAGGTGGTCTTTCTCCTTCCTTAACAACGGTGTCAGGTCTTGACGCCTTTTCCATCATTGTTGAATCTCCTTTCTTGAAATGTCCATTCTATTGTTTTGTTCTCGACACCACCAAGTGGTTACCATATCCGCCTCGTTGATTCCCTCCACGCTTGTTGCCACCGCAGTACGACTACTCACCGGTATTATAATTTTGTCAGGTCAGCTTCTCTTTTAGTTGGTTGACTCATTATCGCTACCACTAATCGAGCCCTATTTACAACATCCAATACAAACACAGCTTACGAGAAATAAGATGTCGACGATTCCCGCTTCAAACCTCTTAAAAACATTCGCCATTCTCTCTTCATTATCCACCAAGTGGACGAAACCGTGATAACTCCGCAAATTTTGCCTCAGATTGACATACAACTCGGCCATATTGTTTATTCCAACTTGATAAACTCCACCTCCTTCATGTATGGCGAATACTTTGAGGAAAGTATTTGTCGCTGAATGTACTCCCGGAACTTCTCCCAAGATATCTTCAAGACAAGAAGTTGAGTACGCTTTTCACGATTCCCACCAAAGAATCCGCCTCTCTCCGCAACATAAAGCTAAAAGGGAACCTTTGCTTCTCTGAGCATCCCAAGACTTCAAATATCTTGGTAATCTACTTTATCCATGCTCATTATAAGTGGTTTTGGCTTTCCTTAAACTCCGGCAGTGGTCCCAGCCTCAATTGTTTAATGCGGTGATCGCCGAGAGTTTTCCTGTGTTTCCACCTTCACGTTTTGACAGAGTGAGTCGCTTCTGTCATTGCTGCATAAATTGCATAAAAGCCTCCTGAACATTTGATCATTCATCATTTGGTCGGTGTTGTTGTTTCAGATGAGGATTGTCGCCTCTCGATGCACATTATCCGATTATTGATATGCTGGTGAATCAACGATCGTCAAGGCCCATCAAGCTATTCTCAACATTCTCGGATGTCATTTTCGGACATCGCCACAAAAACAAAAGGTTAATTGACATGTAACAAATTATCCCTATCTTCCCGACCAACCAATAAAATAGCACATAAACTTAAGTAAGTCATACTAGCTAAGGTATTCCCGCCTCCCCTCCTAGTACTATTCTCACATCTTAGCCAGGATCATATCCCTAAGCTCGATACCAACCGTGACACCCCCAAAATTAGGTATACATCACCCATCTCGGGTAGTCGACATACATGGTGATGTAATTTAAATAAACTTATTAATATAATCGCCGTGTACAATACGATATAAACCGCGAGTTTGAATACAAATATTGTCTACTAGATATTATACAAACTCAAAAGGAGTCCTCATTACAATTATTATCACACTATTTCACGCCGTAATAGTAGAGGACTACTAATGCTATCCTCCTCGACCATTACTCCGCTCCCCGACTCGTCCCCATCTATGTTCTCATTTCCAAGAGAATAAAGAAAGAAAGGGTGAGCTCAACTACTCAAAGAAGAAATATTACGACTAAGATAATGCGTAATAAATTATCAATAGTTTTCAACAAGGTGTTAAACCGATAAAATATAATAAATATCAAGTTTAATCACAAATGAACAAGCAATCCATTAAAAGAGTCAAGTAGAAAATAAAATCTACTATCTTTTATGATTTAAAAGGTTTTTCATCACTATTATAGCCGAGACTCACCTTTAATAAATAATCCACATCATCAATCACCCCCATCTATGCCAAGGATATTCTTTAGATCACGACCACAATTATTCATGCACTACGGGCCAAGAATAGTCAGGTATTCATTAATGGTCATGATCATGCCAACAATCGCCCATCAATGCACTACTGCCATCGAGGATTTTATCACATCATTTGTAATATTACTACCATGACATAACCGAATAGTCTCTGTCATAATCATACCAAGTCCATCTATGCACTACGTGCCACGGTATGACTTTCAACATAATATAAACACGAGGATGATGACAATGATATAAGAATTCAATAAAACAAGTTCAAGAATTATTTTATCCAGGAATTATTAACGCCCAAATTATCAACACGATATCGCTTTTGTAGAGTAAAATTCAAGAATGATTAAGAATATTTCTATGAAAAGATATCGGATGAAACGCAAATATCAAGGATATTCCACTAATTTCATGGAGTATGTAAGTCAAAGTTTTAACCAACTCGGGTATAATAAAGAATGGAATAACAAAAGAAATCACCATGCATGATGATGTACCCGCACAAATGTGTTATTCCAATGAATAATAAAATACCGGAACCAGTCCGCGTGAAACGCATGCATGGAGGATGTTCTAATGGTAATAATAATAAAGATGGAACCAGTCCCAGTAAAACACATGACAGGATGTTCCAATGTAATAATAAAGACGGAACTAGTCCGTGTAAAACACACGCATGTGATGTTCCAACAGAATAATAATAAAGACGAACCAGTCCTGCAAAAAACACATAGACAATGATGTTCCAACAAAAAAAAAGAAGAATGTCACCAAGTATAGGTAAACCACGATATACAAGTTTATTCCAATGTATAATAAGCAATGGAATAACAAATGCTTCTTCTGCTTAATAAGAAAGAATAACACCCCCTTACTTTTGGTAGGAGATTGAATACCGCAGAAGTAGAAGAATAAAATACTCTTCTTCTTTCTCTCTTATTCTCTATACTTTCTCTCTAAAGCTTGAATGAATTGTGAAAAATAATGAAGCACTAGGCCTCTATTTATAGAAGATTTCTAGCTTAGACCTACCATGAAAAGGCAAGTGTCTTGGACGATCGGTGATGTGAAAAGAAAAGTGGTTCGATCATCAGAATATGAAACGACAAGTGGTTCGGCGCACTTCAGAATGTGAAAACGGACAAGTGGTTCGACGCTCAGAATGTGAAACGGCAAGTGGTTCGATCGTCCGTAAAGGTAATTACTATCATTTGTAAGGTAATTACTATTCACAAGTGGTAATTACTATCGACGCAAGGTAATTACTATCATGGCGAAGGTAAATACTATTGTAAGGTAATTACTATTCACAAAGGTAATTACTATCGACGAAGAGACTCTTAGATGATGACATATAGGCCCCCCATAAAATAATCAAATTACCACAAACGTCTCATATGCAGACTTTTTATATACATTAAGGATTGAATAAATATTACCACAAATCATTTTATTTTTAATCAACACATTTTTAATCTTTCAACAATTATTAATCATTTATAATTTGTCGTCTCAATTAATAATATAACATATTATATGTATGATAATCGCGACAATAATTGAATCAATAATATAAGAGATATGATGCAAGAATTATCGTGAGTAATAATCGAGCATAAATGAAAGTGACTTCATGTAAAGCATCAATAATCAATACCGCGCTGCTACTACGCAACTACGCCAGACATCGTATTTCTTTACCACCGAGTAGTTCAATGCTTTTAACGGAATACCTCCGCCAAGTTATTTTTATAAAATATTTTTCCGCTTTTCTCGATCAATAATAATAATTCATTTGTCAGGGGGTCCACCAATGATCGAGCCATTGCATTTAATATTCCCTAACAAAAAGAATATTTCCACCAAATGAATATTTTATAACAACTTGCATACTTTGCAAAATTTATAAATATTACCTACAACTATAACATTATATCAAATTTATTCCATAATATTCAAAAATAATATTTATAGAAAATTCATCTTTATTTATAATAGTTTGAGGTCTTACAGGAGGTTGATGTGTGTCAATATTCTATCGACCAACTTACCAAAAAAAATAACTTTATGCTAACCGGATCCTAAGATATAACAAGTGATCAAAAGTTCAAAAGTGTCCCCTACATTTATCCCGATATCCTACTTTCACCTTATACTTTGTTTTTCAAAAGCACCTCAACGTCAAAATGTAACTCAATTATATCCTCCCGTTAAAAAAATAACAACTAAACAAATGGACTTTAAAACCGGGATCGACATGGCAAAAATAAAATAAAATAAAAAATCCAACCCATTTTTTTCCCATTAAAGTGAATACTCACTTTCTCTACAAACCTCTCTTCAACTTCCATCATTTGTTAACATTCACACTTTTTTTGTCCATTATTTTTCGATGGATTTTAGTGACAAAACTCGGAACAATCACCCCTCCTATCTCTCTCTTTTTCTGCTGCATACAGCCATTTGAATAATGGGCTTTGATGAAGGTTTATCGGAGATGGGGTTGAGGAGGATAGTGGTGAGATCGTAGACAACGTGAAATGCTTTTAATTTCTTAACGGATGCAGACATGTATCATTTATTTACTTTATCATTTTCATTATTTGTGAAAAATTCCACTACCCTTTTGGCTAATAATATACATATTCATCCCATTTATCCAAAAAGAATATACCTACCATTTATTTTTCATTTATTTTCTCCCTCTTAATCTCTATTCATTAGAATGAAAAAATTCAAATCGCTTAGGGTTTAAAAATTTCATCGAATGGATTTGATGGGTATAATTGAAGAGATTGGAGCTTGATATCGTGAGGGTTTTGAATATTTTGATACCATAATTTTAATTTAACTTTTATTTGTCACTTACTTCCGCTTAATTTTTTTTTTATTGGCTTTGATTGAAAATTGATTGTATAATTTTTATGGGTTTCAATGAATTTGTTAGTTGGTTTTACGAATTGTTATAGAAATTAAAGAATTAGGTATTTGTGGAAAAATGTAGTAGAATTTGAGATCAGATGAATTATTATTGTCCTTTGTTTTCATCTAGTTTAGTTATTGAAGTTTTTGGTTTGGGTTACCTTGGTTGAATTGTTTGTGTTGATTTGATTTAATTTAAAAATGAAATTAAATCTAACATTTGTGATATGACAAATTACAAAACCTGAATGAGAATCATATATACTTGTTCAGAGCTCCTTCCTTCCTACTACAAAGGTCAAATCCAATGGATTCCGGTGAGGATGAGAGCTAGGTTTTGAAAGATTTCAAGAAAAGCTTATTAGAAACCGGCGGGTAATGTACGACGTGAGAGGAGGAGCTTAGAGTGGCGTTTGGGACATGCTAAGCATGAGGGGACAAAGTATATTACATCAAGAGTTTGAAGAGGATGTTGAGTCACTTTCGGCGAAATCAACTTCATGAAGTAATTGCGAGGGTGAAGATTCGAAAGTATAAACTTATATAATGGAGACGACGTTCTCAACTTTGTGACGAAGTTCAGAATACATGATGATGATGCAATCTGAATCGAATGATCATCTGCGATAAGAGGAACAGAGGAAGAAGAAAATAGAGAGAAAAAAAAGGAGAGAGAGAAAAGAGGGACAAGAAAAAAGGAGATGGAAAAGAGAGAAGAAAGAGAAATAATAAAAATAATTTATTAAAATTTATTTTTGCCATATGTCCAAAAATTCTCAAACATAAGCACATTTATTTAGGTGGCATGTCCGCTAATCTGGAGGAATACAATATATTGAGGTAAATTTTGCAACATTGGGGGTACTTTTGGAAAAAGAGAGTATAAGATGGAAGTGGAATATCGTGATAAACGCTGGGACATTTTTAGACACATTGCCTTCTATATAAAGTACCGCAATATTTTCGTGGTTTCGAAATGAGTTGCACTTAAATGTTCCAATGCTCATGGGTGGTACCATGACATCGACGACGTCGACTTCACCCTTAAATGCTATTCCTCCGGCCTCTAATAATTTGACGCTTTAGAGGTGAACACAAGAATTAAGATAATGATTGAAAACATTAAATATAATCTTTCGATTATCTATAATACCTTAAATCTTTTTGTTACGATAATGAATTTTGTTGGGATAAGAAGGGAGAAAGAGTTTAAAGTATAAAAAAAAATAGGCGAGAATGAGGGTGATTTTGGAAAATTATCATTAATTCTACCAGATTTGAACAAGCGTCAAATAATTGGGACACATGGAAAAAAATTTAAAACGTCAAATAATTAGAGATGAATGAGGTGTACTATCTCCGTTTAAAAAGATTGTCGCTTAAGATATTTGAACACGGATTAAGAAAGTCATTTAATATTATTATTTAACAATTAAATTTGTTTAAAATTTTATCACTACCCTTTTATGTAAGTCGGAAACAATTAATACAAGGAAAATAATTTATTGGGACAAATGAAAGAAAGTAGGGTGATATAGAAAGAAATAATTTATTCTCCCAAAGTTGTAAAATCTACAAATAAATCGGAACAAATTTTTTTTTTTAAAACGATAATCTTTCAAAACGGAGTGAAAGAATCATTTTAGTGGAGTAAGAAATTGTTGACAACAACATGAGTATGTTTTTCTGGAACAATTATAATCCAAAGGAAAATTAGCTATATATATAGAGAGAAAAAGTTAAATTATTAAATTACAATATTTTATTATTTCACAACAAAAATATCGTTTAGAAAGGTGATATAAATGACACTTTTGTTGTAATAGAATAACATTTTACGTTGATTTAACAATTTCCATAAAAAACTACAATGTAAGTAACCAAAATATTTGTCAATATCAAAAGATTATTGTGAAAATATACATTCCCAAAACAATTACCATCGCATCCTAAATGTCGAGTAGTATTTGATGGGAATTTTTCCATAACAACAGAGCTATCAATGTGGTCCTAAAATCAAGAGGAATAGTTATAATCTGACAAAGAACCCACTTGGAAGGAGCACCACTGATACCAGTGTGGCCTGGGTACATACTGAAGAAAAGTTATAATGCATGTTCTAAGGCTCTCAGAAAGCGATCTGCAAAGGGAGGGGTAATCTAATCAATGCATGATACACGGAGATGTCCGGCATTTGTGTCTTCTCCTTTTGTTTTACTCCAACAAGTCCTTTTCGAGTACAAGCTTTTCGACCATACATATTACATATATATATATATATATATATATATATATATATATATTATCATCATCATCAAGGAGTGAGCTAGATATTAATATCAGAAACAATTTGTATATCGATCCTATATAGATAACTCATGAGATCTTCTTGATCCAATCTTTTGTTCTAATCGACTGCAACATATTAGTCTACGTTTATCTCAAAGAAAAGTTTCCAAGTATATATGCTAGTAAATTTCAAAGTATAACTTATAAAGCCAAATTAGTAACGCTAGGGTTTATCCAAAATCATCAAAAGCTGAAACCATTTGTTTTTCTAGGTAAAAAAAAAGAGTTGGTGTAGAGAAATAAAGGATGATAGGAGGAGGGTGAAGAGAGTAAAGAGTGATCCCCTTCAGCACCAAACTAATTCATTCGGCTATCTAATCAACAAATTGGCAATTTTCTTTTCAGCTGATGGTGACATTGCCTCTGGTATGGCAATGATGAAGGCATGTTACTTGCCCTAAACCTTATATAGAAAACATTTTAAAGGCCTATCAATCGCAAATTTCAAACTTCTTGAATTAGTCAGCTTATACTCAACAAACCACCAACAAAAAACCCATTAGAAATCTTATGAGCCTCTCCCTAGTCTTTTTATACTGTGGCATTTATAAAATTGACAACGAATTAGATCATCTTTACTCAAAAATAGTCAAATAAGAAATTAAAGTATATATGCATGTATTTACACTAATTATAACAAGTAACAATAGAGACAAACTAATTTAAAAGTTACTATGGTGATATCATCAGATTCAAAATAAGTAAAAGGGCATAATTTTGTAGGTGATAAAAGGGAGAAGTCCTGGATTTCTGAAAATGACATCATCATAAATGGCCCGACATGAGTGGTTTTGAGCTAACTACAACCATGAAAATATTGACCATAATATGGAATATTAAGCACAAGACACCTAGATCAGATATAGAGATAAACACATTATTGAATTCCCAAAGGGTCAAAGATTATTCCACTCCCTTCTTGAAATAAAGGCAGGTTTATTGAGCTTTTAGGATAAGGATTCGTACCTGATACATTACAACAAAGATGTGCATGATCTAGCAATAACATAGCTAGATCAAGAAGAGCATTGACAGCACATGCAGGACCCATCAGAAGCCCGGCGGCCCCTTTTATCTTCTTCCAACTGTATCTGAAGCATCAAAAGAACTAACAGAGAACGTGCCATGAGTACAGCTCTTAGCTTTCATTAAATGCATATAACCTATTCACTAAGCAGTCATCTAATTGAACTATTGAATTACTAAGCAGCTGCAGGAATCATGCAAACAAAATATGGATCCAACTAAAGTGGCAGATGTTCAAATTTAACAGAGTTGGAAAAAGCTGAGGATTAATTACAAACGAAAAGAATAATATGGTACTATCACAACCACTATCAAAGAGATAATACAATACCAATTACCAAACAAGCAACAAAATGATAGCAAAAATCATCCATACCAGTTAAAGCAAAGCAAATTCAGAAGTCACTCGAAATTAAAAGAGGTATTTATGTTAACTGTTCATATCTCAGTTCAGAAGCAAAACTATTGTAGCCTAACCATGCAACATCAGCTGAACTTGATATACATAGCTAATCTCTTCAATAATTAACATGGTTCAACCATATCTTAACATGATATTCATATTGTGCTATACGTCAGTCATTAAGTCTAGGTCTACTTGGTGGATCATGCTAAATATGGGTCTATATCACCAAAGATCAGATAATCGGAGCCATGATAGTGCATAACCATAATACTAGAGTGCAACTTTAGTATTCACCATTGCAAGTACTCATAAATCAGAGCAAGCATCAAAGTTGGAATCATCCACTCCAACTTTCAGTATATGTTAATGTTTTAGTTACTTTTACTTTGATCAATCTACATCAAAAACAGAAAGAACTCACAATTTCTAAAATCCCAAGCTCCTGTTCCTCATTGAGGACCATTAAGACATGCATAGTCTTTGGAATGGTCGTCAAGAAAACAGAGTGCAGCAAGAATAAAATTTACCAAACTCTTTTTGAACTTAAATCGCACAACATGATTCAAATTTTTATAGAATTATAAAAATGAAGGTGAATAGGACCAAAATAGAAAGAAAAATTGTGTCAACAGATCATTCATTCACAATAAAGATAATTTTCAAATTTCAACTATAATTAATCATGTATTACATTCCTTTTTCCAGTTGCTTAGTACAACCAATTGATTGATTCTCTTGAGAAAGAATTACAAAAGGAACAAAGCCAAGAAAAAAAAGACAACAAGAAAAAAGCATACAAAATCTCCTTGTGTGGAGTAAATAGAGTACAACATAGTTTATTCTGTCACTAGAGAAATTTCATGAAATCTTTCTTGAAAACAAGTTTCATGAATAATTAAAGATACAATGTACATTCATAGATCAGAGGTTGATTTCAACTGTTGATGCTGCCCATCTATCAAACTCAACTGCCTCCTGACTCTAGCAATATGAGCTTGCACCTATCACATGCAAATAAGATGTCAACATTAATAAATAAAAAAACCAAAAGCAAAAGAAATCTACTAATCAACTAAGACGTTTATCTAATAATCTAGAGTGCGACACGATAAGTAATAAATCTAGAAGCAGCAAACTCACGGCTTCCTTTTTCTTCAATGTGGAAATACCTAAAGGTTTGTTTTGTTAGGGCTTAGGGGTATAAAAAACCAAGATACACCATTAGAATAATTTTATACCTTGTTCGGCATTTCATAGGAGTAACTATATGGGGTCCTTGAAATCTGTGTTATCCCAAAAGAAGTGGGATAATTTTGTGGGGATTGAATTTAGTACAAAGTTATTTCACCTCTATGAAATAGCTTTTCCTCGTGATAATACCTATTTTACTCTCCTTTGTAGTGCTACATAGTTAGGATGAGTTAAGTAAAGTTGGTTAAAAACAATATAAAAGACTTTGGAAGCGATATGAGTTAGAAGTTATATTTTAATTAGTTTTTTAAATTTGTAATTATCGTATTAGAGTCCAATTTAGGTTAGAAAAGTTGTTTAGGAGTATTACAAATAGTGATGTACTTCATTATTTAGAGATTATTGAATGATTAATTGATTGAATTTTACGAGAATTGTTTGTGTAATATTAACCCTTTGTCCCAAACCCCTGGTCCCCATCATTTTGGTATCAAAGCTTCCAACCCCAAACCACATTCTTACGTCCCAAAATAATTGTCTTCATAATCATGACTTTAGTTAAACCTAAATTTATTGTCTCAGCCATCATACACCCATTACTGTAGCAAATCTATCATTTGCCTCTCACCAAAACATTAACTAGCACAAGAAAACCAAACCTTACCTAAACACATCCATAATCAAAAACCAGTACAATATATATATATACCAATCACACCCTAATCTCAAATTTAGAAACCTAGCCCAAAGTCATAGCCTCCAACTCATGACAAACACATGCGGAAAAGAAGAAGAAGAAGAAAGGTAAAGAGAGAGAAAGAGAAATAGAAAAGAGCCACCACCACATCCACCATCACGCTATCCCGCCATGCACCCACCACCAGCTTTGTTAAAAAAAATTATGCCTTAGCCTCCTCAAGCATGCCGCTCTCTATGTACTTACGTGAAGCAAGAGAGACTTGAAGAATAAAAAAAGGACCTAAAGAATAAACAGATCAATCGATCGGATCTAATATTTCATGGCAAATTACGTAATAATGGTTAATGCTAGAAAAATCAACATAAGCTTGATAATTATATGTCACAACAAGATGAAAGGTCTCAAGAGGATTGAAGATTCAATCACAACACTTACCATCGCAGCTCTAATACAACACTTACTGTAAAGTTGATGTACTCACGAGAATACGTAGATAAGGGACAAGAAGATACTCATAAGAATTTTAAAGACCCCATCCCATATTTTAATCATCCAAGAGACAACAACATGAGCCTTAATCCACGAGTTAATCATCATGTTCCCAGATCCTACAATGAATACCTTCGGATAGAGGAGCAAATTAGATGTTGGAGATTTCGCCATGGCGATAATGGTCCCAAGATATTCTTTGATCGATTCATAGTTTGAGAGAACTTTCACAGTATGATTTATTCGACGAAAGGAAACTCTTCTTTGTTGAAGCGAAGTTGAAAGTGAACAACCCTGATTGGTGGGATCAACATTAACAAAAATTTATATCACAAATCATGAGAAGATCAAGATGAAAATGCATTGACCCGACTGCTTGTACCGACTATAAGAAACAAGCATATTTGGATTAACTGTCGTACAAGGAAGTAAGTATGAAATGAAGTATACTTCAATGTTCTACAATTTGGTTACACAAATCAATTTCCTTGGGTTAAGAAGTTTAAATCTCTTTGTCATCACGAGGATCAATCTGTAGAGATCGGCGGTGGTGTAGCATGCGAATAAAACTCTCGCTTGGATGATGTTTCAAGTTCCACCCGAATAGAGGATAATTTGAAAAGAATTGTTGAGCCTCAATACAAGTCAAAACTCGGAGGGAGCGTACTTTTGTGGAACATGTTTTAAATAAAGCCAATGGAAAGATCGTCATCATTTCCCTTCACTACTAGCAGGCCTAATCGATATCCTAGATTCTTCTAATGCTAGCAACAATAATTCGCCCAGGTGCTATAATGTGGTTTTGGTCACACGTCTTTTCGAATGTCCTTCCTTGAGAAGATTTAATGTCTTTTCTCCTCTCAGTAACTTACTATTGTTAACAAAGCGTGCGAAAAGTTGACTTAAACGAAGGCTTTAAAAGTCGATAAACGATTTTACGAATAATGAGCCAGGTAAGCGAAGATTTAGAAGTCGATGCTCATTTGGAAGGATGTTTAGTTGTTTTTCAACATTTACTTGTTGCCCGCTGAACATAAGGATGATCCTAAAATCCATCGTAAGTGAATTTTGTCGAAGCGAAATTAAGAATAATGCACATGGGACAGTGTTACTCTCAGATCGATATCTTGGAGTTAGATTTATATGTTATTTTGAGGAAACAATTAAGAAACTTGGATTAAAAGTTAGTCTCACCTCGGAAATGATATGATGTTCGTAATGAATTACCAATACATGTCAAAGTTACGATATATGATTACATTTTTCGTCATAAAGCTTAAGAATACCGTTACGGTGATGTTCTACCCCTTTAAAGTTTGTCACATTATCGGGGCGTAAATGGCTACATGGGATCGTCACGCCATACGATGCTCATGCTAATATTTATTCGGCTTATCAAAGGAAATACTTAATTCACTCTTCATAAGGCGCTCGATATGCCAAATTTGAAGTCAAAAAGACTTCCTCTCGTGATCCAAGCGTAATTATTCTTGTAGGTTTAGATAACTAAATTTGAGTCTAGTTTTTTCAAATGGAGGAGAAATGATGTAGATCGGTTCTTGAAAGTTAGTTAGAATAATATATAGGCTTGGAAGCCCATATGAGTTAGAAGTCAGATTCTAATTAATTTCTTTAATTTGTATTTATCGTATTAGAGTCCAATTTAGGTTAGGAAAGTTGTTTAGAGTATTATAAATCAGTGATGAACTTAATTATTTAGAGATTATCAATGATTAATTGATTGAAGTTTTATGTGAGAATTGTTTGTGTGATATTAATCCTTTGTCCGAAAAACCCTGGCCCCCATCACATAAACTTCATGGATACATATGTCAAATTTTCTCTTATCCCTTCCATCTAGCTCATTTTTGTTCCATCAATATAAACAAGATACAAATTTCCATATCAAATTATCATGTATAATAATAATACTATACCACATAACTTTGTCTAGTATAGAATTATTATGTATAATCTTGTCCTCAAAAGTCAAAACCAATGAGCCTCGCATGGTGTATAATATATGAAACCTGTGATATAATAAATAAATCCAAAAGATGTTTAGATAATCGGAACCAGAGAATTTTGAGAAGAGTTAGTGTCTGAACATGATAAACAAATTCCATATGTTCCAAGTTATAAGAATTCATGATGATATGAGGGCATAGTTTTTCATTCTTATACCAAAGGGAGATGAATTTATGATTTTCGATTGTTTTAAAGTGATCTGTTTTTAAAGGGTTCAACCATAATTTTTCGTTGATATCGCCAAAGCGATTTACAAGGCATCCCTAAACTAGAGAAGAACAATGTTGAGCCAAGCTTACCTCTTGGTAGCTAGCACAAGTTAAGTGATCAAGTCATTTTATACCTCTTTAATTTCCATCATAACTCATGGACTAGTTATATGGTATAATTTTTATTATTTATTAGACTTGTAATGTGTGATGATTGTTGACATGGTTGATCCTTTATTTTTCTACGAGTGTTTGTTATAACTTGTTCTACTAGTTTTCAATGTTAAGTGTTTTATTTTTGAATTTTAATTGTGAAGTATTCATTTAATTGTGTTTTTAATCGTATTCATAGTATTTAGTTATTATGTTTGAGTGTTAAATGTATATAAAATTTTATTGTCGAAAATGCTTTTGAAGTAAAATAAATAATGTATAAATTGTACATTGTTAACAATTTGTCGCCATACGGGATAGTTTACGTATAGGCGCTCTTATATCGCCAGCGTCCCCTCGACTGTATGGGACGCTTATACTAACGGATCGCCTTATTGCCTAGGGAATTAAATTGGTCTTTAGATAGACAAGTTCGCTTAACCAAGAATGGGATGTATGTAAGGAAGGATATATGGAGCGAACGAACTCTTTAAATGAATGTGATTGACAATTTGTATTCTTCCAAACATTAATAAAATATACATTTGCTTATGATTTAAGAATTAAGACATTAATTATAATACTATACGTAAATTAATTAATATGAAATGTTTACAAAATGTGAGATTGACCCCCAATCATAAATGTGAAGTTTTAACAGACAATTTTAAAAATCTTTTTTAAATCAATTGAAAGAAATACTAAACCTCTTGAATTAATACATATAATGATATTTGTGATTTAAAGTATATACAAAACGAGAGGGTAAGAAAATTTTTCTTACTTTTTATAGATGAATGTACAATATATTATTATGTTTACTTATCGAGAAGTAAAAATGAGGCTTTTCGAAATGTTTATATTACAAAAATGAGGTTGTACGAGTATCAACTGATAAAAGATCAAGATAATTAGAAGTGATGAGGTGGGGGAATATAAATTTTCTTTTGAGTGAAATTTGTTCACAACACGGTATAATACACTCAAACAACTCAACCTTTATTCACTACAACAAAATAGTAGGTTCTTGAAAGAATGAATAGAACTTTGAAAGAAATGATAAATGCATTATAATAAGTTTTGGATTATAATTAAGTTTGGCTACCAAAATTTGGGGGAAAAACATTCTTTCAAAGAAATTATATTACTCAATTGAATACTTCTAAAGAAGTCTAATGGATCACCCTGTTGAATTCGAGGCAAAATTTATTTATATTTTGTATTTTATAGTTTTTATTAACATTTGAAATAAAAAGCAAAGGTTAAGTCAGAGGTTAGTGACGTCTACGCTTAATTGGGTCAGTCGATCGCTAAGAACCAGTCAGCGCAGCTCCAAAGTAATTGATGAGATTGTTTGTCACCGACTGATTTCCTCCTATTCAAATGCCATCAGCCATGCTTTTCATTTGCATTGATACTATTTCAAAGGGACACGTGTCAATGAAGGGTCATTAAATCACCCATTCACATTCATTCCAATTTCATTTCATCATATTCTTCACCAGCCTTCTTCGCCATATTCATTCTGTATTATTCTGAGAGTTCGAGCATTTTATTTAGGTTTTGTCGTATGCTATTTGTAATGTCATATAGCATACGTCACGTTATCAGATCTCTGAAGACAAATGTCGTTAATCATAACCAATAAAGACATAATTATGCTTGGGGACTATAATATACTAGGGCTTCGATATATTAATTTCCCTACATTTGATTCACTTAGAACATATATATATATATATATATATCTTCATGGTCTTCATTCTGCACCGACACTTACGATGTTTTCAAAGCCTAGTGCTTAAAGGGGCGCGAAGCACAGGCGGAAGGTTTATGAGTAAGTAGAAGCAATGCAAGGGCGTGAAGGGGCCGAGCGCCTAAGGGGAGCTGTAATAGGCAATACAAAAAACTTTTGCACGTAGATTTTTTTATTTTAAGTCAATTTTAATATTTTATCTACATTTATCCAAACAAAACAATAATATAAAAAAAAAACAATCTATAATAAAGATAATAAAGGCCTTTTACTTAAAGTTCAAACACATCCATATTACCAATAATGTCAAAGTTGTAATAACATAAAAAGTCTCAAACATTTCAATGCTTAAAGTTCAAACATATATTTAACGTATTAGTTTTATTCATAAACAAGATTGCTATTAAATAATAAAATTTAAAATTTCAAGAATTTAATTCAATATTAAAACTTAAGAAACTAAACATAAATTTAAGAATTATATTGAATT
This sequence comes from Panax quinquefolius, assembly GCA_020205615.1. Classification (NCBI taxonomy): domain Eukaryota; kingdom Viridiplantae; phylum Streptophyta; class Magnoliopsida; order Apiales; family Araliaceae; genus Panax; species Panax quinquefolius. The sequence goes on from CM035165.1 coordinate 109,327,576, forward strand.
AAATAAATATTATAAAAGTATCATCATTTATATAATTTGAAGTCGATACAAGTTCAAAAAATTATAACTATAATAAAATTATCCATTTTGACTTGATATTGTTCACTTTGTCATGTTGTGATTTGATATATCTACAACTCGTATTACAGGTATATGGTAAATCATTAGAAAAATAAATATATCAAGATCCGATTCGTAGTTATTAAAATAAAAATCTCTCCACCTGCACCCCGCTCTAGTCTTCGCTAATTTTCTCGAGGAATTTTTTTCGCCGCTTCGAGTCTAAGTGAGAGCCGAGCGCTTCGCGCCAGGAGCTGGCGCAACTGCGGGCGCTTTTAGGTATGCCTATGGGGGCCTAAATACGACGGGCCTGGGCTTAACCTAAGCGGAATTTTTAAAACACCTGCCATGCACCTTCATCAAACACTCGATGACCGTATTCCAAACCTCTAAGAATTCAAGAGAGAGGGTTACTTAGATTCTACACCAACACTGTGGGAATCTCCATCTACCAACCTTATAGAGAGAGAATTTTAAGAATCACGAAGATTCAAACACATTCTTCCTAATATATATCAAGATAAACTTGAATCTAGGGGTATTCAATCGGGTTTTTACCTCTAATTCTAACCTAATTTGCTCCAACCGAAAAACGCCTAAATCTTGATAAATAAATATCGGTCACGAATTTATTGACCTAATTAATTTAAAAGTACGTTTTAACTTCAGCACGTGGAGTACCTAAAATTATAATTATTATTTTATTATTTTATTATTATAATCATTATTTTATTATTATTATTATTATTTATTATTATAATTAATTTATTATTATTATTAATAAATTAAATAATAATAACAATTAGAAAAGCGGTAATTTGGTTTTTACCGCAAGTATATGATCATTGAATCGCTGACCGGAATCCCATCAAAAACCTGTGATATACCGTCTTTTGTATATCGACCTCAACTGTTGCTCTATTTTATACCGAAACCGGACCGGTTCGTCCGTTCGGAAAACCGAAAAACTCAAAACCGAAAAAATGAACATATCTAGGAGAATCCAATCAAAATGATCTTCCAACCGCCAACTCTATAATAGATGATTTTGGAATATTTTCTTGAGCATGAGTCATGACTACTTTCTGATATATTGAATGTGTGAATTCCATCTTCAGTCAATAGATAATCAAGAATTTGGGCTAACAGACCAAGTTACTGCTTGATTTCTTCTAAATTTTGCATTCTAATTTGACAGAGTTGTGGACATCTTTGGCTTTGATGCCAACTGGAAGCATACAAAGCACTAGGGAAAGATGTTACTTAGATTCATTATCGAAACCCTATGTTTTTGGAGAGAAACATAGGAAAAACCCAGAGAAGGGGTACTATTGAAGCAAAACCCTAAAGTGCCAACCGGTATGAAGGAGTAAATATAATTACACGATTTTCTTATGAAACCATCTTTGAGTTATCGACTAATTTTCCCGTGTTTTTGTCAGAACTGAATGAAAAGGCAATGAGACCTAATCTTTACATTTTTATGATATTATTTTACTACTAGAATTATGATATATTTTTTTTGTATTTTCAAAGTGAGAAATATATGCAACGTAGATACTATCCAGCTACAAATATAAGTCCATTATGCACAGCTAAAATGTTTGCAGGAGAACTTAAGTTATCATTAAGGTGGAAAAATCTAAAAATATATTCAAGAATTGATATAAAACTTGAAGTGAAACATTTAAGATGCATAATTTTCATGTTGACCTCCTGATCGCCATTGCTGCAAGCTTCAACAATTCATCTGCCTCTGAGAAATTTACTGAACCATTGTATTAGGGGATTATCTTTGGGGTCGCTTTCTTCCTTTATCAGCGTCTTCTATTGGTACTTGACAGAGTCACAAAGAATATAAGTATATTACCTCAAATAGTTCAGAAGAAAATCCATAGCAATTCAGAGCTGTTACAGGGTAAAAAGAAAAAGTATACCACCAGGAGGAGTGCAAATTAAAACCAGAAGGTAGTCTAGGTGCAATTACAGCCCGATGATTCTGAACGCGAGCAAAGAAAACCTCCAAGGCTCAGTTAAGACAATTTCATCATATGATTCCGTCAACAACAGGTTTCTTGGTGGACATGGGACCAGATTCGCCCTCTGGATATAACTTCAACTGGTGATACCTGTAAATAGTTTAATCTTTTCACTACTGGTAATCTTCAATATTTGTATCAGGCTTTCACAAATTGTTTACATTGTGTGTACATGGGTTTGCCCCAGTGTAGTGATTCGAATCAATTATTACTTAAAATAAATAAATTGTACGAGAATACCACAATTGTGAAGCAATATTACAATGTAACTGGGTACAGAACAAGAAAGCAGCATAAAAAGGTATATTAGTCTAGTTAGAGAACACTGTGAATTATCCAGGTTCCCAAGTGTTTTTCTTTTATATGTAAATATAGGTTCAAAAATCATTAAAAGCATCAAAGGGGGAAACCCGTGTACACACGCCCAGGTTGATAAATTAGCTAGACTAGTTAAATATGGTCTCAATGAAAGTCCAATATAAATCAAAGCCAGATAAGAATAAAGCAACTCACAAATGCAATGGCTTCTCACAAACATCACTATGGAAATGGAGGGTAATGGCTATTTCAAATTCACCCCATCCTGATTCCAATAACTCAAATGGAAAAGATTCCACCACCCTTGTGGGATTATTAAAACTCGAGTGCAACTGGAAAAACAGCACGCTTTACCACTACACTTAAATCCTCATTTGTTGCGCCCACGCACATAAACAGTCCATTTATGAGATTGGTACCTAGTAATCAGAATTTCAAAACTTGAAGTTGGCATTTAATCAAATACCTAACAGACATAATGGCTAAATATGAACTGCATATACCAATTCAGCTAAAAAGATATCAGCTTTAGCACACTCACTCGCTTGCCTTCTTCCCCAAGCCAAAATGCGACATTCCCATACACTATTGGTACAGTAATTTCAACATCTTTGAGTTTCTTGATCAAGCTCTATACCCAATAAATAAATAAAATTGAGACAAAAAGATTTGATTTTGCGTTCATGGGTAACGTTATTTTAGTGATTTGAATCATGGGTAGTTGTTAAAATTTCGAATTAATACAATGATTACCTTCTTGTCACTATCCTCCGAAGATTTAACCATTTTGGAGCGCTGTGATTTCGGAGTGGGCACAGTAATGTCCGGCTGTTCTGGTCCGAGCTGTTTCGACGATGAACTCTGAGGCATTCTACGAAGACAATTAGTCAAATGTAATCAAAGAAACTAGGGTTTCGAATTTTCTCTGCTGAATTGCACAGCGTAATGAATTCAACATCTTAGAGGTGAGAGATAGATCAGGTACCGTGAGGTCTACGTACTGTAATTAGAACGCACCAAGCAGGAACACAGATTAGGTAAATTCGAAGGACCTTTTTTGCCACTAAGGAGCTATCAAATGACTAAATTGCTCACCAGTCACCATTAGTATTCCATTATCGAAAATCCTTAAAAATATTAAACATGGTACTATATCAAATTAAATAACAGATTAATAATAAAATAAATTAATTTGAAGTATAATAATTTTATTACATCTATATATCATTTTGTAATGTAAACTTTGGCTTAACAATCTCATTATCATCCAATATTTTCTTAATACCTCATCAGCATTATTCCTAACACTTTCATCTAATATCACATATCCACCCATACCACCACTAAGAGCTTTTCTTCTTTTTTTTTTGATGACGAGGAGAAATTAAGATCAATTTAGAAAGAAAAACTAAGAAGTTTTTTTCTGCCATTTGTCAATATCAAATGAGCTTGATGCACCAACGGCCTAGGAATTTTAGTAATTACAAAAGTAGTGATCAAAAACCATGATCAAGAGGTTAATTTTTTATCTTTACAAGTTAACAAAACTACGACTCACACATTTCATGTGCTTGGATTAATTCCACAACTGCCTACTCCATGACAATCTTTTTTTTGTGAACAGAGTTGTTCTAAATGGATATGGTATTATCTGTCTAAATATATATGGTGTCATTTCTACTTGTCACAAATGAACCAAAACACTGCAGGGCCATATTATGTCTGAGTTAGCTTTGTACTTAAGACTGGTTGTCATTTCTACTTGGCTAAATGAAGGAAATCGATATTTTACGCCGACTTTTCGATATTTTCACACGAAAAGTTGGGTCAGTATAAGTGCTAACGTGAGATCCGCCAAGCGACCTACCTGCTTAGGGTAATATTTAATGTCGCCAGATTATATATATTACATTTTTCACGAAAATATCAACAAATCACGCTAAAATATCAGCTTTCTAAACGAATCCAAAGACTTAATTGTGCTTTCACTTTTTCTGCTGTCAAATTGGATTTTATTTTTACTATTTTAAAAATAGAAATAATTATCATACACTATTTTCTGTCTTTGATTTCAAAAGAGTAGAAGTAAAATTAAGATTTCAAAGCAGAAATAGTTATCAAACCGATATGGCAAAAGGTTCTTAATCTTAGAGAGTTGGCTTCAAGTTCATTGAATACGATGTTGGTAATGGGCAATCCATTGTTATGGCAAGGCCCTTGGCTTGTCACCTTGCAGTGCATCCTAACTGCTCCCATTGTTTTTTACTCTGACATTCCTTTAATGCCAATGCAATTATGCAAGTGCAATAATTCTCAACGGCTCATGGGAATCCTCTGTCTCTACCCATGCTAGTATCATATCCATGAAGCAAAAGCTGCTGCAGCTCCCTCCCTCCCTCCCCTCCCCCACTTCTATCTCCTAATCCAGATCGTATTTTTTAAGCGGATCAATCTAGAGTTAAGGCATCTACCATCTGGGTTACTATCCGTTTTGTTAGCCCAAATGTGAGCTGGTCCAAAATGGTTTGGCATAATTTGCAGGTACTTCATAACAGGATTATGATTTGGCCCATTGAGTCCTGCTACTTGTAATGGGCCAGCTGAATCCTTTGCTCATTTTTTTTTTGAATGTGACACATCACACATCTCAGCTTGGTTTACTAGGATGGATTGGATGGCATCCCGCATCATCAGTCTATGTTTGGCATTGATTGTCTACAAAATATGGAATGAATGAAAAACGAAGACTCCATGGAGAATATTCTACTTGTTATTGCTCAAGAGTGTATTAAAATTATTAAATGTAAGTTGTACAATGTCAAAAATTTAGTAAATATTTAGACAAATATCCATGCCTTAGGGTCTGGGGGTTATAACTTAAACATCATTGGTCTGTCTTTGATGTGTCTGTTATAGCAGCTTAGCGGGGTATGCCCTTTTTTGTGTAATCCTTTTCTTTCTTTTATAATACTCTCACGTAAGAATGATATTTTCTCTTCTATTGTAATCTGGACTTACTCATTTAATTAATTCATCGAGCCTTTTTATTATTGAATTGTAAAAAATCATTGAGCCCAATCACCATATTATTTCCATTTTAACTTATAAGACCTAGTTGGGCTCAAATGATCGAATTTTCGTACATTTTAATATCTATTATTTCGACATCAGAACGACGAAAAAAGTACGACGGCTGACTGTAAAGACCGCCACGCATTAATGTGGCGACGATCATAACCCACGGCCAGAGAAACAAAGGATCAAAAGCAAATGGATAGATCTACGTAGCTCATGCAGTAACCCATCGTGCATCAAGCGGTTGTGTAATAATAGGCGGCATAAGAATCCAGTGCAAGAGAAAGATAGCTTAAAGGAAGCGAAGTTCACAAAGAGGTGACGCTTCTCATACACAATTTAATTCATAATCACATACACACACCCGATGATTATTATCTCTCAATACTAGACATTACATCCTCCATCGTTAACCTCAAACACGATATATCGACTCTCACGCCTCGAAGCTATCCCTGCATCTTAACCGGCCGCCACGTTTGTGGTGTTTATCGTGTTTACCGTAGGCAGATCGTATGCTCTACGTGATTGGGACGCAAGCGTAAGATTTCTATGCTAACATCGGTGCTGTAGCGAGGGCAGAGTTCTAAGGTCATCGAAATTTTCAATCACAATTGATTAACCTACTTCAAGATGATAAGAGTAGAGATGGTACACCGTGGCAAAAGCGCTGGCGGTCCACCACTCACCACCAGACCAAGAAAGGATCGTCTGGTCCTTCTAAAAGTGCTCACGAGAACTACGCCTAAGCACACACCGGAGAACTCCATTCAAGATCCATGGTGGGGCTGCATTTAAAGTTGGTTTTCAATGCCGAGCAAGCGAGCGGATCACGGTCGTAAGCTGGAAGGCTCACCACCAAGACTCATCGTCAAGCGGTCGAGAGATGAGCCGCTAAATCATGGCGAGGATGGCGATCTAAGCAATAAAGCCTCGAGGTTCCCATAAAGCAGAGAAAGATATAGCCAATGACAAGCTTCAGTATGAGGAAAGGCGACTAAACATCTAGCCATGTTCAATTCGAGAGTGAGTAGAGTATGCGAGATGCCACCACGGTAGGTAATGAATCGGAGCATTCTACGATGTGTCTGTAGATCGTTTCGCAGTAGAGGAGATCGAGGAGCAGTAACTCGTGGGCCTCGGAAGAAGGCAATCGATGGTCGCTGGTTCTCAAAGATCGCGATTTATATGTATCGTACAAGCGTGTCGAGAGAGATCGCGCTGTAAACCGTAAGAATAGAGTACCAGCATTTACCATTCTTATCACGAGTGATAGAATTACATGTCGAAGAGATCAAGAAGTCCCACAAGCGGCAATGGGATCCAGAAAAGAGGTCGATCCACTCAAAGCTACGAATGTCGCCAGAGAAGGAGGTCTCCTCGCAACCCAAAGGTGTCGATTTTCCGTGAAGGAGTTAAAAGAGTCTAAAAGCACCGGCCGAGGTCCAACAGAAGCGGACGCCCAGAAAGAAGGCATCCCTTTTTCCTCGTGATATTCTCAAGAGAAGACAGACTATCACCAAAAAGTTGCCTCAGATGGGAGAGCTGGCGATGGGTCCGAGATCCTTATAGACCATAGTCGCGCTCAATCTACCGACGGACTATTACGATTTCACCGATACGCCAAGTCACACTTTTTGTCACAACGCTTTTGAGAAAAGACGCAGATGACAAGGATGGGAACTTTACCATCGAATTTGATATCCTCTCGACCGAAAGCCAGTGATAAGTTCCACGATGTTTTGGGAGAAACCGGAAGCGGGGAAGCCTTACTTTTGTTCTTAAAGACAGATCCCAAGCTTCACCAAAGTAATCTTGTGCCAATACGTAAAGAGGTTTAGAGAAGCCATTGCTGTCAGCGTCCGACCTCAATAATCTCTAAGCTGGGTTTGTTCCAAACTGCTGACCGTGAAGTCCGGTAAGTTAGTATTAAGTCGATGTTCCACCATTCGAAAAGCCCTCGGCAAGAAGGTTTTCGACAAGGCGGTATATTATATTGGCAGGTAAGAGGCTACGAATAACCCGAAAATCCTTCTTCGGGCCAATTAAAGAGATAGAGGTTCCCAAGACCGGTTGATCGTAGAAGAGTGGGGGTATAATCAAGGTCAAAGGGCGCTCAAGAAGTACAATAACTCGTGAATGTTAAGGCAAGAAGTCGTCCCATACGTCTCTCGCTTCAAGGTTAATAAGGTCTACACCAAATCAAATATGAGACAGTTTTGATTTTGATCGATCGTAAACCAACCTTTCTTCGAGCCACCTCGTGATAATTATAGATGTGACAGATGTGGCAACTCTCAGAATACTGTGGCTATCATCAAGTCACAAGGCCGCTACGACACTAATGAAAGTGTTGCAATTTAAAGGATTTCGTGAGGAGTAAGATTCGGTAGGCCATTGGTTCAATATGTGGCCGAAGGACCGCCAGATCGGCAGACTATCAACCGCATCGCTCGTGATATAGCCAAATAGTGCCACCCATCTAAAATGCTCCAAAGACACCGCCAAGGCACATCGCCGATGTAATAACCGGATCTCGTAGGGAAGCTGGTAGGGTGTTACAGGCGGCTTACCTCGATTCGGCCATGTCCGTGGACTTGATGCCCCCTCAAGATCGATGCACCATTCCCAAAGAATCATTATATCATTTACTTTTGATGCCGATTATCCTTCTGAGCTCATCGAGCCACAATGAAGGGGCATTAGTGATCACAAAGATGTTGGGTCTTGGATGTGAAACGACGATGATAGATAACGGGTCTTCTGGATATTCGTATGCCCATGCTTATCAAAGGACGCATCTTGATGGGCAAAAATGGAGGTCGAAAGCAGAGGCCTTCATACTTGCTTTCTAAGAACGACTCCGGGCCAAAGTCACAGTGCACTATCGAACTCCCTTGCTATCTTCTATGACAAAGACCAAAGAGTAAAAATAACGTAAAATTTATGTCAGTTGTGCATGTAGATTCTACTTGGCAATGCCATACTGGAAGGCCTTCACATCACGGCTTCCAAGTCAGGACCTCCATCCCTCATTTCAAAATCAAATTCACAATGGCGCGGAGAGAGCTGGTGGCGCAGAGATTTAGATCCGCCCGACGATGTTATCTAACCAATTATTTCGTCCTGAATGGGGGTCGCAAATGTAAAAAGACAATGGCAATTGAGATCGAACCCTTCATCGAGAGATACTGTAATCATGGTAATCCCCGCAGGGGGGATGAGGAGATCAAGTTAGTCATCTAAAATCTGACAAGATAGCCGAGGATTGCTTTTGTCTACTCGTAACCTCTTCTGATTTAACCTTATGTACTCTTTTACGCTTATGCTGGATATTTTGCATGGGAACCATAAGACATGCCGAGTTACCAAGCGGTAAATGAAAGCATAACCGGAGATAGATCCTTCAAGAAGCCGCTCATTTAAAAGGCGGATTTTTGCGCCTTTAACCATGTAATATCATTAATTTAAGAGGTCGCAAAGTCATAATGTCGATTTCATCTACGTAAATTGATTACCTGTAGCGGATAATGAATGTGGTGTCAAAGGTGCGTGTTAGAATGAAAAATGGCGGTTCAGATCGATCTACACCGATCTCAATAAAGCTTCGTCTCAAGGACTTTTTATCCTCCGCCCATATCGATCAAATTTCATCGATGCCACTTCGGTATGACATTACTAAGCTTTATGGATGCTTTTTCGTGTTATCATCAAATATCCACGCAAAGAGGACATTCCAAAGACAATGTTTCATTACACACCGCTCGGTACGCCTATAAAAAGATGATTTTTTGCCTCATAATGCCGGAGCCACCTACCGTAGAACGATGAACTTCATATTCGATGTGCAAAATTTGGGGAGAAACAATGGAGGTTTATGTAGATGACATGATTGTGAAGAGTATGCAGATTCGTAAGCATCTGGACGAACTCGAGGAATGCTTTTGGATCGTCTGCTATCGCTAATCGAGACTCAATCCTATTTAAATGTACTTTCTTCGCTGCAGCAGAAAGCTTCGGGTTATCCGTCACCGTAGGGCATCGAGGCCAACCCTAGAGAAGATCCAGCAGCTATTCTCGAGCATGAAGACTTCGGGCCGCTCAAAGACGCCCAACGCCTAACCGGGTAGGATCGCGGGCTTGAGGAGGTTCGCCGCCAAATCAAGGAGAGACGCCTTCCTTTTCGACATATCAAGGGGCCAAGAATGCGAAGACGCTCCAGCCGACTTCTGAGCGCTAAGACGCCCGAGGCATAAAGACATATTTGCCTTCCGCCTTTTATCAGTGGTGAAGCCTCGCCTCAAAGAGAGAGACCTTATATTTGTACCTCGCAAGAAGTTCGCTGGCTATGGAGCAAAGGTTGGTTCTGGAGATCAAGCCGGAAGTTAAAGATCCTGGCCTATTACGCCAACACGCCCCACGAGATGCTCAAACTGTATCCGGAATATTGAGAAATTTGCCTTCGCTTTAATAATTGCTGCAGAGAAACTTCTGCAATATTTTCAAGGCTCGGCTCGGGTCGCTTCACACCTGACGCCCATTTAAGTATAGCGCGATGGGTGCCGCAGAGGTCTCAGCAGATTCAGCAAGCATTTTGACTCATGGAGTTGTCCTAATTTTCATCGAGTACCATCCCTAACCGCCATCAAGGGTCAAGCCTCGCCGATTTTATGGGTGGAATGTTCATTCACCGAGACAGATGCTGAAGCCGCTGAGGTCGAATCGCCCTGATCGAAAGCAATGCAGATGTTCGATTTAACGCGGCGGTCAATCATTCAATCGATAAGGTGGTCGAATTGTTTGACGCCAGATGCAGATGGATCTTCATTTACGACCGCATAGTTAAGGCAAAGAATTATTTTGATGTCTGAAAGGATCTGGGTTCAAGAAATCCGTCCGGTTTCCAAGTTTAAAGCGCACGAACAACGGCTTTCCAGTGGTACGGGCAAGCGGTTAAGTAGAAAATCCGATTGCAAGGAGTCTAGAAGTCCGTGTTCGCCAAAATAGTCCATTCCATCCAACCCATTCTCGAAGTCGCCAAATACATGGTATGTAAATAACTACAACTTTATTATTACAACATATAAATCAAGAGTTTAAATACGATATTGCATTTTCTGCATAAATATCCACACGCAAATAAATCCCCATCATAATTATTGATACATTATTTTACAAAAATGGTGAGGACTACTAAACAACTCTCTCTAGAACCTTCATTCCATACCCCGACTAAGTACTCGCTACATTCTCGCCTCCCGAGAAGAAAAAATGGAACAAAAAAGAAAAGGGTGAGCTCAACTAGCCCAAGAAAGAATATTACGACTAAGATAATATACAACAAATTATCGTTAGTCTTCAACAGGAAAAATCTAATGAATACAATAGACAACAAATTTTAAATCAATATTCGCAATGAAATAATAATTCATTGTAAGAGTTAAGAGAGAATGCAAACTACTATCTTCTATATATGAATTTAAAAGTTCATCGTCGATATTTTATCCCCGTAACATCAATCAATATATATCTCGAATCAAATATTCATCTTTGCACCATGTGCCAAAGATATTCATCACCGGGTCATGTTCATCTAAACACTGCTCATCTTTGCACCACGGCCAAAGATATTAATCAAGAATCATGTTCATCTCAACACTGCTCATCTTCGCACTACGCCAAAGATATTCATCAAGAAATCATTCATCTTAAGACCAAAGCCAAAGATATTCAAGAATATCATCATTTAGACCGAGGATGATGAAAAATATTTTAAAGAAAACGAATCCAAAGAAAACAAAAGAACAATATTAAGGATTCAGATTTTAAACAATCCAAGTTCAAAAATACTTCATAAGTAATCGTAGAAGGAGTAAAATTCAAGAATGATCAAAACATGGATACAATCAAAGCTAGTATCCATAATAGATATTTTGGACAAAAAAGAGAAATTTTCATTTTCTATGAATAAAGGTCCGATTCGTGAATAAAGGTCAGATAATGAATAAAGTGCCGTGATACGTGAATAAGAATCTTACACCAAAAGATAGAAATTTCACAAAAAATATCTTCACGCCTCGCATTAATAAGACTCGTGAATAATAACTCGTGAATAAGAATCTCGCTAATAAGAACTCGTGAATAAGAAACTCATGAATAAGAACTCGCTAATAAGAACTCCACATGAAAAAGTTCCAAATTTGATAAAAAGTTCCAACCAATATTTCAAAGATAATGATATCAAGAAATAATATCATTCGAGAAGAAAATAACATCCCTTACCTCGAAAAGACAAGATTTCTAAATAAACACCTGATATAAAGCTATGACTTGAACTTCAGAATCAGATAAAGAATACTCAAAGTATACTCAAAATACTCACAAGAATACGCCGATAATATAGAGAGAGAAACTTCAGCTTCGTGTGATTTTCAATTCTAACCCAAGACCCTATTTATAGAAAATGCTTAGAACACCAAAGCGTAAAATTTAATATAATAATATATATTATATAAAAATTTTCTACGCCCACCTTTCGAGAATCAAATCAAGAACCAACACATGTAAAATGAGGCTCAAACAATAAAAAAAACGTTTTTGTTAATTAAAATAATTAAAACTTCCAAAAATCAATTATTTCTAACTTCGAACTTCAATAATTCATAATAAATAGCCCTTTATCGTAAAAATTTGAAACTCGCGACTTTCCATATAGGAAATTCAATTATCTACAACTTTGCGTAAGAAAGTTTTTCCAAATTCCAAATGTAAATTAACCAAATCCACAAACCATCGATTTTACAAAGTGCTATAATCAAATTTCTAACAATAATTGTGTCCACCAACACACAAAATATGTGTTAAACATTTAATGCCACAAAATACTCTTCCTCCTCATATACTCATATATCCCACATTCATTATAAAATATCACCATTATATATATTATTAAAATAATATATTTAAATGAATTATTTTATCGTAAAAAGATAAAATATTAATTTTCAACAATTGTCACATTAAAAATTTTCTCCATCTATATCCACATAAAATCAATATTTTCTCATCATATAAATCAATAATTAATTATTCACAAATAATATTACAGTAATCACAAGATCGGCAACTGTGCCGCTCCTGTGAAAGAGGGGGCTTCCAATAAGATTTTCTCTTACGCTGCCGCTGCAATTAGTGACCAAACCTCTCCTGCATGTAACTTTCTAGACATCGCCAATAATGTTTTCTAATAATATTATTCAGATAATATGAATTATCGTTCGATAATGGAAAATACCGTAATGACAATTTATCAAACAACAAGAATATAAAATATCAACGCAAAGAATTATCAATCAATAAAATAAAATATCGAATAAGAATTACCGTCAGAATAATTATCGAAAGCAAGGCCTTCACGTAAGAATCAATAATCGTGCAATACCGCGCCATCGCTCAACAACGCCAGACATTGTGTTTTTAACCACCGTATTCCAACAAGATTAATCTGTGAATAACTACGCCGCTATTTATAAACAACTTATATTTGTCGCTTTCTTCATCCAATCGCTTCCATATGGGGCCCACAAAGATCATACACTATTGCATTTAATATTCCCCGACAAAGAATAATATTCCACCACCAAACGAATATTCCCCGATAATAATGAATATTTTATAACCACTGCTTATTCAAATATTTCATGATTTTACCCATAACTATCCACATTAATCAAATCAACCCTTACTATTTCAAAATAATAAATAGAGGAAAATAAATTTCATTTATTAATAATTTGGGGTCTTACAACCTCCTCCTTATGAAATTTCGCCTCTAAATCGACGACGACTATTCTGTGTTTCAAAAGATGAGAATACCGCTTTCATTTCCGCTTTTCCAACTCCTGTGTCATTTCAATAAAGATGGTTTCTCCACAAACTTTAACTTGTGGTATAACCTTCTAAGACATAGGATATGTTCTTTCCTCTCCAAGATCTTGACAGTACCTCCTCGTGACGTTAAGTCTTCTACTATCTCGCGTCTGGTTCTAACTCAATGACGTGGTTCGGTCGTCTACATATTTACGTAACATCGACACGTGAAAAACGTTATGAACACGCCATATACTTGGGTAAAACGAGTCTATAGGCCACGCTCCTATTCGATCGAGAATTTCAAATGGATTAATAAATCAAGGTTCGAGCTTCTCACCTCACCGATTCTCGCTTTTGAAATAACAACTTCGCACCTCCTTCTTCAAATTCATCACCTGCCAGTAGCTTCAAATAACTTTAACTTTATCGATTAAAGTCGATTATACTCAGATATATCATCACGCGGGTACCTAGAGTTTTCATCTCCATCTCTATTATTTGTAAATTATACTGAATGAGTCTTTGACAATATCGCACTCAGATTTCAGATACGATCTTCTACTCAACACGCCGCCTACCACGCTCGCTTTTCCAGATGGCACGGTCGTAATAATGTACCAAATGAGTCTCCTCTCGAGTTCTTCAAGCTCTTCCCACATTCCTCGCTTCCATTCGAATTTTGTATCTCTACGAGTCACCAAAGTAATGGAATAGCGATTCGAGAATATCCTTCAACGAATCTCCGATAATAACCAACTAAGCCTGTAAAGCCACGATTTCGACACCGACTTAGGTTGTTCTCAACTCGCGACTCATATCCCAACCTTGATAAGACGTTACAATGACACCTATCGCTTTACTATCGCATCGAATATGGTGTCCCCTACGAGAGTCTCGCTTTGGCATTCCACAAAGGAAGTCACCAGATAAAGGCTCAGTACCAAATTTATAGTTGAATTTTTAACTCCTCAAGTTCAATAGAGCCATTCGACATGAGATTTTAGAAATGAGTTTTGTACCGGGTTCAAAGTCGATACAAAATTTAATATCACTGGGAGTAAACCAAGAAATTCTTCAGAAATACATCAGAAAAAATCAATAACAACAGAATATTATTCAAATCGACGTGTTTTATTCAAATCCATAACACGGACTAAGAAAACTCGACATCCGTAATAAACGAATGACTTCATGGCTTGATATGAAAAATGTTTGATTACAATGGTTTGATTGTTTGAATTCAATAACAAAGTTGCTTAGGAATATGAAAACTAACAACCTTACGAAAGTAATCAATTTCTGCATTTATGAGTAGCTTAACCTTAAAATCACATCAAAAGCAAATATCTCTATAGAAATAAGGTTAACAGTGTAATGTGATAGTGCCAACCCTCAATCAAGCAAGATTTCTAAACAACTGATGTAATGAAAGTTTCTCCTAACTGAGTTCCATAACAGGTCAAAGTCTAATTTCTCCGTAGTCAAGTTCAAACGCTGAGCGCAAAGCAAGAGAGATAAAAGAATGGGTAGAACCCAGATTCAAGTAAGGTATAAACTTCAAGTAAGAATTTATAATTAACTAACCTGCTAACTTCGTCGTTCCTCCTCAGATTTTGACCTGCCACGACAAACGCCTTCCAGAACCGCTGACTTTGACTTTTGGGACATCCTTTTCGAGTCACCATTCCTACCGGATCTGGTTTCATATCGCATAACTCGAGCGATATGTCCTTCTTTTTTCACAATTATAGCATACCTTAAACTGCTAGGGCGCTTAATGATATGTCCTCTTCCCGTGATTTGTAACATATACGACCGGTGGTCTTTCTCCTCCTCGAACCAAATAACATCATCGGCGCCGACGCCTTCACATGGTCGTCATTAATCTCCTCTTTAAAATCTCCTCCCACTCGCTTTCTTCTATTTTCATGGCTACGATTACCACCAGTAGTGGTTACCGCCTTTGTCAGATTCTTCTTTCTCCGCCGGGTTATCGTTATTCGATGATCGCTATCTTCTTGATGATCCTCGTTATGGTCCCCATTGAACGTATCGCTATCTCGCCTCTAACAATCGAGCCTCGCTGACAACATCCTAATAGAGAGAAAATTTACGAGAAATGAGATATCGACGTATGCCGGTTTCAAACCTCTCGTAAACATCCGCCATAATGCGCCTCATTCTCCACCAAATGAGGTGCAAACTCGATAACTCCGCTAACTTCGCCAGCATCGGGACACCGCCACGTTATTCTCGCCCAAATAATAAACTCCACTTCCTTCATACGACGTAATACTTTCGTGGAAGTACTTGTTATCGAATCGCTTCAAACGCCTCCCACGACATGCCGAAAAGTACCGGATGGGTACGCTTCACGTATTCCCACCAAGAATCCGCCTCGCCACTTTAACATAAAGGTGGCGAATGGAACTTTCTGTTCTCCGCATCCCAAGACATCGAATATCTTGGTAATTTGTTTCGACCCATGTTTCCGCCATGATCGGATCCGCTTTCCCTTAAATTCGTGGTCCCAACTTCAACTGCTTCGGGTCGTCAGACCACCCGTGAATCAAGCATCATTTCCTCCTATTTTGAACACGAAGTCTCCTCATCTCGATTTTGCATGAACTGCAAAAAGCTTCTAAACATCCCCTCGCTCATCATCTCGCCAAGCAGGTGTTGTTCATGAGGAACATTGCCAAACTGTTGCTGTACGCTCTCCTCGCTGCAAAGACAGCATCTCCACTTGGCCTCATTTACTCCATCGTAATATTCTCACGACATTCTCAAATATCGCCATAAAACAAGGGTTAATTAAGAAATCAATATATCACATAATATCCCTATATATCGACTTCAACTAACAAATAAGCTTAGGTAGACACACACTAGCTAAGGATTTACTCTGCCTCCTCCTAGTTCTATTCCCCCGATCTCCGCCAGAGATCATATCCCAAGCTCGATAATTAACCGTGACGCCCCCAAAATAGGTCCATTCCATCCAACCCATTCTCGAGTCGCCAAATACATGGTATGTAAATAACTAACTACAACTTTATTATTACAACATATAAACGTGAGTTTAAATACGATATTGCCATCTGTATAATATCCACACGCAAATAAATCCCATCATAATTATTGATACATTATTTTACAAAAATGGTGAGGACTACTAAACAACTCTCTGTAACCTTCATTCCATACCTCGACTAAGTACTCGCTACATTCTCGCCTCCCGAGAAGAAAAATGGAACAAAAAGGAAAAGGGTGAGCTCAACTAGCCCAAGAAGAATATTACGACTAAGATAATATACAACAAATTATCGTTAGTCTCCAACAGGAAAAAATCTAATGTAATACAATAGACAACCGCTTTAAATCAATATTCGCAATGAAATAATAATTCATTAGAAGAGTTAAGTAGAGAATGCAAACTACTATCTTCTATATATGAATTTAAAAGTTCATCGTCGATATTTTATCCCCGTAACATCAATCAATATATATCTCTGAATCAAATATTCATCTTTGCACTACAGTGCCAAAGATATTCATCACCGTCATGTTCATCTAAACACTGCTCATCTTCGCACTACGCCAAAGATATTAATCACTCCATGTTCATCTCAACACTGCTCATCTTTGCACTACGCCAAAGATATTCATCAAGAAATCATTCATCTTCGCACTACAGCCAAAGATATTCAAGAATATCATCATTTAGACCGAGGATGATGAAAAATATTTTAAAGAAAACGAATCCAAAGGAAACAAAAGAACAAATATTAAGGATTCAGTATTTTAAACAATCCAAGTTCAAAAATACTTCATAAATAATCGATAGGAGTAAAATTCAAGAATGATCAAAACATGGATACAATCAAAGCTAGTATCCATAATAGATATTTTAGACAAAAAAAAAAATTTTTAATTTTTCTATGAATAAAGGTCAGATTCGTGAATAAAGGTCAGATACGTGAATAAAGGCCGATACGCCAATAAAGAAACTCTGACACCAAAAGATAGAAATTTCACAAAAACATCTTCACGCTCACTTAATAAGACTCGTGGAATAAGAACTCGTAATAAGAACTCATCAATAATAACTCGTGAATAAGAATCTCGTGAATAAGAAACTCCGCTAATAAAGAAATTTGATACTATAAAAATAATGTTCCAAATTTGATAAAAAGTTCCAACCAATATTTCAAAGATAATGATATCAAGAAATAATATCATTTTTAGAGAAAATAATTGCCTTGACCTCAAAACCATAAGATTTCTATATGAAACACCTGATATAAAGCATGTATACTTTGAACTCAGACCAGATATAAATAATACTAAAAGTATACTTAAAATACTCACAAGAATTATAGCCGATAATATAGAGAGAAAAAATTCTTCAGCTTCGTGTGATTTTCAAATTCAACCTAAGACCCTATTTATAGAAAAAATGCTAGAACACCAAAGCGTAAAATTTAATATAATAATATATTTAAAATAAAAATTTTTCTCTATATCCAACCAATATTTTTCTCATCATAATCAAAGATGCAACAATTCATTAAAAATGTGACGACCCTCAAAATAGGTCCATTCCATCCAACCCATTCTCGAGTCGCCAAATACACGGTACGTAAACAACTACAACTTTATTATCACAACAATAAAATCGTGAGTTTAAATACAAATATTATCTTCTGATAATATTTATACTCAAATAAATCCTCATCACATTTATCGATACATTATTTTACAATAATGGTGAGGACTACTAAACAACTCTCTCTAAACCTTCATTCCATACCCCGACTAAGACTTCGCTACATTCTCGCCTCCCGAGAAGAAAAAATGGAACAACAAGGAAAAGGGTGAGCTCAACTAGCCCAAGAAGAATGTTATGACTAAGATAATATACAACAAATTATCGTTAGTCTCCAACAGGAAAAAATCTGATAATACAATGACAACAAGTTTCAGATCAATATTCGCAAATGAAATAATAATTCATGTAAGAGTTACGTAGAGAATGAAATCTACTATAATCTATGAATTTAATAAACCATCATCAATATTTTATCCTCAGAACATCAATCAATATTCATCTCAAATCAAATATTCATCTTTGCACTACAGTGCCAAAGATATTCATCAATCTATCATGTTCATCTCAACACTGCTCATCTTCAGCACTAAAGGCCAAAGATATTCATCACTTCCAATATGTTCATTTAAACACTGCTCATCTTTGCACTAAAGGCAAAAGATATTCATCACCAATATTTTGCACTACACCAAAGATATTCTTCATCATCTTCATCACTACAGCCAAAGATATTCTTCAGAATCATTCATCTTTGCACTACAAAATAAAGATATTCAATAATATCATCATTTAAGACCGAGGATGATGAAAATATTTTTAAAGAAACGAATCCAAAGGAAACAAAATGACAAGGATTAAGGATTAAGATTCGCATTTTTTATCCATCCGAAGTTCAAAAATACCTCAAAATAATCATAAAGAAGTAAAATTCAAGAATGATCAAAACACGGATACAATCAAAGCTAGTATCCGTAATAGATATTTTGGACTTAAAAGAAAAATTTTCATTTTCTAAGAATAGTGTCAGATTCGTGAATAAGTGTCAGATACGGAATAAAGGCCGATATACGTGAATAAGAATCTACACCAAAAGATAGAAATTCCACAAAAAACATCTTCACGCTTCATTTAATAAGACTCGTGAATAAGAATCGTGAATAAGAACTCATGAATAAGAACTCGTGAATAAGAACTCATGAATAAGTAACCCCGACATGAAAAAGTTCCAAATTTGATAAAAAGTACCAACCAATATTTCAAAGATAATGATATCAAGAATTAATATCATTTGAGAAGAAAATAACATCCCTTACCTCAAAGAATCAAGATTTCTAAGGAAAGGCTCAAGATGATGTCAATGAAACTCAGACCGAATAAAGAACTCTCAAAGTATCTAAATACTCACAAAATACGCCAATAATATAGAGAGAGAAAGAGAGAAAACTTTGTTTCGTGTGATTTTCAATTCTAACTTAGCCTCTATTTATAGAAAATGTTAGCCACCAAGCAGCATTTCACCACCAATTGGCTGGCTTTACTCGCTACTATTGCCACCCACCACATTTGAAATAAAATTCAGCACATTTTTTCACCAACCACAAGTGGGGCCCACTCAATTCTAGAATTTTCCACCAAAATCAATTATAAACCCAATTTCCTAATCCGACACCTCTTAAAATTCACAACAAATCATTCGCTCATTTTTAATTCGCTCAAAATTTGTGGATATATACTCAACTTATGTATGTATAACATACCCAAAATTACCACAATCCAACTATTTGATTAAAAATTATAACCCCCGCAATATATCTCAAAACCCCGATTTGATTTTTAATACCTCCAACCGATAAAATACCGATAAAACACCTCAACATTAATTCTTCATTTAATAACCACATAAATAAATCCATCATTTATATCCATATAAAATAAATATTTCTTTATCATATGAATCAATAATTAATTATTCACAAATAATATTACGTAATCACATTTATGACAACCAGCCGCTCCTGTGAAAGAGGGGCTTCCAATAAGGATCTCTCCTCATCGCGCCGCAATTAGGTGACCAAACCTCTCCTTGTATGTAACTTTCTAGACATCGCCAATAATGTTATCTAATAATATTATTCAAATAATATGAATTATCGATCCGATAATGGGAAATACCGCAGTGACAATTATCAAACAACAATAATATAAAATATCAACGCAGCAATTATCAATCAATAAAATAAAATATCGAATAAAGAATTACCGTGAAAATTATCGAGTAAAGGCCTTCACGTAAGGATCAATAATTCAACAATACTGCAATAATACCGCATGCACATCAGGCAACCACGCCAGACATCAGATTTTAACCACCGGTATTCCAAATAAACAGCCTTAATTCAGAATAACTACGCCAAGTTATTTATAACCAACTTATATTTGTCGCTTTCATCATCCAATCGCTTCACATGGGGCTCCACACACGGTCATACCGTCATTGCATTTAATATTCCCCGACAAAGATTTAATATTCCACCACCAAACGAATATTCCCCACAAAAATGAATATTTTATAACCACTTGCTTATTTTGAAATATTTATGATTTAACCCTTAACTATCCACATTAATCAAATCAACCTTACTATTTCAAAATAATAAATAAAGGAAATTCTTTTATTTAAAAAATTTCTGGTCTTACAACCTCCTCTCCTTATGAAATTTCGCCTCTCGAAATCGACGACGCATGGTGTGTTTCAAAAGGTAAAGATACCTCGCTTTCATTTCCGCTTCCAACTCCCAAAAGTCATTTCATAAAGATGGTTTCTCCACAAAACTTTAACTTATGGTATAACCTCAAGACATAGACATGTTCTTTCCTATCTACAAAATCTTCGACAGTACCTCCTCAGACGTTAAGTCTTCTATTATCTCGTCCGGCTTCTAACTCAATGACGGTTTTCGGTCGTCTACATATTTACGTAACATCGATACGTGAAAAACGCATGAACACGCCATATACTGGTAAAACGAGTCTATAGCCACGCCCCTATTCGATCGAGAATTTCAAATGGATTAATAAATCAAGGTTCGAGCTTTCTCACCTCACCGATTCTCGCTTTTAAAATAACAACTTCGCACCTCCTTCTTCAAATTCATCATCCCGTAGTAGCTCAATGCTTTTTAACTTTATCGATTAAAGTCGATTATACTCAGATATCATCACGCATCAGATATCATCACGCAAGTACCTAGAGTTTTCATCTCCATCTCTATTATTTGTATATTATACTTAAATGAGTCTTTGATAATATCGTACTCAGATTTGTATACGATCTTCTACTCAACACGCCGCCACCACGCTCGCTTTTCCCAGATGGCACGGTCGTAACATATGCCGAAATGAGTCTCCTCTCGAGTTCTTCAAGCTCTTCCCACATTCCTCGCTTCCATTCAATTTTGTATCTCTACGAAGTCACCACGTTAATGGAATAAATGATTCGAGAATATCCTTCAACGAATTCCGATAATAACCAACTAAGCCTGTAAAGCTACGATTTCGATTATCGATTTAGGTTGCTTTCAACCGCGACTCATATCCCAATCTCGATAAGACGTCACAATGACACCTATCGCTTTACTATCGCATCTAATACGACGCCCCTTTACAGAGAGTCTCGCTTAGTGAATTCCACAAAGGAAGTCACAAGATAAAGGCTCATGTACCAAATTTATAATTGAATTTTTAACTCAAGTTCAATAGAGCCATTCGATATGAGATTTTAGAAATGAGTTTTGTACCGTTCAAAGTCGATACAAAATTTAATATCGTGCTTTGGGAGTAAGCCAAGAAATTCTTCAGAAAATACGCCAGAAAAATCAATAACAACAAGAATATTATTCAAATCGACGTGTCTTTATTCAAATCCATAACACGGACTAAGAAAACTCGACATCCGTAATAAACGAACGACTTCATGGCTTGATATGAAAATGTTTGACTACAATGGTTTGATTGCTTGAATTCAATAACAAAGTTGCTTAGAAATATGAAAACTAACAACCTTACAAAAGCAATCAATTTTGGTAATGATGAGTAGCTAACCTTAAAATCACATCAAAAGCAAATATCTCTATGAAATAAGGTTAATGTGTAATGTGATAAAGGCCAACTCAATCAAACAAGATTTTTAAACAACTGGATGTAATGAAAGTTTCTCCTAATCTGAGTCTCCATAAATAAAGTCAAAGTCTAATTTCTCCGTAGTCAAGTTCAAACGCTGAGCGCAAGCAAGAGAGATAAAAGAATGGGTAGAACCCCAGATTCAAGAAGGTATAAACTTCGCAAGAATTTATAATTAACTAACCTGTATAACTTCGTCGTGTTCCTCGATTTTGACCTGGCCACGACAAACGCCTTCCAAGAATCGCTGACTTCGACTTTTCTCGACATCCTTTTGAGTCACCATTCCTCACCGGATCGGTTTCATATCGCATAACTTCGAGCGATATGTCCTTCTTTTCCACAATTATAGCATACCTTAAACTGCTGCAGGGCGCTTAATGATATGTCCTCTTCCCGATTTGTAATATACGATCGATGGTCTTTCTCTCCTCGAACTAGGCCACATCAAGCGCCGACGCCTTCATACGGTCGTCATTGAATCTCCTTTTAAAATCTCCTCCCAACTCGCTTTTCTATTTTCACGGCTACGATTACCACCGTAGTGGTTACCGCTTTTCCCGTATTCTTCTTTCTCCACCGGGTTATCGCTATTCGATGATCGCTATCTTCGGTATGATCCTCGTTATGGTCCCCATTGAACGTATCAAGTATCTCGCCTAACAACCGAGCCCTCGCTTACAACATCCTAATAGAGAGAAAATTTATGAGAAATGAGATACCGACGATGCCGTTTCAAACCTCTCGTAAACATCCGCTATATACGCTCTCATTCTCCACCAAATGAGGTGCAAACTCGATAACTCCGCAAACTTCGCCAGATCGACACCGCCATGTTATTCTCGCCCAATCTAATAAACTCCACTTCCTTCATACGACGTTAATACTTTCGTGGAAGTACTTGTCATCAACTGCTTCAAACGCCTCCCACGATACGCCGAAAGGCAAATGAATGGGTACGCTTACGTATTCCCACCAAGAATCCGCCGCCACTTTAACATAAAAGTAGCGAATGGAACTTTCGTTCTTCGCATCATCCCAAGACATCGAATATCTTGGTAATTTGTTTGACCCATGTTTCCGCCATGATCGGATCCGGCTTTCCTGCACTTCTGTGGTCCCAACTTCAACTCGCCAATGCCGTGACCACCCGTGAATCGCTATCATCTCCTCCTCAGATTTTGAACACGAAGTCTCCTCGTCTCGATTTTGCATTTAACCGCAAAAAAGCTTCTAAACATCCCCTCGCTCATCATCTCGCCAAAGGTGTTATTCATGTGAGGTACATTGCCACTGTCAGACGCTCTCCTCGCTGTTAAGTATGCATCTCCACTGGCCTCATTTACACCACTATTAATATTCTCAACACATTCTCAAATATCACCATAAAACAAGGGTTAATTAAGGAAATCAATCACATAATATCCCTATATACCGACTTAACTAACAAATAAGCTTAGTAGACACACACTAAATAAGGATTTACTGCCTCCCCTCCTAGTTCTATTCCCCCGATCTCCGCCAGAGATCATATCCCTAAGCTCGATATTAACCGCGACGCCCCCAAAATAGGTCCATTCCATCCAACCCATTCTCGAAGTCGCCAAATACATGGTATGTAAACAACTACAACTTTATTATCACAACAATAAAACTGTGAGTTTAAATACAAATATTATCTTCTGCATAATATTTATACTCAAATAAATCCTCATCACATTTATCGATACATTATTTTACAATAATGGTGAGGACTACTAAACAACTCTCTCTAACCCTTCATTCCATACCCCACTAAGACTTCGCTACATTCTCGCCTCCCCCGAGAAGAAAAAATGGAACAACAAGGAAAAGGGTGAGCTCAACTAGCCCAAAGAAGAATGTTATGACTAAGATAATATACAACAAATTATCGTTAGTCTCCAACAGGAAAAACTGATAGAATACAATGTATAACAAGTTTCGATCAATATTCGCAATGAAATAATAATTCATGTAAGAGTTACGAGAGAATGAAATCTACTATAATCTATGAATTTAATGTACCATCATCAATATTTTATCCTCAGAACATCAATCAATATTCATCTCAAATCAAATATTCATCTTCGCACCACAAAGCCAAAGATATTCATCAATCTCCATTATGTTCATCTCAACACTGCTCATCTTTGCACTAAAGGCCAAAGATATTCATCGCCCAATATGTTCATTTAAACACTGCTCATCTTTGCACTAAAGCCCAAAGATATTCATCAAATCATTCATCTTTCATTTAAAGATATTCTTCAGAATCATTCATCTTTGCACCATTCAGCCAAAGATATTCTTCAGAATCATTCATCTTGCACTACGTGCCAAAGATATTCAATAATATCATCATTTAAGACCGAGGATGATGAAAATATTTTTAAAGAAACGAATCCAAAGAAACAAAATGACAAGGATTATTAGGATTAAGGATTCGTTTTAATCCAAGTTCAAAAATACCTCAAAAATAATCATAAGTGGTGTAAAATTCAAGAATGATCAAAACACGGATACAATCAAAGCTAGTATCCGTATAGATATTTTGCACTTAAAAGAAAAAATTTTCATTTTTCTATGAATAAAGGCCGTATTCGTGAATAAAGGTCAGATACGTGAATAAAGGCCGATACGCGAATAAGAATCTCACACCAAAAGATGAAATTCCACAAAAAAACATCTTCACGCTTCATTAATAAGACTCGTGAATAAGAATCGTGAATAAGAACTCATGAATAAGAACTCGTGAATAAGAACTCATGAATAGAACTCCGACATGAAAAAAGTTCCAAATTTGATAAAAAGTACCAACCAATATTTCAAAGATAATGATATCAAGAATTAATATCATTCGAGAAGAAAATAACATCCCTTACCTCAAAGAATCAAGATTTCTAAGGAAAGGCTCTAAGTGATGTCAATGAAACTTGTAGATCGGGGTAAAGAACTCTCAAAGTATCTAAATACTCACAAAATACGCCAATAATATAGAGAGAGAAAGAGAGAAAACTTTGTTTCCAAGTGTGATTTTCAATTTAACTTAAATTTCATTTATAGAAAACGTTAGCCCTCGCCAAGGCATTTCACTGCCACACCGATGGCTTTACTCGCTACTATTGCCACCCACCACATTTGAAATAAAATTCAGCACATTTTTTCACCAACCACAAGTGGGGCCCACTCAATTCTAGAATTTTCCACCAAAATCAATTATAAACCTAATTTCCTAATCCTACACCTCTTAAAATTCACAACAAATCATTCGCAGCATTTTTAACTGCTCAAAATTTGTGGACATATACTCAACTTATGTATGTATAATATACCCAAAATTACTAACAATCCAACTACTTGATTAAAAATTATAACCCCGCAAATATATCTCAAAACCCCGATTTAATTTTTAATACCTCCAATCCGATAAAATACCGATAAAACACCTCAACATTAATTCCTTCATTTATAACCACATAAATAAATCCATCATTTATATTCATATAAAATAAATATTTCTTATCATATGAATCAATAATTAATTATTCACAAATAATATTACGTAATCACAATTATGACAACCAGCCGCTCCTCAGAAAGAGGGGCTTTCCAATAAGGATCTCTCTCATCGCGCCGCAATTAGTGACCAAACCTCTCCTGTATGTAACTTTCTCAGACATCGCCAATAATGTTATCTAATAATATTATTCAAATAATATGAATTATCGATCCGATAATGGAAATATCATAAAAGTGACAATTATCGAACAATAATAATATAAAATATCAACGCAAAGAATTATCAATCAATAAAATAAAATATCAATAAAGAATTCACCGTGAAAATTATCGAGAGAAAGGCCTTTCACGTAAGGATCAATAATTCAACAATATCGCAATACCGCAAAGGCTATCAGGCAACCACGCCAGACATCAGATTTTAACCACCGGGTATTCCAATAAATTTTAATCTGAATAACTACGCCAAGCTATTTTTAACCAACTTATATTTGTCGCTTTCTTCATCCAATCGCTCACATGGGCCCACACATGGTCGCTACTGTCGCATTTAATATTCCCCGACAAATTTAATATTCCACGCACCAAACGAATATTCCCTGACAAAATGAATATTTTATAACCACTTCTTTACTTATTTTTATAACCACTTCGAAATATTTTTCATGATTTAACCCTTAACTATCCACATTAATCAAATCAACCCTTACTATTTCAAAATAATAAATAAAGGAAATTCTTTTTATTTAAAAAATTTCGGTCTTACACACCTTATTATATTATTAAAAATATATATAATTTAATATGAATTATTTTATCGTAAAATGAATTACGATAAAATATTAATTTTCAACAATTACCACATAAAAAATTTTTCCATCTATATCCAATATAAAATCAATATTTTCTTATCATATGAATCAATAATTAATTATTCACAAATAATATTACATGTAATCACAATATCGACAAACTGTGTGCCGCCTATGTGAAAGTTATAGGCTTTCCAACAAAGATTTCTCCATCCACATGTTAAATTGAAAAGCTGTGCACTCAAACTCTCCTTATGGTAACTTTCTAGACATTGCCAATAATGTTATCTAACAATATTATTCAAAGATAATATGAATTATTGTTCGATAATGGAAAAATAATCGCAGAATGATAATTATCAAACAATAAAGAATATAAAATATCAACGTACAGTAATTATTAAGAATCAATAAATTAAAAATA